>RYFJ01001457.1:0-167513 GCA_003991445.1 Oryza meyeriana var. granulata | reverse complement strand
TAATTTCACCCACCCCACAACACTCCGAGTCCGAACTCCCAAGTTTGGGCAAAAGTAGGTTGAAACCAGCAGTTGGGGCAAAAGGTTTCCTTGAGCCCCCGAGGTCTTCAGCGGGTTCCAAAGGCCTGCTTTACTTCCCACAAACAAGAAGGCGCGCCCGGACTTACCGAGCAAGCAAGGAGGAGGTTAGGGCCTACCCGGACACGACGAAAAAACAGGGAAGGCCGACGCCGACCCCGCAACCGATGAGTTACCGCAGGGGGGCTGGGCCAAAACCGCTCAGCAAAACAAAAATCCTCCAAAAAAACTCTAGCTGGGCAAAACCCACCGACGGTCTTCGTCACCCTCAAACAGAACGTTGTGCCCACTTGCCAAAAAAAAAACCTTACTGATAACATTTCCAGTTGGGGCCTGATTTTAACCAGGCGCACCCCCCACTATCGCCAGGGACTAAAAAGGGCCCAATGATACCGCTGCTGCATGTTTCAAGGCAGCCAAAACCAAACACGGGGAAACAAACCCCATAGCAACCCTTCATACCGGGACCAAAACCGGTCGGGTTCCTCCAAACCAAAAGGCGTCTCTTCCGCATTCAAGCTGCGGACGCCCAGGCAGGTCTAGCTTCCAGTTCAGCCGCCCACCGTGGAGGTTCACGCCAGGATGTCTCTTGGGCAAACCTTAAACAAACAACCCAATCGGGCGGGCGTCCCAGAACGACTGCCAAGCAAACAACCCAAGATCTCGAAAAAAAAGCCTTTTGCACGCGATCTCCGCCAGACATTCAACGCACGGACGCCGGCGAACGGCTAAAACGGATTAGGCCGCCGGGAAACTAAAGAGGAACAAGGAAAACAAAAGGGCTTTCGGCCTTCCACCACGAGCAGTTTAACCCGCGAGTCGAGAAGCCGAGCCTCATGTAAGAGGAAAAGGGGGCTTACCGGCCTTCCACCCAGAAAGCTTACAACAGTCGGAAACTGGCCGTTTCAGGTTTTCAAAGCCAACAGGAATCGAAAAAAAAAAAAAAAATACGACAGCCAAACAATCCCGAATCCTGGCTCCACCGGCTACCACTCTGGGCCAAATCCGAGCAAGTTGAAAGCGATTCACAAAGGCCATTGCGAAAACTTGTCCTTCTTTGTTTTTGGGGGCCTTGGCCAACTCGGGGCGGAAACATGGCTAACAGGGGCTTCCCAAAAAAGCGTCGATTGGGGGCCCCCTGGGAACCTAGGAAACGCTCACGGCCAATTTCGAAGAGGAACTTATTTAAGAGGTCCATTCTGTTGCCGAGCACGATTTTCTATTTCCAGCTACCACCAGAGGAAGGAATGAGTTCTTTCTTCGCGAAGTTCATTCAAAAAAGTTTCCAAAAGGCCAAACTCGGTCCCCAATGATCAAGGATTAGTCGTTCATCGCCGCCCCGCAGGATCCCAAAAAGACAACCCGTTCAATCGCCCCAAAAAGTCACCTTGGAAACCCTCCCCTTAATTCAGGCGTTCTTCGATATGGTGAACAAGTACGCCACTCGCCGAATATAGTCGCTTTCAGTCCTCGATGACAAAACAAGAGCCCTAACAGAAAGGGACCAAGAAAAGGACCAACGACGGCAAAACCACAAGAAAAACAAAAAATTTTCCGGGGCAACCGCAAACCAGTTGTTGGGCTCAACCCCTATGCCAACAGGGAACCGGCTAATGTTATACTTGCGGGCCAACTTACTCATAGTTAAGCACGTGCTGGTAGTCGAGAGATTGTTGGAGCCAAGGGTTTATTTATTTGTTAAAACGCCAAAAAAATTGTAAGACTATCAGATTCGTTGCAAGAGGGACGTTTGCAGTCGGGGAAAAGGGGAAAATTGAATCCAAAGAAAGCAGGGGAACCAGTCTGAGGTAAAGGAAGCCGTTGAAGGACCGCAACGTTGGCAAGTTAAGTTACTTTATGTTATTAGGGAAAAAAAGTTCTCTTTTGAGGAAACTGGAACCTGTGTTCGCAGTCAGGGGGCCCTCGGTTAGCGTTTCTTATAGAAGGGGAAATTATATCGTGTTCCTATTAAAGGCGAACCTCATGTACTCGGTTATAATATATATTGCCCGGGGCCCTTGTAATTTCTATCAACCAACGATCAATAACAAAAAAATCGGCGCACGCCACCCCTTTCGACGGATTCCTGGCTTCTCAGGGGGCTGCATCGGTAGTTTCCGGAAACTCCTGCGAGAGGGGTAAGTTCTTCGTCACACCGGCTACCCCAACGGCTTAGGGGACTCCCTCGGTAGTCCGGATATTCTAGTTGGTTTATTGTAGGTCGCTTACCACGATTATATTTTACTTTTATCTATGGCTTTGCATCAGTTCAAGTTTGATCTCAATAGGATTGATTAAGGTATAATCAACCATCACGTGTGCACAGGGGACTTGTATCGACTTTACTGGGAAGCGATTTATCATCTTCGTGCTGCACCGTTAGGTCCGGACCTACTTGGAACTGCTTAGTGATAAAAGCGATCTGCTTGGGCCGATGCGTTGTTGTGCAGGCGTTTTATCGGAGTGCATAGCCGGTAAGTTATTTTTTCATCCCACGATCGCATTATATTTTTAACGGCTCATTGAGCATTGTTATCATTGTCGGTCCTTGCTTGCAAACGGTTAAGGTCCGATCTACTAGGAACTGACGAATAAAGCTTTACTCTTAATAAGCCAGGGTTGGCGATGTGTTATCGAGTTGCTTACCCAATAAGTTACCTGTTTTTTTAAAGCCGACCACATGTATTAATTTTTTATCCTGTACTCGCTTTTTATTAAGCAATCGGCTAGCTTTATCATTTATTTGTGATTTGCCGTTATGGCATATTTATTATAGTTCTTGCCTTGTATTATTGTCACAATCGGGCTAAGGCTAGCGATGGGTTTATTCTGCCGATCCAAAAAGCAACAAGTACAAGGCAGGTCCTGGTACGACCCCAGTAAAAGGGCCCGGGCTGATTGGAGCCCGGTAAGGACCAGTTACCCCATGCCGACAATGGACGAAGAAGATCTTGGGAGCCCGATATGAGCAAGGGGCCCGGGTGGTGGCAGAAAACCTTCAACCATAACAACACCAGTAACACTAGATCATGATCAGCTAGGATTCTATTTGATTATGTATGCATTATACTTGTTTATTTTATCTAGCTTATAGCCGGTTTTCGGAATATCCCTTCGATGATCGGGCTATGGCATGATATTTGTTGATTATACTAATGTTTCCTTGCCGTCATCGGACCTAAACAGATGGGTGTTAGTGCTTACAGTGTGCATCGGGCCATCGGCTGAAAAACGAGGTCTAGATCGGGCTTCCAGGCCGATTGGCTCATTGATCTAACAATTTTCCCTCCTTGTCAATTACAGGGTCAAATTGAACTGGGGGCCGCCCTACGAACCTCAAAACTTTAGGACCTGCACTGAAGAAAAGCAAATCTCCCAGGCCCTTCGCGTGTCACCCAAGGACGGGGCCGAACCCAGGACCCAGCGATTTTCGGCGTCAAAACCACGGTTTTGGCACCGGGCCCCGGTGGGGGGGACACGAAAAATTAAGCCAGAAATTCCAACAAAACATTTTGTTTCAAATCAAGGGATTTCCAACATGGCTGGAAAAGAAATCAAAAGACGGAAAACAACGTAATTCCAGGTCACCCATGGGAAGGGATCTAACTGGAAAGAACAAAAAACAGCAAAGTTGAACAGACCATGACAAATTTCCAGAAGCTGTGTTTAGAAATCCTTCATTATGGACCAAAGACAAGGGCCCGATTCAGGGAAGTCTCAGTTTCCCAAAAAAACCAGTACTGGTAGGAAGAAAATCGGAGCCGCACCACAACCTGAAGTCCACCAATCAAAAGCCTTTACAGGAGATGGTCAACGAGGCTGGCACCACGCACTCATTGTCAATCAGTCAGGGGGTTTGAGTTTTAGTTAAATACATTGCATAAAATTAACTTATCAAGAAGGGGACTGTTTGATGGATCGATTGCCCAAGAAAGCCAACTCGGGTCCTGTTTTTCTCCCACCGAGAGAGGAAGCCAGGGGGGCCCAAAGTAATTACAACATAGGCAAGGATATACCAGAAACACTGTTCGCGCAAAACACCGGGGGGCACAGGGATAATTCCCTCCTGGATATCACCGATCTATTTTTATTATGGGGGGAAAATACCACAGAACTATCCGGAGAGGGGGAGCCGATCCAGGGTACGTTACCAGAGGAGTATCAACGAAACAGAATCCGGCAAAACCAACCCGCCGATTAACAGTATCAGCAGTTCAACAGGAGAAATGCCAAAGAAGAGGAGAAAAAGATTTGTTTCGGCACGGGTTGAGGAAAATAGTAAAAGGAGCAGTCGGGATCCAAGCCCAAGGAAACAAAGCGTTCATTGTATCGGCAAACCCATAAATCCCTTGAAAGTGGATTGAAACAGGGGGTTTCGTTGCCAACCACCGAACACAGGGTCCCGGATTTCTCTAAAAGTTTTCAGGGGCAGGGACAACACATCTACAGTTAGAAAACATGTCAGCCGATTCCTGGCGAGTGCGGGAAGCATCGCTGAAGGGGGGAGCCCTAAGGGTTAGGTTTTTTCCCCCTATCACTATACCCTTATTGGATCGGGCTTTATTTACATGTCTCCTCGTTACCGCGAATTCTGTTCGGGGGGGCCCGATTGGGAGGAGAACCAGTTTCCACAAAAATTTTCCTTCGCTGGGATTCACGAGCTGAGACTGGATTTCAGGATACATCGTTACTTAAGCCAGCGACCCAGGGGATGAAACAGTACACGGAATTACATCAGCGATTTCGGATATCAAGAAAAAGCCGGTGTTTTAGAGTTTAAACTGAAGCGATGGGCATCTGGCCGATCTAGTTTTCAGGACTCTTGGCGCCAATCAGAGAGAAGCGGTTTTTTTTTCGTCTCAAGAGTTCGAATCTTTGTCGCCACCCCTAGTAACAGGGAAGGTTATCGGCTCATGAAAAGCCGATTTCAAAGAGGGCGAAAAAGGAAAAACAAAGTTGACCAAAGAGGAAAGTTTGCTTCAGGGTTTCAGGGTCTATTCACGACTTCAGATGTGAGGAATCGACGCTGAGGGTTTGGATTGGCGAGGTGGGGCCAGGAAACAAAAAGTCGGTATCATGGGGCCCATGGGTCAAAGATATCGGCAAAGAGGAACATATATTCGATATGTGAGCAAAAAGCCGATTAAATCTTTTTTGTTGTTTTGCAGGGAAAAAAGCAAATAAACAAATTTGCCGCCAAACCACGTGAATTCCATCAGTCGAAGAAACTAAAGAAGAAGAAGTATTGCAAATGCACAACGCGAATCGCACCATACTAAACGAGTGTAAGGTTTTTCGGCAAAACCCCCAAAATTCAGCTGGGGGGCCCGTTTGAAGGGGCCAAGACGAATCAAGGGTTTGAAGATAAAAGGCCAATGAAGGAAAGAAGATGGCACCCGTTCCCCGTAAACATGGTTTCTATGCGTGGGTCATCGGGTCCAGGACTCAACCGATGAAGGAAAACGTCAGAGTAAATCGAGGATTACTTTCATCAGTATATAGAGAAGACTCAAGGTACGATGGACAAGAGGGGATGGACCGGAAAACCAATATAAATCCGCATTGGGGACTGCCCGTTTTTTCGGTTTCTGCTTGGAATCAAGGGGATTGAGATTGGCCATCAGCACTTGAAAATTGCCCCGAGTGCAGCGGTAACAAGGAAATCGGGCATATTGATCGCCAGCAGTGGAGTGTTCCGCGGATCCGTTCGTCTGGGAAAGAAACATCAGTTTTCATAAGCCGATTGGGCCGATCCATGAAGAGTTCTTTGGAAAGAAGATGAAGAGGAAGTAGTGGGAAGCCAAGTCCAAGAATCCCCTCAATGGTGCCCTAGTGGGATATTCCACGAAAAATCAGAAGAGAAAGGGGCACAAGCGTTAACCGGCACCGAGGAAGCAAAACAGGAAGAACAGAGTTTCAAATCAGGAAAGGTTTGATCATCGTCCTCCCCCCAAAGGGGGACTAAGGCAAATTTGGCAAAAAGTGAAGAAGGAAGGACGATTTTGAGGGAACGTGATCAGCACGGTAAAATATGTTCTTTTTCCTCGGGAGTATAAAAGGTTTCATCAGATGGGGAAGAAAAGGATGAGAGGTTTTCGCTCAACTAAACGTTTGGCGCCAAATCTGATCAAGCTATTTGATAAAAAAACCCTGAAGATTTTCAGAGCATCGGGCACTTAAAGCCGTTATACATCCCAAGGGGATACGTAATGGGAAGTCGATGGGACAAAATTGTTGGTTTGATGGGGAGCGGCCCGTTAACCTCATGCCTCATGCTACGTTCCGGGGGGAAGGGACTACCGAAGAAAACCTAATCAAGACAAATATGGGTGCTAAAAGAACTTCGTGGGAAATCATCTCGGAAGCGAAAGCGTAATTGAACGGTGGGACTGACAGTTTAGGAGTAGGGATAAACAGCATTACCCACCACGTTTTTTTTGTAAAATGACGGAAAAAGGGGTCATATAGTTTGTTGCTTCTCGGCAGGGACTGGATTTTTCACGCGAAACTGTTTGCGTGGGCCTTTCGACCCCAATGCATGCAATGTCTAATACATGCCAGGGGAAGAATTTTCAAAGTCGAGGTGTTGCAAGCAGACCCGTCGACCCAATATTGCCATGACCGATTCTTACCAGTCTGAAGGGGGCCCGATGTGTTGACTGGCCTATCCGGAAAAGAGTTTGGAAGGGAATTAACCTCAAGGTTTTACTAGCCAGGGATACAAGCCGATTCCAGCCAAGGCAGTCGGGCCTTGAATTGTTTCTCTGAATGGGGCTCCCAATTTGAAGAACTTCGAGGGGAAAATTGGGCAAAAGGAGTACAGTCGGGCTGATTGGATTTGAAAAAGAGGGAATTGATAATAGACCAGGAAGATAGACCAAGGGCCCACGTATATAAGCAAAAAAATAAGTCCTGAAGCCTACAGAAGAAATAATTTGAATACATTGTTGAAGGGATATCGGATGTTTCGCCTGGAGTACCATGAGATTGCCAGGATTAAGCGATCGATTGTTTTTGAACATCGGCTAGCCTATTAAACCAGGGTAAATCGGCCAATTCACAAGCCCCAAAAGCCTCCAAAGGAGTTCAAGGCAGAATTATATGAACCCGATCAAGGGGGCGGGGAGTTTTCACCAGGTTTGTTACGACGCCAAGTTCATTAAAGGGCCGTTTTGCCATATGGCTGAGTGGGTTTCTATATTTCGTTCCCGTTGGAGAAAGAAAAAATGGGCTAAATTGAGGATATGTATTGATTTCCGGGAAATTTAAAATAAAAGGCTACCCCCCCAAGATGAGTACCCCGATGCGATAGCGATTTGTTGGTGGATGCAGCCGTCAGGGGGGGCCCACAAGATTTATTCAGCTTTCAGGGACGGGGCAATGCAGGAATACAATTCAATTTTTTTCAGTGGCCGTAAGGATTTTATACACAAAGCTGCGTTCCCGATGTCCCTGAGCTATCGGTTTGTATGAGGTGGTAGTAATGACTTTTTGGATTGAAAAAAGTGGCCGGTGCAAAAACCTATCAAAGAAGCATGAATATATATATTTCATGATCTTCATCGGTTTGTGGTGAATTACATTGATGATGTGGTGGTTAAATCTAAAAGTGGGAAAAAGCCATAATAGCCAATTTACGAAAGTGGCTGGAGAGGGCCAAGAAAAACGACTAAGAATGAATCCAATAAGTGTGCTTTGGATGTATATATATCGGCTGGGCATTTCTTGGTTTATGTTTCAATGAGCGAGGGAATTGAAGTTAGTCATCGAAGTAATCAGAGCCATTAAAGACTAACACAGAGCCCAAGCGATAAGAACAGAGTTGCCAAATCGTTGATCGGCAAGATTAATTTTGTGAAGAGATTTTCATATCAAATTTTGATCAGGAAGAATTGAGTCTTTTCACGCCGTTATTGAAGTTTGAGGCCGATCAAAAGAATTGTGTGGGGCAGCCGCCAGCAGAAGGCGTTTGACGAGAAAAATCAAGAATTACTTAGTTCCTCGCCCTGTTTTGATTCCGCCGCAGGGAGGGAAGTGGCCGTTTTCAGATATACTTGTCGAGCCGATGAGAAGTCCATCGGTTTCTGTTTTTGATCCAAGAAATTGAAGGTAAAGAGCGAGTGTGTTCTATCTAAGTAGAGAACTTTTGGATGCTTGAGACGATATCCACGTTGGAGAAGTTATCTTGTGTTTATATTTCTCGTGTACAAAGTGAGGCATTACATCCTATCGGGCTGAATGTAACAATAGTTTCCCAGGCCGATGTGGTCAAAAAAATATGTTGTCGGCTCCAGTTCTTGAAAGGGCGAGTTGGCAAGTGGTTTTTGGCCTTGACAGAGTTTGATTTGAGGTACGAATCGGCTAAAGCAATCAAAAGGAACAAGCAGTGGCTGATTTTTAATTGTCCCAGCACAGGGGTCTCACGGACTATGTGGAGCCGATCCGCGTGGGGTTTTTATTTTTTGATGGATCGGTTTGCAGGCAATGGATTCTGGTATCGGGTTGGTTATTGTGTCGCCTCGGGCAAGTTTTGGGAGTTTGCTTTACAATAAGCCTTAATCGGAAACAATCAGGCGGGGGAGTACGGAGCGGTGCTGAAAGACTTCAACATTAAAAAGGAGATCGGGGGGCCGATATTTATAGAGATTATTGGTGATCTTGTTTTGGTGAATTCAAACAGTTATCTGGAAAGAATATGAGTGCAGGGATGATGTCTTTGAGGTCATATTATGAAGAGTGCGTGGTTTGACTTGAAGGATTTCAAGATGGTGTCAATGAATCATATTCCCAGGGAGGCAGAATTTGGAAGCCAATGATCTTTGCACAGCTTGCTTCAGGATATCGGCTGAATAGGCAAGGTTGAGGGTGGAAGATAGCGATATGATGTCCAGAACAAGGCCGATGACTGGAGGACAGGAGATAATTGATTACTTACGAAAACCCATCGCAGTCTGTTCTAGGAAGATTCGGTATAAAGCTACTAAATATGTGCTACTTGATGAAGGAGTTGTATTATCGGACGTTTTGAGGGGGGAGTTCTGCTTAGATGCCTGGATTTGGAAGAAGCCCAAAGTGGTTTATGTGTGAAGTGCCATGAAGCATCTTTGCGGACTCATCAAATCGGCTCATAAGATGAAGTGGTTGTTGAAGAAGAGTAAGGGTATTTTTGGCCAACAATGCTGGAAGATTGCTTTAGGTATTATAAAGGATGTCAAGATTGTCAAGAAGTTTGGAAATATACAGCGGGCACCGGCATCGGCTAGAAATCCTATCATCAAACCGTGGCCGTTCAGAGGATGGGGAATTGATCATGATCGGCCAGATTTTTCCTCCATTCAAGTAAGGGACATAAGTTTATATTGGCAGCAACAGATTATTTCACCAAGTGTGGGTAGAGGCAATTCCTTTGAAAGAAGGTCACGTCCAAAGAAGCGATTGAATTTATCAAGGAGCATATCATTTATCGGTTTTGGATTCCTCAGACGATAACTACTGATCAGGGGTCTATTTTTGTTTCTGATGAGTTTCAAACAGTTTGCTGCCAGTATGGAATCAAGCTATTAAATTCATCGCCTTATTATGCTCAAGCCAATGGGCAAGCAGAAGCTTCCAACAAGAGTTTTATCAAGTTGATTAAAGCGGAAAAATTGATGAGCAGCCACGGCGATGGCATTCTACATTAGCCGATTCACTATGGGCCTATCGGATGCATGCCACGGGGTCTACTCGGGTACCGCCGTATCAGTTGTATATGGACGAGGCGGTTTTACCATGGGAAACTAACATCGGCTCTAGAAGACTTTCTTTGCAGAATCAATTGACGGCCGATGATTATTATAACTTGATGGCAGATGAACTTGAAGATTTAGCTCAGAATCGGTTAAGAGCGCTGGAAAGAATCAAGGAGATAAGGCTAGGGCAGCTCGGCATTACAACAAAAAAGTGGTGAATAAGTCGTTTGCCGAGGGGGGATCTTGTGTGGAAGTTGATTTTGCCAATCGGGTCCAGAGATAATAAGTTTGGAAAATGGTCGCCTAATTGGGAAGGGCCTTATCGGATTAATCGCTGTGCCTGGTAACGCATATATATTAGAAGATCTTGACGGGACGGAGTTTGCTAAAAGCACTTAATGGGAAATATCTCAAAAATACTACCCTAGCGTTTGGGATCAACTCTTAAATCGGTTAAGTAACAGCCGATTTCTAAGCAATTCAGAAAGCCGATTTTTTATACGTCGCTTAAAGACAGCCGATATCAATTGATATCGCCTTTAGATTAAAATAAGCGAAAAATTATCAGGGGATGAGAGAGATGAGTAGCAGAGCCGATCTGATTACATGACAGCAGAAGGGTGATCGCATGTTCCGGAAAAATCGTCAGTTATAAAGTTTAAGGCTTACAAAAACTTTCGGATAGTTTCGATTGCGCGCAGACGGATCTGATCAATTTCATTGATGGCCCGGATATCGTCTTCATCAAGAGCCTGGGATAACTTTCAAGCTTTTTGCGCCGATGGATGACTTGGCGCACTGCTGCTGTGACTTTGGCTTCTTGATCTTGGATGGCTTGCGGCAGGCCGATGAAAGCTGGGATTCTTGTCTTCAAGATCCTTGCGAACTTTTTCAGGTTCTCCCAGCAAATCGGCTTCCTTTTTCTTCAGTTGATTTAGCTTGGATTGAAGTTTTTGGGACAGCTGCCATGTCAATCAAGTTTCTTCTTGTTTATCTGGGCTGATAGCCGATCGGTTGATGTCTTGGTTATCTTCTGTGGTCAGCACGATTGGCTATACGCTGTCTGAGCTTGATAAGTTTAAACCTATGAGACTCCAGGTATGCGCGGGGGTCAATGCATCAACGAGCTCTTCGGGCAGGTGTGTTCAATGTCTGCAAATCTTGCTCGATTGGGCCCGCAATCTTCTACCAGTGCATCGATTGGATTTTCCAGCCGACTGATGATGCCTTGTTAAATACTCGCGCACATCGGCTGAGAAGGACGGTTTGGAGGCTGCACTGGTGGCTGTGGCTTCTTCTTACCTCCAGATATTGACCGATGTCGAAGGAGAACAAGTCGGTCAAGGACTGCAAAATTGGTATGGAAAGGTGATCAATAAAAGATTAGAAGCAAAGTACGAGCATAAAGGTTACCCTGAGGAAGGACGTCGCAGATCGGATAACATCGGCTTCGGTAGGATGAGTGGGTTGTTCTTCAGAGGGGCCGATGTCAGCCGATGGAATAGAAGCAGTCTCGTCGATGGCTGGAGACTTGGTGCTGAAAGAGGGGAGCTGGAGAAGCTATCGGTTCGGCACTTGGAAAGGATGTCAGAAAGAATGTTGAGGTTCTGGAGCCGATGACCCAAGCTGAAAAGGATTTGGTAAAATAAATGAGAGAGTGGATAATGACGATACAAGATTTGGCGGCATACCTGAGGGGATGGGGAGCCGATGTTGCTTGAGGAGAAGGTGGCGTTGGAGCAGCGACATCGGCATCGGTCTTCTGCTTCTTCAAAGAGGGCGATGCCGCTAACTTCTTCCGCTTTTTTTGTCCCATCGGCCGAGGCGCCTTGAGAAGAGCCGATGGAGATGGAGCGTCGCGTCCTAAGTCGGAGCGGCTGATGAGGGTTGGTACAGAATCGGCCGACCGCTGTTGCTTGTTGATGGGGGCTCGACGCTGGCGGCCTGCAAAGTAAGGGTCAGAGACGATTGAGGATGATATTGAAGCTTGCGAGAGTTACCTCGTTGTCAGATTCAACATAGCGGCGTCCAGACGGACAATAACAAGTGGGCGGCTAAGCAGAACAGATGTTTTTTCCATTCCGACCACCATCGGACAAAAGGCTTGGTGTTGGCAGTGCAGACGTACACCTCGGTGGCAGCGCCTAGCAGGAGGGAGTCTGTCAAAGACCGCAGCCGATCATATTCCAGGGCGCTGCTGACCGTGCCCCGGAGCCTGGAGTTTGTCGGTGAAGAACAGCCGATCGGAAGCTGGCCAAGGCCGAGTTGACGGGAGCTGGTTGATGGGTGGTAGAACTCATACGATGGGTTGAGTTCGGCCCAGAGAAAAGCCGGTTGGCAGCAGCAAGGAACTGATGCCAATAGAAATATGGCTTTAGATTGATCATCGTTCAGAGCTTTTGAGTGGATCAAAGTTGGAAGGCATCTCGAATGATGATGCGTCATTGTAAGCAAACCAAAGAGTAGGGCATCCCTGGTAAAGCCATAATAAACCCCTTGAACCACTGACTAACCTCAGCAGGGGATATCTTGCCACCAGAAAGGGCCGATGCAGCCTCACCCATAGAGATGCATCGGCGGTAGATGGGGTCTTGATCTTCTGGGTAATCAGCTGGGAAGGATTGCTTGAGGAGGGAAGTTTCTGGGATGGCCTTGGAGGTGTAAACATTAAGCCAGAGCTGTACGAACCACCAAGGACCCCCAATGTGGCCGACGGGCTGGCCGGCCGATAGCTTAGTTGCCACTTGATGAAGCAGCTGGTAGGTGGCGCCAAGGAGATAGTGCCCTAACGGAATTTGTTTCCTATCGGCCAGACACTCTGCCAGGCATTGCATGTTGGTCGTCGGGCCGAGGGTTGCGCCACCAAAGACAAACCGTTCTAACCACAAGTTCAGAAAAGCGACATGCTCCCGATCATCAACCGGACCAATTCCTTTGTTGCGAAGAGATATATACCTAGACCAGCCGCCGATGTTTTTTGTTTGAAGCCGGTGGGCAGGCTTGAACCGGAGTTTGAAGGGATTGATGTAGCTTGTAGTATCCAGGCAGGTGAGCATGGTCACATCCAGCAGAGTAGGGGTCATCGGCCCATGACCAAACAGAAAGGCATTGAGAGCATCAGACCAGAAGTACGAGGCCGATGCGAGCAGAGATTCATTCCTTTCCATATCGGCCAAGGAGAGGTTGATGCAGTGGCCGATGTGAGATTCTTCCCAATAGATCCTCTTTGCAGCCGATACTCTGATGTACCAGTCTCTCCATCCGGGCAATCTGCTCGGCCAGGACCTGAAGCTGTTGGTCCAGTCACTGACCAACATGGCCGAATTCTTGAAGGGAGTGCGTTGGGTTTCGGCACTGATGAAATCGGTGGGATCTTCGCTGCCCATGGGGCCATGATAGAAAAAGCAGGGGTAATCGGCGGCCGGAATCAGGATCTGGGCTCTGAGATGCTACAGTAGACAAGAACACGACGAAGAACAGGTGAAGAACATGGCAAATCGGGTTCGTACAGATTGCAGATTGGGGAAAAATAACCGGGTGAGAAGATTACCTCAGGAATTGCAGATGCTGTTGCCATCGCGGAAATAGGAGAGGTTGCAGGGGTCGACGGACGGAGAGAGAGGTTGCAGTAATTCGTCTAGATTCGCTAGAGCTTGGTGAGGATGTGGAAGATGAAGCGGTGGTGCTCTGGTGATGTGAAAGTATAAAAAAGAGGGCAAGAAGACGAAGCGTTTTATAAAGGTATGACAGCCGAGCGGGAATTGAGGCCGTTGGCACTGTTTCAAACATTTATGGCAAGTGGGCTATCTTGGGCTGCCTCGGTATGAGAGAAATCTAGAGGCCCAAAATTGGAAGAATTTCGGAATCCTACAGAAGAACTCCGAAATTGGGGGGCAAGTGTTAACGCCAAAATTTGGTAAGGACCTGTATCAGATTCGGTCAAGAGGACGGTTGCAGTCGGATAATAGAAATTGATCCAAGAAGCAGACCGAGTCTGAGAAGGAGCCGTGAAGACCGCGCGTGGTAGTTAATTACTATAGTTATTAGGAAAAGGTTTATCTCTTTTAGGAAACCTGACCTCGTGTCCAGTCAGGCCTCGTTAGCGTTTTTTGTTATAGATAGGAAATCATATATCGTGTCCTATAAGGACTTATGTAACTCGGGGTATATATACGTATGCCCGGGGACCTTGTAAATCATCACAACGATCAATACAAACTCGGCGCATCGCCACCCCTTCGACGGGATCCTGCTTCTCGAGCCGGGCTGCATCGGTTAGGTCCGAACTCCTGCGAGAGGGTAAGTCTCGTCACACCGACTACCAATCGGCTAGGACTTCCTCGGTTAGGTCCGATATTCTAGTTGGTTTATGGTAGTCGGCTTACCACGGTATATTCTACTTTATCTATGGCTGCATCAGTTCAGTTTGATCTCATAGATTGATTAGGTATATCACATCACGTGTGCACAGACTGTATCGACTTACTGGGAGCGATTTATCATCAGTTCGTGCTGCATCGGTTAGGTCCGACCTACTGAACTGCTAGTGATAAGTCGATCCTGCTGGGCCGATGCGTTGTGTGCAGGCGTTTTATCGAAGTGCATAGCCGGTAAGTTATTTTCATCACGATCGCATTATATCTATCGGCTCATTGAGGCATTGTTATCATTGTCGGTCTGTGCTGCAACGGTTAGGTCCGATCTACTAGACTGACGATAATAGCTTTACTCTTAATAAGCCGATGGTGTTGTGCGATGGTGTTATCGGAGTGCTTAGCCGATAAGTTACCTGTTAAAGCCGACTACATTTATTCATTGTTTTATCCTGTACTCGCTTTGTTAAGCAATCGGCTAGTTTACCAATTATTTATCATTTACGTTATTGCATATTTTATTGTATGCTCTTGCCTGTATTATTGTCACAATCGGCTAAGGGCTAGCCGATGGGTTTATTCTGCCGATCCAAGCACAAGTACAAGCAGGTTCCCGGGCATGAGCCCGGGTAAGGACCAGTGTATGGGCCCGGACAGCGGACGAAGATCTTGGGAGCCGATATGAGCAAGGGCCCGGGTGCAGGCACACCTTCATGACAATACCAGTAACATTAGATCATGATCAGCTAGGATCTATTTGATTTATTTATGTATTATACTTGCTTATTTTATCTAGCTTATAGCCAGTTTTCGAATATCCCTTCGATGATCGGCTAGCATGATATTTGTTTATTATTACCTTATTGTCCTTGCCGTCATCGGTCTTAAGACGATGTGTAAGTGCTACAGTGTACATCGGCCATCGGCTGATGAAACGAGTCTAGATCGGCTTCCAGCCGATTGGCTCATTGATCTAACATTTTCCTCCTTGTCAATTACAGGGTCAAATTGACTGGCACACCTACGAACCTCAAACTTTAGGACCTGCACTGGAGTGAAGCAAATCTCCCAGGCCTTCGCGTGTCACCCAGACGTCGAACCGGGACCCGGCGATTTTCGGCGTCAACAGGTGCGAACTTCTCAGCTTTCTCGACTATTACTCAGGATACCACCAAATCAGCCTGAAGGAGGAGGATTGCCTAAAGACGTCTTTCATCATGCCGTTTGGCGCATACTGCTACATCACCATGCCGTTCGGTTTGAAAAACACTGGAGTAACGTATCAATGAGCAATTCAGCGGTGTCTACACACTCAGATCGGGCACAATGTGGAGGCCTACATCGATGACGTGGTGATCATGACCAAGTCCATAGAAGACCTCATCGCTGACTTGGAGGAAACCTTCCAAAATCTTCAAAGATTCAAGATGAAGTTGAACCCGGAAAAGT
Source organism: Oryza meyeriana var. granulata (assembly GCA_003991445.1). Classification (NCBI taxonomy): domain Eukaryota; kingdom Viridiplantae; phylum Streptophyta; class Magnoliopsida; order Poales; family Poaceae; genus Oryza; species Oryza meyeriana. Next base: position 151,882 of record RYFJ01001457.1, on the reverse strand, counting down.
GCGCCTTTGGTGTGCCATCCGGCAAGCTACTCGGCTTCATTATATTGCATCGGGGCATCGAGACCAACCCAGAGAAAGTCAATGCAATCATGAACATGGCACCCCCGACTAGCTAGAAGGACGTCCAGAAGCTGACAGGCTGCATGGCGGCACTCAGCCGGTTTATCTCCCGACTAGGCAAACGGGGCATACCCTTTTTCAAGCTATTGAAGAAAGCAGACAATTTCCAATGGACTCCCGAAGCCCAGCAAGCCTTCGAAGACTTCAAGAAATTTCTCACATCACCACCAGTGTTGGCATCGCCTATGCCCCAAGAGCCATTAATGCTATATCTGGCGGCAACCACTCAAATAGTCAGCACGGTGTTGGTGGTCGAGCGATCCGAACTGGGTCATATACAAAAAGTTCAATGGCCAGTCTACTTTGACAGCGAGGTCCTTGCCGACTCCAAAATAAGATATCCACAGGTCCAAAAGCTGCTCTATGGCCTACTCATCACTGTCCGGAAGCTAGTGCACTATTTTCAATCGCATCAAGTCACGGTGGTCACATCATATCCACTCAGGGACGTCCTACATAACTGCGAGGCCACCGGCCAAATCACTAAATGGGTGCTCAAGTTGATGGCGTTCGACATCACCTTTCAGCCACGGACAACAATCAAATCACAAGCTCTAGCCGACTTTGTGGCCGAGTGGACAGAAGTTCAGATGCCTACATCAACAGTGAAGCTAGAGTACTGAACAATATACTTCGACGGTTCTCTAAGGATTGGCGGCGCCGGGGCCGGTGTCGTATTGACGTCACCCACCGGTGAAAAACTCAAGTACGTTCTACAGATCCACTTCCCGGCTTCCCACAATGTCGCTGAGTACGAGGCACTCATCCACGGGCTCCGCATTGCTATATCACTCGGCATCCGCCGGCTGGTTGTGCAAGGAGTCTCTCAACTCGTGGTGAACCAAGTCATGAAAGATTGGACATGTCTTGATGATACCATGGCAGCATACTGTCAGGAGGTCAGAAAGCTGGAAAACAAGTTCAATGGGCTGGAGATAACACATGTCCTACGACAATACAATGATGCAGCAGACGAATTGGCAAACATGGGATCCAAGCGAGAAGTGGTCCCAACTAGGATCTTTGTCGAGCAATTAATGGAGCCATCAGTCAAGAAGAAACCAGTGCCAGAGCAGTCGGGAGGCAAACCTACCCCGGCAACAGACGAAGTTCTGATCATATCCGACGATTGGCGGACTCCTATTCTCAAATTCCTCCTGGACGATGAACTCCTAGAAGATCGCAGCAAAGCCGAACAAATCAAACGTCAACGCAAAAGTTTCCTAGTAGTCGGAGAAGACCTGTACCGAAGAAGTGCATCCGGTGTCCTCATGCGCTGCGTCACAACTGAGGAGGGCAAGCAGATTCTGCAATCGATCCACTCGGACGTATGTGGCAACCATGCCGCATCCAGGACGTTAGTTGGAAAAGCTTACAGGCAGGGATTCTTCTGGCCAACAGCAGTAACAGATGCTAAAGACATTGTTCACACATGCGAGGGTTGTCAGTTCTATGCAAGACAAACAAGTCTCCTAGCCCAAGAACTCCAAACCATCCCAATCTCTTGGCCCTTTGCAGTATGGGGGCTTGGCATGATCGGGCCTTTCACGGGAAAGCGCCAGGAGAGGTTCACACACTGTTCGTCACAGTGGATAAATTCGCCAAGTGGATTGAGGCAAAACCCGTTGCTACCATAACAGCGGCAAGAGCAAAGGACTTCATCATGAGTATATTATACCGATTCGGGGTTCCTGACCGCATCATAACGGACAACGATACTCAGTTCACGGGCGGCGTCTTTCAAGATTTTTGTGACGACTTCGACATCAAGACCTGTTATGCTTCTGTGGCACACTCGCGGAGCAATGGACAGGTTGAGCGTGCCAACGGCATGGTCTTACAAGGCATCAATACAAGGATATTCGACCGACTATAACCATACGCGGGCCGGTGGGTACAAGAACTCTCATCCGTCCTCTGGTCTCTTAGAACCATGGTTAGTCGGGCAATAGGGCAATCCCCTTTCTTTCTGGTCTATAGTGTCGAGGCTGTGCTACCAACCGAGTTAGAGTTCGGCCCTCCACGAGTTCGGGCTTACTCAGAAGACGCATCCAACAATACCCGATTGGTCGAACTAGATCAGTTGAAAGAAGCAAGGGATATTGCAATAATCTAGTCGGCAAGGTATCTTCAAGGCCTGCATCATTATCACAATCACAATGTCGGTGGCCACGCCTTTTTGGTCGGGGATCTCGTCTTGAGAAAAATACAAACCACCAAAGACAGGCATAAACTATCCCCAATATGGGAAGGGCCATTCATTATCGCAGAAGTTACATGGCCAAGAGCCTACCAACTGAAGACTGTAGACAATGCCCTCGTCAGCAACTCATGGAATATAGAACAGCTACGTCCTTTCTATACCTGAGTTTTATACTTTCCCATGTGTACAGTTTTTCTCTGACTCACCACGCCACTTGTTCCAACCGAGTAGTGAGTTGGGGGCTACATGTATTATATGTGCTTTGTCAATAATATATGAGCCTATTTTACTTAAGTTATGAAGTTTTGCAACGACTTTGTTATGTTTGCTCGAGTACAGCTTTCTGCGGTGAACAATTTTATTATGTTCCTATAGACTAACTCAGCGTAGACTATATAGTCAGGTAAAGCTAATGACAACTAAGTAAAAACTCAGAGCTTGGCAGCATTGCATATATATTTTCACATGTCCTTACAAAAATTTATATGCATCGACTGCATGATGGATTGTTCTTACATACTCAGGTCTTTGGTGATCACCTCTGCAGTCAGCCTCGCCTGGGTTATCAACCTCAGCACCTCCTCAGGTGTCGTCTCCTCGGTGAATCCCTCTTCGATGGCTTCAAGATCTGCCCTAGGGTAGATTGACTTGGTCATCGCTAGGGTTTGGGCCATGCCGACGACAACACGCTCGTCCGAGTACCTCTTTAGGATACTCGGGGCTTCGTTAAGGCGCGCTTGCACCTGGGAGACCGTGTTGGAGCTGGTTCCCACATAATGAGGATCCATCACGTCAAGGAGCCCTTTCACGGACTCGACAAGAATCTCCCGTGACTCCTTGATGACCTTGATCTCCTCTGCAAAGGCCCTAAACTGGGTTTGGGCGTTGGCTCGTGCAGCTGCCCAGATTCATTGGCAAGTAAAAACTTGTCAACCTAAACAGCAGTCGGAGCTATCAGAGGATTGGACAAGATCATTGTCAGAGCGGAGTATTACTTTCGTAGTCGGCCTCCCATTTGGCTTTGGCCTTCTCCAGTTCAACCTTCTCTTTCTCGAGCTTGGCGTTGGCCTTCTCCAAGTCGGCCTTGTCTTTCTCGAGCTCAGCTTTGGCCCTCTCGGCCTCCTTCAGGTTGGTTTCCTCCTCTGTTTAGGTCTTCAGCTCAGTTTCGAGGGCTGTATACCAAAGAAGTCAGGTACTCAAAGATTACAGTCAAGACACAACTGGGCAATCGGGAAGCAACAAGGCTGGAGATATACACACAGGACTTAGTCGGGAAGACAAATATAGGAGACTTACTTCTGATCTTGTCGGCTAAGCCCCAATTCTCGTCCCTGAGCTGATCAACCGCTCCCCTCAGCCAAGTCTCCTTCTCCTGGCTAGACCGCTGCAAGTCGGCCTTTGAGGCCTGGAGCTGGCCCAATCGCTGGAGTTGAGGGGTAAGCTGGGTCAGGACCTCATTCATCCTCTCTGAGCGGTCGACAATCTTCTACTCGGAGCAAAACAGAGCAAAGTAGAGTCAAGCGTCATGACACTCAAAAAAGGAAGACTGACAAGAACTCAGCATGGCGAAAATCATACCTGGACCCCCTGGGACGCGGCAATTGCAGCGCGAAGCAAGACTTCACGCTCCCTCTCCGCTGCCACTTCATCATCGCTGTTCCATCGGGTGCTACCCAGTGGAACGTTCTGGGCAACTTACGGGGAGGAGCGTCAAGACTAGGGAGGTCCTGTCCTTCTGAAGATGACGACGACGACAAGGATGGAGATGGGGTCCTGGCCTCCAACTCGGCGGCTGCTGGGGCTTCAGGGATATGCTCAGGGGCGGGAGCAACAGCTCCAACATCCGTCCCTTGGTCGGCCGGTGTTAGCAGTCCTGCAGTCAGGGCGACCTCAGTCTCTACAACTGAGGCTGTCGCCGGCTCAGCAGGTGCGCTCGCTGGCACTGGTTTGGTTGGGGCCGGCTCGACAATAGGGGCAGCCGGTGTGGTCTCCTTGAGATCAATATCGGCCCATTTCCTGCGCAGAGAACTAAGCATCAAGACACTACAACGCTGAACAGGACTTCTAGAAGATTCAAAGCCACATACCTCTTGGAGAATTTGAACCTCCATCCGGGGGCTCCTAAAGTCGGCACTAGAGGACTGCCGGCTGTCGGGCTGGATGGTGCGGCAGTCGGCGGCGGCGTTTTTGTCTTGGTCAGCCCTATTCCTAGTGCGACCGACTAGGGCGCTCGGGTACTCGGCGATGCCATCCTTGGGCTCGATGTTGCTAAGCCTGGTGGCGCTGGACTCGACCTTGTACTCGGCGGTGCTCTTCTTGGGCTTGATGTTGCTGAGCCTCGACCTTGTACTCGGCGGTGCTCTTCTTGGGCTCGATGTTGCTGAGCCTGACTGTGCTGGTCCCGGTCCGGGACTTGGCGGCCTAGGAGCTACGCTGGCGGTGTCTCTAATCTTCAAATTCCCGATCACGGCACTCGGTCTACTGATCTTCTTCTTGCCCTAGTCTATAACAGGCTTCTTCCCCGCTCTCTTGGAGTCGGGCTGGGCGGTAGAAGGACTTAACAGCCTTTTCTTCAACTTCATGGCCGACAGAGTTTGGGAGTCCTCATCAAACTCCTCACATGACTGCAAGCAGTTCAACAACATATGTTACACATTGAAGAGCAATCCTGGGCATACATATACAAACATTCATCACAGATGGACAACAAGTTAACATCAGTGAGAGTTACCTTTGGACACGGCCTCTTCTGGCTATAAGCCACCACAAACCACTCTGAGTCTTTAGTTTCGACCACCCCGCTAGCGAAGTAATCCAATAGTATGTCGGTCACCTTGTGCTTGTCCATCAGGTTGGGAAACTCTCGGCTAGGATCACCTCTGCCCTTATAGTCCTAGCCAAAGTGACACCTCAACTTTAGCGGCCTGATGCGCCGAGTCAAGAAATGTCTGGCAACCCATGGACCAGTCAGCCCGGCGCTCTTCAGCTTGTCAATCTTGTCAATCAATTATGGACTTGTCCCATTTCTTCAAAGCTGGGAACAGATGACCAGTTGGGCACAACCGCCGGAGGCAAACCAGTAAAAGGGGGGAGGCTTGGTTCAAGATCAGAACAGTAAAACCACTCCTTGTGCCAGCCTTTGAGAGAAGACTTCGGGGGAATATTGATATAAATCCTCTTCATCTCGCTCCTCAGCTGAATGCCAGCCCCCCAATCACCTAGACCTTGCTTTTGGAGGGTTGGGGCTTGATGTGGAACAATGTCTAAATAGATTCAAATGGGGTTCCACACACAGGAAACACTCACAAAGATGAGTTACAAATATAGAAATTTGCAAGATTGAGTTGGGATTCAGATTCATCAACTCAAGTTCATAGAAGGCAAGAAGCTGGCGGAGAAAGTCGAAAGATGGAAGAGAAACACCCCGGTCAAAAAAAGAGGCGAAAACAACAATCTCACTAGCCTGGGGCTCCAGAACCGATCACCTTCAGACGGACGCCAATGGATGACATCACGGCTCTGCAGTCACAGCAACCTCTCCACTTGCTTTAGCTTAGTCAACCCACAATCCAAAGTTGGCCAGACCTCATTCGACGCCTCCAGGAAATCTGAAGCCCTCGGCATGGTTAAGGGCAAGAAGATTTGGGGGAAAAGTCACTAGGGGCTTGGAATGGACGAAGAGAAGTGGGATCGCCCGAGTTTCAATGGGGAAGAGCAAGCAATGGCGAACCCTAGCGAGGCGGGAGGCAAAATTTCGGCGCGGAAGCTGGAAGACGAAATGATTGGAGGATTGGAGAAGATGAGGGAATCATTTCTCTCTCTCCCCGCCTTTATAGAGCCTATACTGATTCGTGGGCTTGGGCCTACAAAGTCGGTACTGGGCCACCAAGATATAAGTTTCTACAGTAGCACGCTCAATGTGGGCCGCTCGCTGGCTGTGTTGAAATCATGGTGCTGGTGCTATCAACAGGAAACGATGAGCTAAACGGATATGCTTCATGAAGGCCTAATTGCTGAACACATGTGTTCGGGTATCTGTAATATCCACCAGGTATTGAGGATATATCCTTATAAGGGTCACAAGCTGGTCTTCATCAAAATTGGGGATGCAGGTGTCTCTCAAGTACACCTGACCACATAATGGATTGAATTTCATAAAGTGGTACTCGGCTTACATGCTTAGCCAACAATTGCCATGAGCAAATATCTTTCCAGCCAACATGACGCTGAAGAGTCCAACTTCCGAGTAGTGCACTACTCGAGAAAGACTATAAATATTTCTTCCAGCTGACATGAAGCTGAGGAGTCTAACTTCCGAGTGGGACGCTACTCAGAAAAGACTATAAACACCTTTTCCAGCCGATATGACACTGAAGAGTCTAATTTCTGAGTGACATACTACTCGAAAAAGACTATAAAATATTCCGGTTCACATGATACCGAAGATTCTATATACCAATAGTATACTACTCGAGAAAGACTACAAGGTTAAAGATCTTTGACTTTATGTTTAATTGTTTCACAATTAAGCACAGAGCCGGGGGCTACACCTAATAGGTGCGCCTATTCGGTGCATACTATTCATACTTCTATATGGAGCCCTTCATAGCCTCGCTGCCAGCTGACATGAAGCAGGACTCGGGAAGAAGAAGCACTCGGACAAAGAGTACTCAGGAGCAATGCACTCGGGCAAACTTCACCATGGAGGATGAGCACTCGGCATCAGCTGTGACTCAACTATGAAGGTCTCAGGGACTGCTGTAGAGGCCATGGGCCCCGGGTACCTCATGACAAGCATATGGGCCACTCGGACAGAGGATGGGCCTAGCCTTGTAATTAGAGATATGATAGAACCCGGCAGACTTTGCCTTGTACGATAAGGAATATACAGTCCTAGTCGGGTAGGTTATATCTCTAAGTGGAGATTCCTTGGTTGTAATCTGGCTAGGACTCCTATCTTGTACCCTTGTCCCCCAGTATATAAGGGGAGGCAGGGTGCCCCCTGAGGGCAGAAGCTCATAGAAGCGAACATACATCCTCAAAGTAATACACCACAACTGGACATAGGGTATTACCTCACATCGAGGGCCTAAACCAGTATAAACCTCTCCGTGTTCCTTTGCAATCCACCGAGTTTTGATCCGACGAGTAGCCCTATATTTATATTGCCGGTGTAAAATATCGATAGGCGGGCGTCGTGTTGACGTCACCCACTGGCAAAAAATTGAAGTACGTTCTCCAGATTCACTTTTCGGCTTCCCACAATGTTGCCGAGTACAAGGCACTCATCCACGGGCTCCGCATTGCCATTTCACTCAGCATCCACTGATTGGTCGTACGTGGGGATTCTCAACTCGTGGTCAACTAAGTCATGAAAGACTAGACATGTCTCGATGATAATATGATGACGTATTGTCAGGAGGTATGAAAGCTGGAAAACAAGTTCGACGGGCTAGAGATATCTCATGTATTACGACAATACAACAAAGCTGCAGATGAATTGGCCAACATGGGATCCAAACGAAAAGTGGTCCCGACTGGGATTTTTGTCGAGCAACTATTGGAGCCATCAGTCAAGAAGAAACCAGCACCTGAATAGTCGGGGGCTGAACCTACCCTAGCAACAAATGAAGTGCTAATCATCTCTTAAGACTGGCAAACTCTAATTTTCCAATTCCTCATGGATGACGAACTCCCAGAAGACCTCAGTGAAGCCGAACGGATCAAACATCGAAGCAAATGTTTCCTTATAGTCGGAGAAGACCTGTACCATCGAAGCGCATCTGGAGTCCTCACGTGTTGTCTCACACCTGAGAAGGGCAAGTAGATTCTGCAATCGATCCACTCGGGTATCTGTGGCAACAACGCTGCATCCAGGACGTTAGTCTCAAAGGCTTACAGGCAGGGTTTCTTTTGGCCGACTGCGATAACAAACACTAAAGTCATAGTTCGCACATGCGAGGGATGCGAATTCTTTGCAAGGCAAACACATCTTCCAACTCATGAACTTCAAACAATTCCAATCTCTTGGCCCTTTATAGTTTGGGGGCTTGACATGGTCGGGCCGTTCAAGAAAGCACCAGGAGGATTCACACACTTGTTCGTCGTAGTGGATAAATTCACAAAGTGAATCGAGGCAAACCCGTTGCTACCATAACAGCAGCATGAGCAAAGGACTTCATCATGAGTATCTTATACCGATTTGGAGTTCCCAACCGCATCATAACAGACAACAGCACTCAATTCACTGGCGGCATTTTTCAAGATTTCTGTGACGACTTCGGCATCAAGATCTATTATGCTTCTGTGGCACACCCACGAAGTAATGGGCAGGTCAAGCGTGCTAATGGCATGGTCTTACAAAGTATCAAGGCTACGGTATTCGACCGACTACAACCATATGCAGGGTGGTGGGTACAAGAACTCCCATCCATTCTTTGGTCTCTAAGAACCACGGTTAGTCGGGCAATAGGACAATCCCCTTTCTTCCTAGTTTATGGTGTTGAGGCTATGTTACCAACCGAGTTAGAGTTCGGCTCTCCACGAGTTTGGACCCACTCAGAAGAGAAATCAAACGAAGACCGACTGGTCGAACTCGATCAGTTGGAAGAAGCAAGGGACATCACAACTATTTAGTCAGCAAGGTATCTTCAAGGCCTATGTCGTTATCACAATTGGAATGTTTATGGCCCCGCATTTTTGGTGGGAGATCTCGTTTTGAGAAAAATACAAACCACCAAAGACAAGCATAAACTATCCCCTTTATGGGAAGGGTTGTTCATTATCGCTGAGGTAACACTTCCGGGCACCTACCATCTAAAGACTGAAGACAGTGCCCTAGTCAGCAACTCATGGAATATAGAACAGCTATGTCCTTTCTATAACTGAGTCTTGTACTTTCTTTATACATATGAATAAAGTTCTTTCCTCTGACTCACTACATCACTTGCCCCAACAGAGTAGCGAGTTGGGGGCTGCATGTATTATATGCCTTGTTAATAAAATCCGAGCTTTTTTATCTAAGTCATGAAGTTCTACAACGATTATGCTAATTTTGCCCGAGTATAGCTCTCAGAGGTGAACATTTTTTCCTAAGTTCCTCTCGATCTACTCGGTGCAGACTACGTAATCGGGTAAAGCTAATGACAACTCAGAATAAGTAAGTACTCGGTAGCATTTTACAAACATTTACAAAAGTCATATATGTTCATCAGTAGACACCGATTGCATAATTATTCTGCTTTTACACGCCCAGGTCCCTGTCTATTGCCTCTGCAGTTGGCCTCACCTGGCTAGCTAGCTCTAGTGCTTCTTCAGGAGTTGTCCCCTCGGCAAAACCTTCACCAATGGCCTCGATGTCTACTCTTGGGTAGATCGATTTGGTCATGGCGAGAGCTTGGGCGACGCCGATAGCTACATGCTCATTCGAGTACTTCTTCAAGATACTCGGGGCTTCACTTAGGCGTTCATGCACTTGGGTGACGGTACTGGAGCTGGTCCCCGGATAATGAGGCTACATGATCTCCAGCAGCCCCTTCATGGATTCAACAAGGACTTCCCATGACTCCTTGATCATCTTAATTTCCTCAGCGAAGGCACTAAACTGAATCTGGGTGTTAGCTTTCGAAACTGTTCAGGCGCATCGACAAAGATATTGGTTAACCAAGACAAGCAATCAGAGCAACAAGCAGTCGGGCTAAGATCATGGTCAAGCGGGAGACTTACTGGTATAGTCGGCCTCCACTTTGGCTTTGGCCTTTTCCACTTCCTTCAGCTTTTTATCTTATTTTTCCCTCTCCTTTTTTTGGGCTTTCAGCTCAACTTCGAGGGCTCCAAATCAAAACAGTCAAGAACTCAAGATTGTAGTCAAAACTCAACAAGGTAGTCAGGAATCAATAATGCTGGAGAAATCTATTCAGGAGGTCAACACAGAAGACTTACCTCTGATCTTTTCAGCTTGGGCCCAGTTTTCATCCCTGAGCTTGTCTACCGACCTCCTCAGATACGTCTCCCTCTCTTGGCTGGTTCGCTCCAGGTCGGCCTTGGCTACCTGGAGCTGGCCTAGTTGTTGTAGCTAAGGGGCGAGCTCAGTTAGGACTTTGTTCATCTTCTCTAAGTGATCGAGGATCTTCTGCTTAGCATAAACTAGGGGAAATCAGAGTCAGATAGCAGAATACCAGATCAACAGAAACTGTCAAGCACTCAACATGGCGAGATTCGCTACACACCTAGACTTCCATGGACGCAGCAATTGCAGCATACATAAGATTTCTATGCTCTCTCAGTGCTGCTTGTTCGTCATGCTCGTAGCTCTCTGCAACTCCCTTGGGGGTGACCCAATAAAACGTCCTTGGGAAGTTGCGCGAAGGGGCTTCGAGCATGGGGAGATTTCCTTCATCGGAAGACGATGATATCACTATCGATGGGGTCCTAGCTTTGAACTCAGCAGCTGCAGGGGCTTTGGGGATCTGCTCAGGGGCTGGGGCAGCAGCTTCAGCATCCACTCCCTGGTTGGCCGCTGTTGGTAATTCTGCTGTCAGGGCTGCTTCAGCTTTAGCAGCTAGGGCAACCTCTGGCTCAGCAGGTGATATTACTGGTTCTCACTCGGCTGGGATGGGCTCAGTGGCAGGAGCTACTAGTGTGGTCCCCTTGGGATCTATGTCAACTCGCTTCGTACACAATGTGCCAAATATCAAGACACTACCACATCATTCAAGATTCTCAGAAGATTGAAGATATTCTTTATTACCTCTTGGAAGTCTTGAATTTCCACATAGGAGCTCCAAGAGATGTCAGCGAGGGGCTTGATAGCCTGCTCGATGGCGGAGAGCTGCCGATTGTCGGGCCAGTCGGCGTGGTAGTCGGTGGTGGTGATTTGGCCCTAGTCGACTCCGTTCCTGATGCAGCCGACTGGGAGGTCGAGGCGCTTGGTGGAGCTGTCCTTGGGCTCGGCGGCGCAGGCCTTGGGCACGGCGGTGCAGGTCTCGGGCTTGGTGGCCTGGGGGCTAGACAGACAGGATCCTTGATCTTCAGGCTCCCCGGCGCTACACTCGGCGTGCTCTTCTTCTTGCCCGGGTCTTCAATTGGTCTTTTCCTAGCCCTCCTGGAGCTGGGTTGGGCGACAGAAGTGTTGGCTGGCTGCTTCTTTGATTTTGTGGCCGGTTGATCTTGGGAGTCCTTATCGAGCTCCTCATAGTCCTGCAAGTATTTCGATGACATACATCGTGCATTGCAAAACAAGCCAGGACGGATATCCACAAATGTCCATCACAGAAGGATAACAAGTCAATGTTAATCTCTCAAGATTACCTGTGGCCGAGGCCTGCCCTAGCTGTAGGGCTTGGGGGCGCGTTCTTTGTCCTTAGTCTCCACCACCCCATTGATGAAGAAGCCGAGCAAGGTATCAGTAACCTTGTTCTTGTCAGCCACGTCGGGGTATTCACAGCTAGGGTCGTCCTTGCCTTGGTAGTCCCAACCAAAATGGCTCCTGGCCTTCAGTGGCCTGGTGCGATGATTAAGGAAGCACCTTGCCACCCAGGGACCGGTTAGCCCTGTGCTCTTCAGGAGGTCGATCTTCTCCATTAGCTAGTATACTTGCCCCACTTTCTCATAGGTTGGCACTGACGACCAGGACAGTAGGATAGTTGGTGGAGAGCCAGAGAAAGGGGGAAGAGAGGGCTCAAGGTTTGAGCAGTAAAACCACTCTCTGTGCCAGCCCTTGAGTGAGGTTTTCAAAGGAATGTTGAGATAGGTTTTCTTCATCTCGTTCCTAAGTTGGAGACCGGTCCCCCCAATGGTTTGGATTTTGTTCTTGGATGACTGGGGCTTGATGTGGAACAGGTATCAAAAAAGGTTGAAATGGGGCTTAACCGTAGAAAAGCTTCGTACAGAGTGGCGAAGATGGAGATGTAAAGGATAGAGTTGGGATTCAAATTCACCAACTCTATTTGGTACAGAGATAAGAGCTGGCGAAGGAAATTCAAGGAGAGAAGGGCAAGACCGCGGTCAAAAAACGAAGTGAAGACGACGATCTCACCAGATTTGGGCGCCGGCATAGACTCCCCTTCTGGGGTGCGCCAGTGGATGATATCTTGTTGCTGCAGCATCAACCACTTCTCCAATAGCTTCAGCTTCACCGGGCTGCAGTCCGACATCGGCCAGACTCCAGCGATCATCTCAGGGATCTCAAATGGAGCTTTCGGCATCGTCGGAGGCAAAAAAAATTTTGGGGGAATGACATGTGGAGGCTAGGAATGGATGTGGTGGAGCAGAATCAGGCGAGTCTCGAGTGGGGCCGCAAGCTACAGCGAACCCTAGCAAGGCGAAAAGCACTAAATTCAGGCTCAGAAGCTGGAAGATGAAACGATTGGCAGACTGGAGATGAAGGGGGAATCTTTTCTCTCTCTCTCTCCATTTTATAAGGCCTGTGCTGATAAGTGGGCTTAGGCCGGCTGATTCAGTACTAGGCCACAAGATATGAGTTTCTAAATGGCATGCCCTATTGGGTCGACTGCTGACTGTGATAAAATCACAGTACAGATGCTATTTTACAGAAACCGATTAAATAATCAAATATGCTTCATGAAAGCCCAATTGTTGGACACATGTGTTCAGATATTTGAATTATTTACCAGGTATTGAGGATATATCCTTATAAGGATCAACAGCTGATGTCTATTAAAATTAGGGATGCAAGTATCTCTCAAGTACACCTGACCGCATATTGGGTTAAAATCCATGAAGTGTTACTCGGCTTACATTCTTAGCCAATAATTGCCTTGAGCAAAAAACTTTTCCAGCTGACATGATGCTGAAGAGTCTAATTTCCGAGTAGTACACTACTCGAGAAAGACTAAAAGGTTAAAGATCTTTAACTTTATGTTTAATTGTTTCACAATTAAGCACAAAGTCGGGGGCTACACTGAATAGGTGTGCCTATTCGGTGCACACTATTCATATTTTTCTACAAAGCCCTTCATAGACTCGTTGCTAGCCGACATGAAGTAGGACTTGGAGAAGAAGCACTCGGATGACGAGTACTCGGGAGCAGAGCACTCGGATGATGAGTACTCGGGAGCAGAGCACTTGAAAGCCTTCCACAAGGAGGATGAGCACTCGGCATCAGCTGTGACTCAACTATGAAGGCCTCAGGGGCTGCTGTGGAGGCCATGGGCCCCGGGTACCTCATGAGAAGCATTAAAGCCACTCGAATAGAGGATGTGCCTAACCTTGTAATTAGGGATACAATAGGACTTGGCATACATTACCTTGTTTGATAAGGAAAGGATATAGTCCTAGTCGGGTACAATGTATTACTAGAAGGAAATCCCTTGGTCGGAGTCGGACTAGGATTCCTACCCTGTAACCCTGTCTCCTCGGTATATAAGGGGAGGCAGGGCGCCCCCTGAGGGCAGAGAATCACTAGATATCACAATCTCACCAAAGAAACCTCAAAGACAATACACAACAGTTGGAAGTAGGGTATTACCTCACCTCGAGGGCCTGAACCAGGATAAATTGTTTTGTGTTCCTTTGCAATCCATCAAGTTTAGGTCTCACGAGTAGCCCTATATTCTTATTGGCAGTGTAAAACATCGACACCTCCCAAAGGGAGATAATTTGTGCCTGTCTTTGGTGGTTTGAATTTTTCTCAATACAAGATCTCCCACCAAAAAGGCATGGCCACAGACATTACGACTGTGATAACGATGTAGGCCTTGAAGGTGTCTTGCCAACTGGATTATTGCGATGTCCCTTGCTTCCTCTAGCTGATCGAGCTCGACCAGTCGGTCTTCATTTGATTTTTCTTTTGAGTGGACTCAGACTCACGAAGAGTCTAACTCCAACTCGGTTGGTAACACGGCCTCAGCACCATAGACTAGGAAGAAAGGGGATTGTTGTGTCGCCTAACTAACCATGGTTTGTAGAGACCAGGGAATGGATTGGAGTTCTTGTACCCACCGCGCTGCGTATGGTCGTAGTCGATCAAACACCCTAGCCTTGATACCTTGTAAGACCATGTCATTTGCACGCTTGGCCTGCCCATTGCTCCGTGGGTGAGCTACAGAAGCATAATAGATCTTGATGCTGAATTCATCACAGAAATCATGAAAGATGCCGCTAGTGAACTAAGTACTGTTGTCCATTATGATGTAATTTGGGACTCCAAACAAGTAAATAATACCCATGATGAAGTCTTTTGCCCTAGCAGTAGTTATGGTAGCAACGGGTTTTACCTCAATCCACTTTGTGAACTTCTCCACTATGACAAACAAGTGTGTGAACCCTCCTGGCGCTTTCTTGAAGGGGTCAACCATGTCGAATCCCCAGACTGCAAAGGGCCAAGATATTGGGATTGTTTGCAACTCCTGAGCTGGTAAATGTGTCTACCGTGCAAAGAATTGGCATCCCTCGCATGTCTGAACTATGTCTTTGACATCGATAACCAATCTCGCCAGAGAAACCTCGAAGGCAATAGACAACAGCTGGAAGTAGTGTATTACCTCACCTTGATGGCCTGAACCAAGATAAATCCTTTGTGTCCCTTCATATCCATCAAGTTAAGAACAATCACAATAGCAACTCCTCGGCAATTGCCCTTGCAGTGGGCCTCACCAGGTTGATCAGCTAAAGACCTTGCTCTGGAGTCGTCCCTTCCGCGAACCCCTCGCCGACCGCCTCAATATCCACTCAGGAGTAAAGAGACTTGGTCATTGAGAGAGCCTGGGTAATCCCCAGGGTGGCTTGCTCCGTAGAGAAGTTCTTCAAGACAGCCAGAGCATCTTGAAGTCCTTGCAGTACTTGGGCAGGAGTGCTTGAGCTGGAACCGGCTTCTCCCGACTGCATGATGTCTAATAGAGACTTCGCGGAATCCACAATGGCACTCTGTGAATCTTCTATTACCTTGATTTCCTCGCCAATGGAGTTGAACTGCGTCTACATGTTGACCTTGTGTCTGTCATCTAAAGAAAAGCTATGAGGGGACCAGCTCACTTAGTCAGCCAAAGTTCAGAAGCAGACAAGCAACTTACTTGCAAACTTGTCATCAACCTTGGACTTCGCTTTTTCAAGATCTTTCAGTTCTTTTCTCAGGCGTTATATCTCCAAGGACTAGTTGTGCAATTTTGTCTCATGAGCTATAGCAAGATATATCTAGACATTAGTAATCTGTAAAGGATACCTAAAGAAACTTGGGCATCAATAGGACTTACCCCGGATAGTCCAATCTTCGCCCACAGCTCGTCGCGTAGCATGTTGACTAAGTCCTTCAGCCAGGCTTCCCTCTCCTTGCTGGTTCGCTCCAGCTCGTTCTTTTCAGACTGGAGCTGAGTGAATTGAGCGATCTGAGGAGTAAGCCTAGCAAGTACCTGGCTCATCTTCTTAGACCGATCAACAACTTTCTACAAGACAAATCATTGTTGGATATGACAATGGACTACAAGATCATATGACCAACAACAAAGTCAAGCTATAGTTAGATGGGCTGCTTACCTGGACCTGCTATGAAGCCTTGATGCTGGCCTCGAACAGCTCGATCCGCTCCTTTCTGGTGGCCTCCTCGTTTAGCCTTAGGACATCCTCGCTCCCATCCGGGTTAGTCCAATGGAATACCCGGGGATAGTCGCGAGGTGGAGCCTCGAGTCTAGGGAGGTTGTCTTCATCTGAGGAGGGAGAAGATAGAGGAGAGGGAGTCGCTGGCCTGGGGTCTTTTGGAAGTATTGGCCCTTTAGCTAGTTCGGTGATTGGCTCTACGACCGGCTCGGCAGCTAGCCGACTAGGCAAAGCTGGAGGTTCTCCTGAGTGCATTGCCCCGCCTTCAGGGGCTAGGTGGTACTTGGCTCGGGCAGTAGCACTGAGGCTTCTACGCCAGTCGGGGCCAAGTCAGTGACGGGGAATGGTGGTTTTGTCCCCTTGGGATTAGCATCACTTGACTTCCTGCATGATTATTCATCAATCAAGACATCACAAATCACTTCGAGTTATTTGAAAACAGAAGATCACATACCTCTTGTAAGTCTTAAATCTCCACCCCTAAGAATCACGGGGGGAGGTAATTGGCGGAGAGCCCGAAGGCTTACTCCGGGAGGGTGTACCACTTGGTGTTGGGTCTTGAGGAGTGGCACCAAGTGGGATCTTGCTAGCACCAGTCGGCTCTGCACTCGGTGCAGTCGATTGGGTTGGCGGTGTGGTGGGCACTGCAGCTTGAGCTGTAGATCATGCTAAAGCTGCGCGATCGGCGTCCCTGATCTAAGTGCCGCTTCATGCCTTGGAGGGCATGCACCTGGGATTGGCCTGGTCCTGAACAGTTGCTTCCCAACTTGCTTAGAGCTAGGATGGTTAACCGATGGGCTAGCTGGCCGTTTTCTTGACCCCCCCCCCCCCTAGTCGATGAGCTAGAGGTATTTGACACAGAGCCGGCATTTTCCTGCGAACAATGCATATGAAGATAATCTCATACACTTTAGATACACAGCATTCACCACAGGCGAGCATCAAGATGACAAGATATCGGAAGCTTACCGATGGCATTGGCCTCTTTAGGCAGTAGGGTTTGGACACTTCTCGGCGTTTAGAGTCTCTACTGCGACACTTTCAGAGTAGCACAGCAAAGTATATGTCACCGCGTCCTTCACGATGAGGTCGGTGGACTCTTCGGTTGGATCATTCTTCCCCTGGTATTCATACCCAAGGTGGTCCTTTGAGGGGCTGCGTCCCCCGGTTCTGGAATGTCCAAGCAACCTAGGGCCCGGTCAGACCTCTATTCTTCAGGAGTTCAGTCCTCTCCACAAGCTGCCGCACCTGCACCATCTCGGCTTCCAAGGGGAGCGATGTCCAATACTCTAAGTACTTGGGAGGATTTCCAACAAACGGAGGCAAGCAGGGTTCTGGATTTGCACAGTAAAACCACTCCTGGTGCCATCCTTTTAAGGAGGTCTTTAGGGAGAGGTGAAGATAAACCTTCTTCATCTCGTTGTGAAGCTGTAGCCCAGCTCCCCTTATGACCTGAGGGTTGGCTTTGGATGGTTGGAGCTTGATATGAAAGAAATTGCAGAAGAGATTGAAATGGGGATCGATTCCCAGGAAGGCTTCGCAAAGGGTCACAAAAATTGAAATGTAAAGGATGGTGTTTGGATTGAGGTGGATGAGCTCGATCTGATAAAATCAAGAAGTCCACGAAAGAAGTCAGAGGTGGGAAGAGCGAAACCCCTATTAAAGAAAGTCTCGAAAACCACGATTTCGTGGGAGTTAGAGGTAGGGATTGTTTCACCTTTGGCTGAATGCCAATTGATCAACTCCCTTGCTTGAAGATGCTTGATCTTCTCGAAATGTGCTAACTTCACCTGGCAAGGGGTCGATGTCGGCCAGGTTCCTACATGAACGAGGGGGACGTGGGAAGACCTCGGCATTTTTGGAGCTTGGGAAGTGAGGAGAAGGTGTCTGGTGGGGAAGAATCAACACTGGATCCGAAGCTTTTGTGGATCTATGGAGGGGAGCTCGAGTTGTGTGGAAACCCTAGCTTTGAGCAGAGAGCATGAGGGCTTTTGCGCTCATCTGGAAGGCGAAAGTTTTGGTGGTTTCGGGAAGAAAGGGAAATCATTTCTCTCTCCCTAGGATTTATAGGCCTGCGCTAGGTGGTTGGCTTGGGCTGGCTTGCTCAGTAATGGGCTTGGTGGTGGTGGAGGGACCTGAGGTCCCTAGATGCTCTCCATGCTCGGGTCCTAGGGTTGTGAGATCCAAAGAGCGCTGCTCGGTGCAGGCGATGGTGCTTATAAGATCGTCGGAGATGGTGATGGGGCCGTCAAGACCTGGCATCTTCATGGCAAGGTACGTGTAGTGCGGGACTGCCATGAACTTGGCGAGGGCAGTGCGACCCAAGGTTTAGCCTCGCACAAACATCGATGAGGACGCGGCCCAGCTTGATGTTGTAGATGGTGGGGGCGATGATGAGTGCCTAGTGCCCGTCCCCGGTAGCGCTCTCGGGGTGGTCGGCCTGGTCGAAGGTGATCGGGGCCTCAGACCACTTGAGCAGCTTGGCGGTCTCCATGCTTGGAGTGGCCGAGAGCAGCTCGCGCTGCATTGCCTTGAAGCTGCGATGCGGCTAATGAGTGTAGGTGCCACTCTCGAGAGTGGCGACCACATTCTCGGGCTCCTAGAACCCAAGGTTAGGATTCTTGTTATCGTCGCTGTCTTTGCACCGGAGCTCCTTGATGAATTTCTTCTAGTGCTTAGCGAGGTCTTTCACCGCCTGGCACTCTGTGAGGTCATGTCGGTTGGTCCCGTGGACTGAGCACCACTTGCCAGGCTTCTTCTCCGTCGGCGTAGGGGCAATCCTGTTCTTCTTCTTGCAGCTGTCACCGATGTCGTTGCATGGTGGTTTCTCCTTCCTTGTTCTTCTATTCTCCCGCCTCTCAGCGGAGCGGGAGGATCTAGCACCATCGGCAGGGGCCAGCTCAGGGCACGGCGCATGCTGCGCCCGGGCCTTCGCCATCTTGGTGCACTTGTGAACCAGCATAAATAGCTACGTGGTGGTCTCAATATCGTGGGTGCCCAGCTTCTCGAGCATGCACTCGTCGCGGACACCCTACTAAAATGCATGGAACATAGCATGTGGGGGCATCCACATAATAGTGTTGTAGACCTGGCTAAAGCATTGGATGTACTACCTCAGCATCTCACCCTCTCACTGAACGATAGTGTGGAGGTTGGACTATATCCCAGGGCACGAGAACGTGCCCGGGAATTTGGCCACGAACTAGTGGCACAGGTCATCCCACGAGTAGACGGTGCTCGGGGGGAGGTTCATGAGCTATAATCACTTAGGGAAGTAATTGGCCATTACTTTCTCGCTCCCGCCTACCACCTGGATTGCAGTGGTGTAGATCTGGAGAAACTCCGCATGGTCAACTATGCTGTCATACTTCTCTGGGATATCCGGGTGGAACCTGACGGGCTAGCGTACCCGATGGAGTTCGTGGATGAAAGCGCGTCACCCGGCCCCGTATGGCAGGGTGCCGGCGAGGGAGGCGTTAGGGTGAAGCTCGCGAGTGGGAGACCCGTGGCCCCCAGATGACGCTAGTCTGCAATGAGTTCAGCCATGTCATAGCGTCTCTGCCTCTGGGGCTCGAGCATGAACCGCATGTGCTCATGGGAACACCGCTTGCTGCGGCGAAGACACAGGTCTGGCTCTTCTTTTCTAGCTGGGGAAGCTGCAGACCCACTGCCCTTGCAGCAGGCTTGCGTTCTTTCCCAGACCGGGGGGACTTGTCACCGCGACCGGCGGTGGGGTCGACTTGGTTGCTGACTTGGAGGCGATGCGGGAGCTGGAGGCTGACACCTGGCATTCTACCGTGCCCACCAGGTCAATGATCTCCTTCAGCCAATGACCTTCCGAGATTCCCCTGAAGGTCTAGAGAGGTGGATGACGGAGGAGCGCCTATTTAGTTAACAGAGTGCTCCCCGGGCTGGCTGTCCAGCCACTGACGGGCTGGCACGTGGCGTGCACGGTCCCGTCACATGTTGGAGGCGTTGATGGTGCCATCAGGGCCCTCGCCAACTCCCTCAGCGCGTGAAGGCATCGAGTTCGCCTGCCCCGTGTGTGGGCGATGGTGTGTCACCGGCCAGGGTCGGTCCTATCGGGCCGATGGGTGCTGTGGAGGTGGAGCCTGGTGCTGCACAGCAGCCACAAGCTCCTCCCCTCCGTCGTCAGAGTCAGACTCACGGTGACGGTGTCCACCAGCTATCCTTCTCCAAGGCAGGAAAAAAAGCAAAAAACTAAATGAAACACAGCCCCCCTCTTCCTGGCGTGCCAATTGTCGGTGTGGGTACACCATATGCAGGGACTCGGAGGGACCCCCTTTGTGAGTTTGACCGAGGGGTGAATCCGTTTGACCTGTCGTAGGTTGCTACGTGAGTAAATGAGGCAAAGTGTTTATACAGGTTCAGGCCGCACGGTGGTGTAATACCATAGTCCTGTTGTGTTCTTGGTTGTTGTTGTGGTTGCTTGCAAGAGGAGTTTACAAGACTTAGGCTATGAGAGTTTTTATGGGTCAGATCCTCGACACATGGCCTTGGCTTCTCCCCTTATATTCCTTGGGGGAATACCACGGTGGCTGCACTATGGGAGTTACATACGTCATTATAGAATTAGGTATGCTTGGTCATGTCTTCTGCTGACCGGTGGAGCCGGTCACCAGTTCTCCTAGGGGCCCCTCTCGGAGCAGGTCAGGAGAGGGGCAATGGCCGCTTGCCACGTGTCCAGGCATGGCCGTAGAGAGCTTCCTGGGGAAGATTGGGCTTGCCACGCTGGCCGCAGAAGTAGGTGGGACACAATGAGCTAGGTCAGGTCACACGTAAGTCAACCACGCTGTCTGCCAGCCCACGCCCCTGTTAAGAAAGGTGATGATGGCATTCGGCATGGGGTACAGAGCCATCCTGCCCCCCACGTCTCATGCTCGGTAGATATACGTCCCGTCGCCCTTAATGGGAGAGGCGTGGGAAGGCCGAAGCGAGGCAACATGCTCCATCGTGTCGCTATTAATCCTCCTGCCTCCACGTGCTCCCCGAGCTGCTCAAGGAGCCAAGCTTGGGTCCAGAGCAAGGCAGTGCCCCGAGCACAGCCTGCTGCGGCCACGAGCTCAGGACACGCCCCAAGCATACCCCTTATGGCCACGAGCTCGGGACCTTTCTTCTTGGACCTGGAGGATCCCAGGCGTAGCTTCATAATGGCAGCAAGTTGTGCACACGGCCTTTAGCGATGTGATGATGTGGCACCATGCTGCCCTGAGCCGCCGGTGGTGGGAGCCCTGGTTCCCACTTCACCGATAGTCGGCTATCAGCCCTAATGGGACATACCGAAGTAGAGGTAGTATTTGAGCCCTGACTGATGCGAGTACTCAGTTGGTGGCCCTCATGGAGCATACCAAGTAATTTTCATCCAATAGTTGTTAGGATCCTTTTGTTTGAGCATCCTAGCTGACTGGTCTATTTCCCGATCGTAGGAGGTAGGCTCATGGCCCTAATTTCCTGTTACACGTATCTAGATTTAGGGCTTGCATTAAACATGTAGGATGAGTACTATCTGATGTAAAAAAACAATCAGTCGAGGAAAATCTAAGCACTTTGCAATGTATGTAATTATGTGTGCTCCTCTTATTGTTTTTTAATTTCCCTGAGTAGTTGACTCCTTACGCACTCTGCCAGACTAGTCATAGCCCCAAGCGGCTCTTTTCCAAGCACATGTTTTGGGTGACTTGTTTGTCTTTCATGGAGCACAGTTTTACGGATCAGAATTCATACTAATCATGTACTTTAGGAATCGTTAAGAGCAAAAAAAAAGAATGTGCAACATCTGCACCTATTAGGTATAGCCCTCGACTTACTGCTAAGTTGGATTACCAACTAAATAGTAAGTTGGGAACGAAATAACCCACTCGGATAAGAACATCATATAAAGGAGAAAATAAAAAGCGACTTAGCCATTCGATATTCCATGAATTAGGAACAGGGGTGCTATCCCTGCGTTTGAGCTTATGAACCCCTGGACATCACTTGTCCTTTAGCTTAGGTTGGTCTTCCTGCTACTCAGCTAGGGGGAACAACTTTCGAAGCTACTCTTTGACTGCATGGCCGTGTCAAAGAGGTGGAGGAGTTCAGTGTCACGGAGAAGCCTGGTGTCAAGAAGATCAGTCACAATGATCATCATAGTCGCAATGACCGCCAAAACGGTCCCGCTCGTCGTTGCACTAGTGTTGTTCTTCTTTTCACTCGTGACGACAAGTTTTGAAGTCATTAAGAAGGTTGCCGCACATGTGATCATGTGTGTCACCACTGGTAGGTAGCCGACTAGATCTTGTGGCACTTGATGGGAACTGACTTGCGGCAGACCACGAAGAGACCACTCGAGATTCAAAGGGAACGATTTCAATTGTCGGCTCTTTATGTTGCTGGACTGCTGCCGCCATCACCATAGCCTTGATCTTGGTAATTGTTGCCGCATCAGCTATGACGTACTGATGCGGTGTGATGAAGACCGAGTGCTATACCATATGGGTTTGCAAGATATCTTGTTGAACTTATTGGCCCTTTTCACGCAATTCCTACTCGCGCCGTTCTTGTTCTTCACATAGTCGATGTTTGTCCTCCTACTTTTGCCTGGCTTCCTTCTACGCTTTAGTCCAAATCACTGGTATGGCTGGCTTTGATGCCATAAATACTTCTCTAGGTGGAGAAAAGTTTCCTATTCTACTCTCCGAGTAGGGGTTCGAGTTAGAGAAGCAGATAGAAGAGTTGATGATGCCAACACTTGTTGATGTTTTACACCGGCAATATGATTATAGGGCTACTTAGCAGATCAAAACTTGGTGGATTGCAAAGGAACACAGGGAGATTTATACTGATTTAGGCCCTCGATGTGAGGTAGTACCCTACATCCAGTTGTGGTGTATTCCTTTGAGGATGCGTGTTTGCTTCTATGAGTTTATGCCCTTAGGGGGTGTCCTGCCTCCCCTTATATACTGGGGTACAGGGGTACAAGGTAGGAGTCCCAGCCAGATTACAGCCAAGGGATCTCTTGTTAGAGATATAATCTACCCGACTAGGACTATATATTCCTTATCGTACAAGGCAAAGTCTGTTGGGTTCCACCATATCTCTAATTACAAGGCTAGGCCCATCCTCTATCCGAGTGGCCCATATGCTTGTGATGAGGTACCCGGGGCCCATGGCCTCCACAGCAGCCCCTGAGACCTTCATAGTTGAGTCACAGCTAATGCCGAGTGCTCATCCTCCACGGTGAAGATTGCCCGAGTGCATTGCTCCCAAGTACTCTTTGTCCGAGTGCTTCTTCTCCCCACGTCCTGCTTCATGTCAGCTGGCAGCGAGGCTATGAAGGGCTCCATGTAGATGTATGAATAGTGTGTGCCGAATAGGCGCACCTATTAGGTGTAGCCCCCAACTTTGTGCTTAATTGTGAAAACAATTAAACATAAAGTCAAAGATCTTTAACCTTGTAGTCTTTCCCGAGTAGTATACCACTGGTATATGAGACTCTTCGATATCATGTCAACCAGAAATAATTTATAGTCTTTGCCGAGAAGCATGCCACTCGTATATGAGACTCTTCAGCTTCATGTCAGCTGGAAAAGGTGTTTATAGTCTTTCCCAAGTGGCGTCCCACTCGGAAGTTAGACTCCTTAGCGTCATGTTGGCTAGAAGAATATTTGCTCATGGCAACTGTTGGCCAAGCATGTAGGTCGAGTACCACTCTATAAAATTTAATCCATTAGGTGGTCAGGTGTTCTTGAAAGATACCTGCATCCCCAACTTTGATGAAGACCAGCTTGTGACCCTTTAAGGATATATCCTCAATACCTGTTGGATAAGACAGATACCCAATCACATGTGTTCAGCAATTAGGCCATCATGAAGCATATCTGTTTACCTCATCGGTTCCTGTTGGTAGCACCAGCACTGTGATTTTAACACAGCCAGCGAGCAGCCCACATTGAGCGTGCTACTGTAGAAACTCATATCTTGGTGACCCAGTACTGACTCTATAAGCCCAAGCCCACGAATCGGTACAGGCTCAATAAAAGGCGAGGAGAGAGAGAAAAGATTTCTTCATCTTCTCCAATCCACCAATCGTTTCGTCTTCTAGCTTCTGCCCCGAAATTTCACCTCCCGCTTCACTAGGGTTCGCCATTGCTTGCTCTTCCCCATTGGAACTCGGGCGATCCTGCTCCTTCTCATCCATTCCAAGCCCCCGATAGTCTTTTGCCCAAATCTCCTCGCCCCCAGTCATGCCGAGAGCGTTTGAGATCCCAGAGGTGACCAACGGAACTTGGCCAACTTCGGGTTGCGGGTCGGCTAAGCTGAAGCTTTTGGAAAAGCAGTTGAGATTGCAAAGCCAAGAAGTTATCCACTGGCGTCCGGCTAAGGGGGAATCGATCCCGGCACCCCAACATAGTGAGAACGTTGTCTTTGCCTCTTTCTTTGACCGAGGGCTCTCTTTTCCTTCTTTGGTCTTCTTGCGCCAGCTTCTTTCTTTCTATGGGTTGGAGTTGGTGAATCTGAACCCCAACTCCATCTTGCAAATCTCAATCTTTGTGACTCTTTGTGAGTGCTTCCTGGGTGTGGAACCCCATTTCAATCTGTTTAGGTATCTGTTCCACATCAAACCCCAGCCCTCAAAAAACAATGTCTAGGTGATGGGGGGGCTGGTCTTCAGCTTAGGAGTGAAATGAAGAAAATCTATCTCTGTCTCCCCATGAAAACCTCCCTCAAAGGCTGGCACAAGGAGTGGTTTTATTGCTCTGATTTTGAGCCTTCTCTGCCCCTGTTCACCGGCTTGTCTCCAGTGGTCTCGTCCAATTGGTCATCAGTGCCAACTTTCGAGGAGATGGGCCAGGTATTTCAATTGCTCGAAAAGTTGGATAAGCTGAGGAACTCTAGGTTGACTGGCCCCTGGGTGGCCAAATGCTTCCTGTGTCACCGCATCAGGCCACTGAAGCTAAGGAGTCACTTCAGCTGGGAGTATAAAGGGAAAAACGATCCTAGCCGGGAATACCCGGACCTAGCTGATAAGTACAAGGTGACTGACATCCTACTCAACTATTTTACCAACGGGGTAATTGAGACTGAAGATGCAGAGCGCACCCCCAAAGCCTTCAGCAGGAAAAGGCCTCGCCCAGAGCTAACGCTGAAATCCTGATTCTATATCCATCTTTGATGAATGCTTGCAAGTGTATATCTTGGATTGTCCTGCAGTGTGTGATGTATGCCGTTGAACTGCTTGCAGTCATGTGAGGAGTTCGATGAAGACTCCCAGACCTTGTCGGCCGTGAAGTCAAAGAAGAGGCCACTAAGTCCCTCTGCTGCCCAGCTCGACTCCAAGAGAGTGGGGAATAAGCCTATTGAAGACCAGGGCAAGAAGAAGATCATCAGGCCGAGTGCCGCAACTGGGAACCTAAAAATCAAAGACACCGCCAGCACAACTCCCAGGCTGCCGAGTCCTAGACCGGGACCAGCTCAGTCAGGCTCAGCATCATCGAGCCCAAGAAGAATGCCACCAAGTACAAGGTCGGGTCAAGCGCCGCCGGGCTCAGCAACATCGAGCCCAAGGATGGCACCGCCGAGTACCCGAGCGTCCCAGCCGGCCGCGCCAGGAGCGGGGCCAACCAGGACAAAAACTCCGCCGCCGACTGCCACACCGTCTAGCCCGACAGCCGGTAGCAGTCCACCACCGACATCAGGAGCCCCCAGGTGCAGGCTCAAATTCTCCAAGAGGTATGTGACTTTGAGTCTTTCGAAAGTCCTGTTCAGCATTATGGTGTGTTGATGTCTGACTCATCGTGCAGGAAGCATGCCAACATCGATCTCAAGGAGACCACGCCGGCTGCTCCCATTATAGAGCCAACCCTAGCCGAGCCAGCACCAACAAGCACATCTGTCGAGCCAGTGACCACCCCAGTCACTGAGACCGAGGCTGTCCCGACTGCAGGGCTGCTAACACCGACTGACCAAGGGGGGATAAAGAAGTCGTTGCCCCAACCCCCGAGGAGATCCTCGAAGCCCCAGCAGCCGCTAGGTTGGGGGCCGGGACCTTGTCGCCGTCCATGTCGTCGTCATCTTCAGAGGAAGTGGACCTCCCCAGGCTTGAAGCCCCTCCCTGCAAGTTCCCGAGAACCTTCCATTGGGTGACTCCCGAGGGGACTACGAAGAGTTATGAACACGAT
This sequence comes from Oryza meyeriana var. granulata, assembly GCA_003991445.1. NCBI lineage: Eukaryota > Viridiplantae > Streptophyta > Magnoliopsida > Poales > Poaceae > Oryza > Oryza meyeriana. Next base: position 125,827 of record RYFJ01001457.1, on the reverse strand, counting down.
GAAGTGGTGGCAGAGATGGAGCACGAGATGCTACTCCGTGCTGCGATTGCCGTGTCCCAGGGGTGTTGACACCGAAAATCACCGGCAGCGTTGAGAACGAGCTGATGACCTGGTTCGATGCACCAGACACGCGAAGGCCTGGGAGATTTGCTTAACTCCAGTGCAGGTCCTAAAATTCGAGGTTCGTAGGCGTGCCAGTCAATTTGACCCTGCAATTGACAAGGAAATAGAAAATATTAGATCAATGAGCCAATCGGCTGAAAGCCGAATTGGACTCGTCTCATCGGCCAATTGCCGATATGGACTAGAGCACTTATACATCGACTGGAAGCCGATGATGGCATAGATGGACAAAATAAATAAACCATGTGGCTAGGGAACCAATAGCAATATAAAGAAATAAACTAGCCGATTACTGATATAACGTGTATCGGCTGGAAAGCCGATGACGGTGTAGCGTGCCAAAAATGTGTTGAACAATGCAATCGGCTTTAACTAGTAAAAGGTAACCTATCGGCTAGGCACTCCGATAGAACATTGCATGGACACCCATCGGCTTAACAAGGATAAATCTATCATTATCAATCTAGTAGTTCAAACTTAATTGATGCAGCACAGATTAATGATGATAAAAGAACCTCGATGAGCCAATAGATCTGATGCAATCGTGATGTAAAATAGGATAAGTTATCGGCTATACATCCCGATAAGACGCTTGCATAAAATCTATCAACCTAGCAGGAATAATTTATCGCTAACAGTTTAGTAGGTCAGACATAACCAATGTAGCACAAACTGATGATAAATTACACCCAGTAAGCCGATAAATCTATGCACGCGTGATGTGATATATCTATTCGGACTATGAGATCAAACCTAACTGATGCAGCCGTAGACAGAACAGATATATCGTAGTAAGCCGACTACCGTGAACAGACTAGAATATCAGACCTAACCGAGGAAGTCCTAGCCGATGTGGTAACCGGGGTAACGAGACTTGCCCTCTCGCAAGAGGTCGAACTTAACCGATGCAGCCCGGCTCGAGAAGCAAGAACCCGTTGAAAGAGGGTGGCGATGTGCCAAAGTTGTATTGATCTTTGTGATAGTTTACATGGTCCTTGGGCATACGTATTTATACCCTGAGTTGATACAGTCCTGATCGGATACGAAACAGGAGTTTCCTAGCTATAAAAGGAAAATTACCAAGCCCTGATCGGACACGAGATCAGGTTTCCAAAAAAATTATTATCTCTACCTAATTACAGATAAGATATTTAACTGCCTTCCCGTGGTCTTCATGATCCTTTCTCAAACTCGGCTTCCTCTGGATTAATCCCCGCTAATTGACTGCAATTTCTCCCCTAACCGAATCTGATAAAGAACCGTACCAAATTTTGGCATTAACACATGCCCCCCAATTTCGGAGTTTTTCATAAGGCTTCGAAATTCTTTCATCTGGGCTTCTAGATTCCTTTCACACCGAGGCGGCCCAAGGTAGCCCACTTTCCTTAAATGTTTGAAACAGTGCCAACGGCCTCGATTCCCGCCCGGTCACCATACCTCTATAAACCGCTTCGCCTCCCTAGCCTCCTTTCTTTACGCTTTCACATCACCAGAGCCCTCTTGCTTCTTCCGAGACCTCGACGAACTCCGGCGATCCAGGCGAACCGCTGTAATCTTCCTCCTCAACCATCGGTCTCCGCTCATCTTCTTCTTCCGCAATGGCTTCAGCAATCGCCGTCCCAGAGGTAACCTCCTTGTATGATCGCCTTCTCTGCCTTGTAATCTTAGATTGAATCTACCACAATCTTCATCCGTTCTTCTTCGTGTTCTTGTTTACTGTAGAACCATAAAAACCAGATTTTGATTCCAGCCGCCGATTATCCAAACTTCTTCTATCATGGCCCTATGGGTAGCGAAGACCCTATAGACTTCATCAATGCCGAAACCCAACGCCTCCCTTTCAAAAACTCTGCTATGCTAGCTAGCGACTGGACCAACAGTTTCAGGTCATGGCCTAGCAAGCTTCCTGGATGGAGGAACTGGTATATCAGAGTATCGGCCACAAAGAAAACTCTCAGGGAAGAATCAGATATCGGCCACTTCATCAACCTTTCCCTGGCCGAGACGGAGAGAAATGAACCTTTTCTTGCATCAGCTTCATACTTTTGGTCAGACGCCCTCAATGCTTACCTATTTGGACATGGTCCGATGACCCCAACTTTGATGGATGTAACCATGCTCACCTGCCTCAACGCCACAAGTTACATCAACCCCCTCAAGCTCCAATTCAAGCCTACTCATCGGCTTCAGATGAAGAATATCGGCAGTTGGTCCAAGTTTATATCAATCCACAACAAAGGAACTAGGCCAGTCGATGATCGGGAACATGTTGCTTTCTTGAACTTGTGGTTAGAGCGATTCATTTTTGGTTGTGCAACCCTCGGCCCAACAACCAACATGCAGTGCCTAGCAGAATGCTTGGCCGATCGGAAACAAGTCCCCTTGGGGCAATACCTTCTTGTCGCCACTTATCAACTACTGCATCAGGTGGCAGTCAAGCTATCAGCTGGCCAGCCAGTTGGCCATATTGGGGGTCCTTTGTGCTTTGTGCAATTATGGCTCAACGTCTATACATCCAAGGCAATCTCCGGGACTTCCTTTCTCAATTTAAACTTCCCAGCCGATCATACAGAGGAACAGGCACCCATCTATCGCCGATATATCTCTGTGGGCGAAGCTACATTGGCCCTCCCTGGCGGCAAAATGACCTCGGTCGGACTCAGCCAATGGTTCAAAGGTTTTTATTATGGCTTTACCAGGGATGCCACACTTTGGTTCACATATGATGATGCAGCATCATTTGAGATGCCCTTCAAATTCAATCCTCCTGACGCGCTGGCCGATGAAGAATCCAAGATCATATTTCTATCGGCCATTACCCCCTGCCTACTGCCGACTGGCTTTTCTCAGGGCCGATCGCAATAACCATCCTACGAATTTTATCATCCATCGGTCGGTTCTCACCAACTTGGCCTCGGTCAACTTCCCATCGGCCTATTCTTCATTGACAAACTTCAGGCCCGGGGTAATGTCAACAGTGCTTTAGAGTATGATCGGATGCGGACTCTAACGGAATCCCTACCTCTGGGCACCGCCACCAGCGTAGAGATCTGCACTGCCAAAACAAAGCTCTTTGCCCGATGGTGGTCAAAATGGAAGAAGCACCTGCTCAACTCATCGGCCATCCACTACTGCTCTCGCTTCAACGCCAACTACGTCGAATCCGATGAAGAGGTAACATCCCATAAGCCTTAACATTGTCTCCAATCATCTCTCATAATCTTATCTCGTAGACTGTCGACGAGGAGCCACCGACAAGAAGCACCAGTGGCCGGCCGATCATATACCAACCACTATCAGCCAATCCGTACTTAGGGCATGGTGCTCCACCTCCATCGGCTCTTCTCCAGGCGCCACGACCAACAGGACCAAAACGCAAAAAGCTGGTGCCTCGCCCTCCTCAAAAGAAGCAGAAAACTAGTGCTGATGTCATGGTCACGGCGCCACCTGTTATTCAAACAACACCGGCCCCTTCATCTCCACGGGTATGCGCTAAGTCTTAATATTATTATCTGTTTCCCATCTTTACATTATCGATCTTATTTTCAACTCGAGTCATCGGCTCCCGAACCATAACCTTCTGCTGACATCCTTACAAGCATCGAGCCGATGACTTCTGCAGCCATTCCAACTCCAGCATCCAACCCCCAAACCGTTGTTGAGGCCGTTCTTACTACTTCACCGCCAGGCATCGGCCATCCTGAAGAACAACCCACTCATCCACTTGATGCCGATGTCGCTCAAGCTGCCGACGTCCTGCCTCAGGTAATCTCTTTACATACATATTTCATTTTAACTTTTTACTGATCCTTTTACCGATGTCAATCTGCAGTCCTTAGCCGACCTGTTCTCCTTTGACATCGGCAAGTACTTGGAGGCAGATGAAGAAACAGCCACCAGCGCAATAACCAAACCATCTTTTCCAGCTGACGTGCGCGAATACTTGCTGAATATCATTTGTCTGCTGGAAAACCCTATCGACGCCCTGGTGGAAGACTGCGGACCGATCCGGGCAAGATTTGTGGAAATTGAGCATCATTTGCCCGAAGAGCTCATCAATGCACTAACCCCTGCAGCATATCTGGAATCCCACAAATTCCAACTCATCAAGCTCAGGCAACGAATAGCCGATCGTGTTAATCAACAGAAGATGGTCCAAGATATGCAAAATGATCAGCTGTCAGCTCAAACAGAAAAGAAAAAGCTTGACAATATAGTAGCTGCCCCTCAAGAACTCCAATCCAAACTGGACCAGCTGAAGAAAAGGGAAGCCAATTTGCTGGCAGAACTTGAAAAAACCCGCAAGGATATCGAAACAACAGAATCCAAGCTCATCGGCCTACCACAAGCTATACAAGATCAAGAAGCCAGAGTTGCAGCAGCAGTACGTCAAGTCATCCATCAGCGCAAGAACTTAAAGATTATCCTGGGGTCCGACGAAGAAGACATTCATGCCATTGGTGAGATCGACCAGATTCGCCTGCGTGTGATCGAGACAATCGAAAAATTCTTGTAAATCTTAACATTGATGACTTTGACTCTGAAACATGGCTGCTGTTCAATCAGCTCATTCATCATACTCCATCTTCACTTGATAATATTTTATTTGTTTGATCTAAAGGCGATATCAATTGATATCGGCTATCTTTAGGCGATGTAACAACATTGGCTCTTGCTCTGAACTATTTAGAAATCGGCTGCATCTAACCGATTCAAGAGTTAATCCAAACACTAGGATAGTATTTCTTGAGATACTTCCCATTAAGTGCTTTAGCAAACTCTGTCCCCTCAAGATCTTCCAATACATATGCATTACCAGGTACACAACGATTAATCCGATAGGGCCCTTCCCAATTAGGTGACCACTTTCCGAATTTACTATCTCTGGACCCGATCGGCAAAATCAACTTCCATACAAGATCTCCTTCAGTAAACAATTTATTCATCAACTTTTTATTATAATGACTAGCCGCCCTAGCTTTATTTTCCTTGATCCTTTCCAGCGTCCTTAACCGATTTTGACCCAAGTCCTCGAGTTCATCTGTCATCAAGTTATAATAATCATCGGCTGTCAATTGATTCTGCAAAGAAATTCTCCTAGAGCCGATGTTAGTCTCCCAAGGCAAAACTGCTTCATGCCCATACACCAACTGGTATGGTGGCACCCAAGTAGACCCATGACATGCCATCCAATAAGCCCATAATGAATCGGCTAATGTAGTATGCCATCGTCGTGGCTGTTCATCAATCTTCCGCTTGATTAATTTGATCAGACTCTTATTCGAAGCTTCTGCCTGTCCATTAGCTTGAGCATAATAAGGTGATGAATTCAATAACTTAATTCCCATACCGGCAGCAAATTGTTGAAACTCATCGGACACGAAAATAGATCCCTGATCAGTAGTTATCGTCTGAGGAATTCCAAACTGATAAATTATATGCTCTTTTACAAACTCAATCGCCTCTTTGGACGTGACTTTCTTCAAAGGAATCACTTCCACCCATTTTGTAAAATAATCTGTTGTTGCCAATATGAATTTATGTCCTTTACTCGATGGAGGATAAACCTGGCCGATCATATCAATTCCCCATCCTCTGAACGGCCACGGTTTGATGATAGGATTCATAGCCGATGCTAGTGCTCGCTGTATATTTCCAAACTTCTGGCAATCCTAACATCCTTTATAGTACTTGAAGCAATCCTCCATCATTGTTGGCCAAAAGTATCCTACTCTTCTCAATATCCACTTCATCTTATGAGCCGACTGATGAGTTCCACAAATACCATCATGCACTTCGCACATAACCACTTTGGCTTCTTCCAAATTTAGGCATCTCAGCAAAACCCCTTCAAAAGTCCGATAATATAACTCATCATCAAGCAGCACATACTTAGTAGCCTTATACCGAAGTTTCCTGGAAACTGATTGCGATGGATTTTGTAAATAATCAATTATTTCCTGTCTCCAATCATCGGCTTTATCCTGAATATCACTATCGGCTACTTCAACCTCAATCTGTCTATTCAGTTGATAACCCGAAGCAATCTACGCAAGATCATTAGCCTCTAAATTCTGTTCTCTAGGGATATGATCCAACAATACCATCCTGAAACCCTTCAATAAATCTCTGAATTCTTCATGATACGATCTCAAAATATCATCTCTGCATTCATACTCCCCAGACAACTGCTTGATCACTAATAAGGAATCCCCAACAATCTCTATGATATCGGCCTCGACTTCCTTTAAAAGTTGAAGTCCTTTTAGCACCGCCTCGAATTCTGCCTGATTATTGGTCCGATAGGGTTTAATTGTAAAGGCAAACTCAAAACTTGCCCCCCGAGGTGATACAATGACCAATCCGATACCAGATCCATGCTTGCAAATCGATCCATCAAAAAACAAAGTCCACAGGATCCGGTTCCACATAATTTTCATGAACCCCTCTGTGTTGCACAATGAAATCGGCCACTGCTTGTCCCTTATTCGTTTTAGCCGATTCATATCTCAAGTCGAACTCTGTTAGGGCAAAAATCCATTTACCAACTCGCCCTTTTAAGACTGGAGCCAACAACATGTATTTCACCACATCGGCCTTGCAAACCACCGTGCACTCAGCCGATAGGATATAATGCCTTAACTTCGTACACGAGAAATATAAACAAAGGCATAATTTCTCCACCGCAGGATATCTCGTTTCAGCATCCAAAATCGTTCTGCTTAAATAGAACACAACTCGCTCCCTGCCTTCAAACTCTTGTATTAAAACAGACCCGATGGATTTTTCATCGGCCGATAAGTATAACTTGAACAGCACCCCTTTCTGCGGCAGAATCAGAACAGGTGGGGAACTTAAATAACTCTTAATCTCATCAAATGCCTTCTACTGTTCTACCCCCCACATAAACTCTTGATCGGCTTTCAACTTCAACAATGGAGTAAAAGGCTCAATCCTCCCTGACAAATTTGATATGAATCTCCTTACAAAATTAATCTTGCCGATCAATGACTGTAGCTCCGTCTTATTACTTGGTGGCTCTATTTTCTTGATGGCTCTGATGCTCCATTGACTAACTTCAATTCCTCGCTCATGAACCATAAAACCCAAGAACTGCCCAGCCGATACACCAAAAGCGCATTTATTGGGATTCATCCTTAATCCGTATTTCTTTGCCCTTTCCAACACTTTTTGCAAATCAGCTATATGGCTTTCATCACTCTTGGGTTTAACCACCACATCATCGATGTAAATTTCCACTAATAAACCGATGAGATCATGAAATATATAATTCATCATCGTCTGATATGTCGCACCGGCACTTTTTAATCCAAACGTCATTACCACCCACTCATATAAGCCGATAGCTCCAGGACATCGAAACGCAATCTTATGTATATCTTCCTCTGCCATAAAAATCTGATTATATCCTGCATTGCCATCCATGAAGCTAATAATCTTGTGGCCTGACGCTGCATCTACCAACAAATTTGCTATCAACATCGGGTATTCATCCCGGAAATCGATACATATTCTCAATTTTCCATTTTTCTTTTCCACCGGGACGATATTAGAAACCCACTCAACATATCGGCATGGCCTTATAAACTTTGCATCATATAACCTTGTGATTTTTGCTTTGATTGGCTCATACAACTCCGCTTTAAACCTCCTTGGAGCCTGTTTAAACGGCCGATATCCTGGTTTAATAGGAAGCCGATGTTCAACAATTGATCAGCTTAATCCTGGCATTTCATGATATTCCCAAGCAAAACAATCCCGATACTCTTTTAATAATTTTATCAATTCTTCTCGGAATTCAGGACATAATTTTTTACTTATGTACGTCGGCCTTGGCCTATCTCCTGGTCCTATATCAATTTCTTCCAAATCATCGACCGACGTAAATCCTTGTCCCAACTTCCCCTTGAAATCTTCAATGGTGCCCATCAGAGTAGTACTTCTGAGCCGACTTGCCGAATCGGCTGTATCCCTTGACTGGTGACCTTAAGATAATCCCCTTCCCACACTTTTCTAGACAAACAATCGACACCATCGGCCTCCCAGACCGGCAAATCGGTCATTGCAATGTTAGTCGATTGATCTGCTAAGATTACCTCAACTTGGTCTCCTTGCCACTGTATTAGACTTTGATGCATCGTTGAGGGCACGCAATAGTTTGCGTGAATCCAATCCCTGCCAAGGAGTAGACTATATGATCCTTTTCCATCGATTACAAAGAACGTGGTAGGCAATGTCTTGTTCCCCACTGTTAATTCCACATTTAACACGCCTTTCGTCTCTGATGGATTCCCACTGAAGTCTTTTAACACCATATTCGTCTTGATCAAATCTTCAGCGGTTTTCCCCAGCTTTCGATTCGTAGCATATGGCATTAGATTAATAGCTACCCCCCCCCCCCATCAACTAGCATCTTCGTCATCGGCTTCCCATTCACATAACCCTTGATATATAATGGCTTCAAATGTCGATGCTTCGATTCTTTAGGCTTATCAAATATAGCTTGATCGGGTTGTAGCGTTAACTGAGCAAAATTCTCTTCATTGCCTTCCTCATCAGATGAACAAGCTCTATACTCCCGTGGCAAAAAGAAGACCATGTTTACTGGAGCCGATGGATCAACCTCATCATCACTTTTCTTTACACGCCATACCCGCTTAGTCCTCTTGTGCCGATGATCGGCTTCCTTGTGATCTCACCGTTGTTCTTCCTATTGCCCTCTATGCTGTAGCCGTTGTGCCCTTCTTTTTTATTTTTTGTAAATATTCCACTAGGACACCATTGAGGATTCTGGATTTGCTGTTCTTCATGTAATCCCTCTCCATCGTTTTCTTCAAAAAACTCTTCATGGATCGGCCCTAATCGGCTATGTACCGATGCTCTTCTTTCAAGCGGCCGATCTCACGAAAATCCTTCATGCTCAAAAATCCGAGATCTCGTAACATCGCATTCAGGACAATCTCCGATTGACGGCAATCTTATCCCTCGTTCCCAGCAAAATTAAAAGAACGGGCAATCCCAATGTGGATTATATCTCTCCTCATATGACGAAGCCCGTTGTTCCTCTTCGCGCCTTGAATATTTATCTACCAGCTACGATGAAGCAATTCTAGATCTTCTAAATTCCCAATATCTTCCTTCATCAGTTTGATTCATCGATGATCCCGCATAAACCATATTCACGGGGAATGGATGTCCATCGATCTTCATCGGCTTTTTGTCCTCAAACTTGATCCTTCCCTGTTCGACAGCCGATTGAATTTGTTGCCGAAAAACTTTGCACTCATTGGTGTGGTGCGATATCGTGTTATGCCACTTGCAATATCTCTTCTTCTTTAGTTCTTCAGCTGATGGAATTACATGATTTGGCGGAAGTTGTATCTGTTTCTCTTGTAGCAACAGATCGAAGAATTTGTCGGCTTTATTGATGTCAAAGTCATATCGCTCCTCTTTGCCGATATCTTTCACCCATGGGCATGATAGTGATTTCTTATTTCTAGCCCACTCCGCCAATCCAACTTCAACATTGGATCTTTCATCATCTAAGTCCGATGAATAAGCTTGCACTTGAGCAACTCTTCTCTGAAACTTCTCCTTTTTTGCTTCTTGAAATCGGCTTTCATGAGCCGATACCTTCTGTACAAGGTGCGCCAAACTTTCGAACTCCTGTGATGAAAACACCTCTTTAATTGGAGCCAAGAGGCCCTGGAAAGCCAACTCGGCTAGATGTCCATCGCTTAGATTAAAACTATAACATCGGTTTCTAACATCCCGAAAACGTTGAACGTATTCTGGTACTGTTTCGTCTGGCCTTTGTCTAACCGATGTTAAGTCTGTTAGCCTCATCTCGTGAATCCCAGCAAAAAAGTATTTATGAAATTGTTTTTCCAGATCGGCCCATCCTCGGACTGAATTTGGTGGTAAAGAAGAGAACCATGTAAAGGCCGATCCGGATAATGACAAGGGGAAAAATCTAACCCTTAGAGCCTCCTCAGCCGATGCCTCTCCACACTGTGCCAAGAATCGGCTAATATGCTCAACTGTAGATATGCTGTCTTGTCCTGATAACTTAGAAAAATCTAGGACTCTGTATCGGTGTGGCAATGGAACTCTGTCAAACCACTCCCTTATACATAAATGTTTGCTCTTTTGGTTTTATCCCAAACTGCTCCCTTACTATCTCTGCAACCCTCGTTGATAAATCCTCCTCCCTTGGGTTTTCCTGCTGATACTGTATAGGTGGAGTTGGTAACCGATTCTGCCTAGGATATTCTCTCTGATAATTACCTGAATCGGCAATACCTCCTAGATAATTTTGTTGATATCCTCCACAATAAGCCGTTTGATGGTATCCCGCAGGAATATCTTGTTGCCCCCCAGCCTGGTTCTGCGAAAACAAGTTTTCTGGTATGTCTTTTCTGGTGCCAAAAGTGACTTGATTTGGTTCCATCTTTGGTGGGAGGTAAACAAGACCTCGACTAGGCTCTTGAGCAATCGATCCATCCACTGTCTTCTTGATAAGGTTATGTAGCATGTTCACCAATATTCCCGATTGATTGATAAGCGCGTGATGCACTGTTTCATTTACCATCTCTTGTAAGGGTTTTGGTGGATTTTCAGGTGATGCACGGCTCAATTCACCAACTAGAACTGGTTTCGGGAATTGAGATTTTTGAATCGGCCCTTGTCGCGTCATGCCAAAAGATTCCAAACAAAGTTTTTGAAAATTGGCCATATTCTGCTCAACATGCTGTTTCTGCTCGTTTGTTAGGTCTTCCATGCTGACTGGAATCACGTTGTCTATTCTGATCTCTTTTTCGGCCATGTCGAAATTCCGTGTCCCACCATGGGTGCCAAAAACGTGTTGACATCGAAAATCACCAGCAGCGTTGGGAACAAGCCGATGATATGGTTCGATGCACTAGACAGACGAAGGCCTGGGAGATTTGCTTAACTCCAGTGCAGATCCTAAAATTTGAGGTTCATAGGCGTGCCGGTCAATTTGACCCTGCAATTGACAAGGAGAATATTAGATCAATGAGCCAATCGGCTGGAAGCCGAATTGGACTCGTCTCATCGGCCGATTGCCGATATGGACTAGAGCACTTATACATCGACTGGAAGCCGATGATGGCATAGATGGACAAAATAAATGGACCATGTGGCCAGGAAACCAAAAGCAATATAAGTAAATAAACTAGCCGATTACTGATATAACGTGTATCGGCTGGAAAGCCGATGATGGTGTAGCGTGCCAAAAACGTGTTGAACAATGCAATCGGCTTTAACTAATAAAAGATAACTATCAGCTAGGCACTCCGATAGAACAATGCATGGACACCCATCGGCTTAACAAGGATAAATCTATCATTATCAATCTAGTAGTTCAAACTTAATTGATGCAACACAGATTAATAACGATAAAAGAATCTCGATGAGCCGATTGATCTGATGCAATCGTGATGTAAAATAGGATAACTTATCGGCTATACATCCCGATAAGACGCTTGCATAAAATCTATCAACCTAGCAGGAATAATTTATCGCTAGCAGTTTAGTAGGTCGGACCTAACCGATGCAGCACAAACTGATGATAAATTACACCTAGTAAGCCGATAAATCTATGCACGCATGATGTGATTTATCTATTCGGACTATGAGATCAGACCTAACTGATGCAGCCATAGACAGAACAGATATATCGTGGTAAGCCGACTACCGTAGACCAACTAGAATATCGGACCTAACCGAGGAAGTCCTAGCCGATACGGTAGCCGGGGTAACGAGACTTACCCTCTCGCAGGAGGTCGAACTTAACCGATGCAACCCGGCTCGAGAAGCAAGAACCCGTTGAAAAAAAGGTGGCGATGCGCCGAATTTGTATTGATCTTTTTGATGATTTACATGGTCCCCGGGCATACATATTTATACCCTGAGTTGATATAGTCCTGATCGGATACGAAATAGGAGTTTCCTAGCTATGAAAGGAAAATTACCTAGCCCTGATCGGACACGAGATCAGGTTTCCTAAAAATTATTATCTCTACCTAATTTACAGATAAGATATTAATTGCCTTCCCATGGTCTTCACAATCCTTTCCCAAACTCGGCTTCCTCTGGATTAATCCCCGCTAATTGACTATGATTTCTCCCTTAACTGAATCTGATCAAAAACCGTACCAAATTTTGGCGTTAACAGCTCCGACTTGCTTTTCTCCGAAACTTGCCGACCGCGCTGAGAAAATGAACGAGGTCCTGACCGAGGATGCCCCTCACCTCCAAGAATTGGACCAGCTCCAGGATCTGAAGACCTCGTTGGAGGGGCGGGAGACTTGGCTGAGGGATGCCATTGCTCAGCTTAGGACCGAAAAGTGGGACCAAGCCAAGAAGATCAGAGGTAAGTTCCCCGCATAAACCTTCCTGACCAAGCCCTTGTTGTAATTTCTCCAGCTATGTTGTCTCCCGACTGCCCAGTTGCGACCTGATTGCCATGCCGAGTACTTGACTGTTTTGATGTGCAGCCCTCGAAGCCGAGTTGAAGGCCCGAACAAAGGAAAAAGTATGGCTAGAGGAGGCCGAGAGAGCTAGGGCTGAGCTTGAAAGAAACGAGGCCAATCTGACAAAGGCCAATGCCGAGCTCGAGCAAGAAAAGGCCGATCTGAAGAAGGCCACCGCCAAGCTCGAAGACGAAAAAATAGAACTGGAGAAGGCCGCAGCCAAGTGGGAGGCCGACTATAAAAGTAAGCCTCCGCCCTGACAGTGACTTTAACCAATCCATTTATTGCTCCGTCTGCCGTTTTGCCTAACGAGTTTACTCGTCAGTGAACCTGGGTAGCTGCAAGAGTCAATTCCCAGGCCCAATTTGAGGCTTACAGAGAGGAGATAAGACTTGTCTGGTGGTCGTGGGAGGCCCTCATCGAGTCAGTGAAAGGGCTCCTTGACCTTATAGATCCTTGCCCCGTGGGAACTGGCTGCACCAGGATCCCCCAAGTAGAGGCGCGCCTTGAAGATGCACCGAATGCCCTAAAGAGGTACTCGGATAAGCATGTAATTGCCGGCGTGGCCCAGACATTGATGATGACCAAATCCATCTACCCAAGGGCAGACATTGAAGCCATCGGGGAGGGGTTTGCCGAGGAGACGACACCTGAGGAGGCTCTGGAGCTGATAGCCGGGGCAAGGCCGACTACGGAGATAATCACCCGAGACCTGGGTCTGTAAGAGCAATATATTCTGTAGTCAGTATGCAGAAACTTTTGTAAGTACATGTGTAAATATATGTGCAATGCCGCCAAGCCCTAAGTTGTTACTTAGTTGTAATTAGTTTTACCCGACTATATGGTCTACGCCGAGTTAGTCTATAGGAACTTAGTAGAAATCGTTCACCAGGAAGCTATACTCGAGCAAACGTAATAGAGTCATAGTAAAACTTCATAACTTAAGTAACGCAGGCTCGTATATTATTGACAAAGTACATATGATACATGTAGCCCCCGACTCACTACTCGGTTGGGACAAGCGGCGTAGTGAGTCGAGAACTGTACACATGGAAAAAATGTAAAACTCAGGTGTAGAAAGGACGTAGCTGTTCTATATTCCATGAGTTGCTGATAAGGGCACCGTCTTCAGTCTTTAGTTGGTAGGCGCCTGGCCGCGTGACCTCAGCTATAATGAATGGCCCTTCCTAGATTGGGGATAATTTGTGCCTGTCTTTGGTGGTTTGTATTTTCCTCAAGACGAGATCCCCGACCAAAAAGGCGCGGCCACAGACATTGCGATTGTGGTAGCGACGCAGGCTTTGTAGATACCTTGCCAACTGGATTGTTGCGATGCCCCTTGCTTCTTCCAACTGGTCTAATTCGACCAATCGGGTATTATTGGAGATGTCTTCTAAGTAAGCCCGAACTCGCGGAGAGTCGAACTGTAACTCGGTAGGTAGCATAGCCTCGGCACCGAAGACCAGGAAGAAAGGGGATTGCCCTGTTGCCCGACTAACCATGGTTCTGAGAGACCAAAAAATAGATGGGAGTTCTTGTACCCACCGGCCCGCATGTGGTTGTAGTCGGTCGAATATCCTAGCCTTGATACCTTGTAAGACCATACCGTTGGCTCGTTCAACCAGTCCGTTGCTCTGCGGGTGTGCCACAGATGCGTAGTAGATCTTGATGCCGAAATCTTCATAGAAGTCTTGGAATACGCCGCCCGTGAACTGAGTACCATTGTCGATGATGATGCTGTTAGGGACCCCGAATCGGTATAGTATACTCATGATGAAGTCCTTTGTTTGTGCCGCTGTTATTGTTGCAACAGGTTTAGCCTCAATCCACTTGGTGAACTTGTCAACTGCGACGAATAGATGTGTGAACCCTCTTGGCACTTTCTTGAGAGGCCTGACCATGTCAAGCCCCCATACTGTGAATGGCCAGGAGATAGGGATTGTTTAGAGTTCTTGGGCTGGCAGATTGGTTTGTCGTGCATAGAACTAGCAGCCTTCGCATGTGCGAACAATATCCTTGGCGTCTGTTACTGCTGTTGGCCAGAAAAATCCCTGCCAGTAAGCCTTTCTGACTAACGTCTTGGATGCGGCGTGGTTGCCACATATGCCCAAGTGAATTGACTGTAGAATCTGCTTGCCCTCCTCGGTGGTGACACAGCGCATGAGGACACCTGATGCACTTCTTCGGTATAGGTCTTCTCCGACTAGCAGGAAGCTCTTGCTTCGACGTTTGACTTGCTCGGCCTAACTGCGATCGTCTGGGAGTTCATCGTCCAGGAGGAATTTGATAACAGGAGTCTGCTAGTCTTGACATATGTGCAGCACCTCATCTGTAGCCGGGGAAGGTTCACCTCCCGACTGCTCCGGTGCTAGCTTCTTCTTGACTGATGGCTCCATGAGTTGCTCGACAAAGATTCCAGTCGAGACCGCTTCTCGCTTGGATCCCATGTTTGCCAGTTCGTCTACAGCATCATTGTATTGTCGTAGGACATGTGTTATCTCCAGCCCATCAAATTTGTTCTCCATCTTGTGGACCTCCTGACGGAATGCCGCCATGGTATCGTCGAGGCACGTCCAGTCTTTCATTACTTGGTTTATGTCGATGTTTTACACTGGCAATATGAATATGGGGCTACTCGGCAGATGGAAACTCAGTGGATTGCAAAGGAACACAAGGAGATTTTATACTGGTTCAGGCCCTC
Organism: Oryza meyeriana var. granulata; assembly: GCA_003991445.1. NCBI lineage: Eukaryota > Viridiplantae > Streptophyta > Magnoliopsida > Poales > Poaceae > Oryza > Oryza meyeriana. The sequence goes on along the minus strand of RYFJ01001457.1, from coordinate 110,485 downwards.
AATGTGAGGTAATACCCTACGTCCAGTTTGGGGTGTATTCCTTTGAGGAATTATGGTGGCGATTCTGATGAACCGTGTGAACCTGCCTTCAGGTGGCGCCTTGCCTCCCCTTATATACTGGGGGATAGGGTTACAAGGTAGGAGTCCCAACCGGATTACGGCCAAGGGATCTCCTCTTAGAGATATAACGCACCCAACTAGGATTGTGTTTTCCTTATCGTACAAGGCAAAGTCTGCCAGGGATTACTATATCTCTAATTACAAGGCTAGGCCCATCCTCTATCCGAGTGGCCCATATGCTTGTCATGAGGTACCCGGGGTCCATGGCACCCACAGTAGCCCCTGAGACCTTCATAGTTGAGTCATAGCTAATGCCGAGTGCTCATCCTCCATGGTGAAGTCTTCCCCGAGTGCATTGCTCCCGAGTACTCTTTGTCTAAGTACTTCTTCTCCCGAGTCCTGCTTCATGTCAGCTGGCAACAAGGCTATGCAGAGCTCCATGTTGAAGTATGAATAGTGTGCACCGAATAGGCGCACCTATTAGGTGTAGCCCTCGACTTTGTGCTTAATTGTGAAAATAATTAAACATAAAGTCAAAGATCTTTAACCTTGTAGTCTTTCCTGAGTAGTGCACTACTGGTATGTGAGACTCTTCGGTATCATGTCAACCGGAATATTTTTAAGTCTTTCCCAAGTAGTATGTCACTCGGAAATTAGACTCTTCAGCTTCATGTCAGCCGGAAAAATGTTTAGTCTTTCCCGAGTAGCATGCTACTCGAGAGTTAAGACTCTTCAGTGTCATGTCGAATAAGGTACTCGAACCTTGCATTAGCATAGGATTCGGCTGGCGACCCTCATGGGGCATACCCAACTCAACGGAGTTGTGACCAAATAAGGTACCCGAACCTAGCATTTGCGTAGGATTCGGCTAGCGACCTTCATGGGGCGTACCTCACCCAGCCGAGTGGTACCCGAGCTCCGACTGGTGCCGGAGGTCAGTTATTAACCCACATGGAGCGTAGCTAGGGAAGATGTCGTCCCAACTAGTGCAAGTACTCGGTCAGTGGCCCTCATGGAGCATTCCGAGTGTATCTTGGAAGACTGGTCTAGCCCCTGAGCGTAGGAGATAGGCTCGCAGCCCTGAGTTCCTGTCACGCATATCTGGAACTGGCCCTGCATTATAAACATATTGGATGAGTAGCATCTGATGACGAAAACAATCACCCGAATAAAATGCATTTTACAATATATGTAAATACGAGTTCTTCTTTCTTATTGATATTAATTTCTCCAAGTAGTTGACCCCTTACATTTTAGCACTCTGCCCGACTAATCATAGCCCCCTAGCGTCGGGAGTTGGCTCATGGCTCTTTCCTAGACATGCGTCTTGGGTGACTTGAGTTCGTCTTTCATGGAGCAAAGTTTCACGGATCAGGATTTATGCAACTCGAATACTTTTGCAATCATTTAAGAGAAAAAACAAAAAAAGTGCAGCTTGTACACCTATTAGGTGTAAGCGGCTATGGCATTGGCGAGGCCAAGCGAAGAAATATTTATCAGGACGCGACTTAGCTGTTCGGTATGTTGGAGTGGGGATGCCATCCTTGCGTTTGGGCTTTTGAGCCTTCGAGCATGTCACTTGTTGTTCTGATAATCTTCAGTTGTTGAAGGTCAAAGACGGTTGTGACCGACTGCCACAATGAAGCCGTCTGACTTGCGTTTGCGACTCCCAACTTTAGTCAGGACCGCGTCGTCGGTGCCCTCCCGCTTCTTTTGTCAGGGTGCCTTCTTGTCATCGAGGGCCTCAGCAACAGCGTCGGCCAAGTCGGTGTACTTGTTCGCCATGTCGAATAAAGCCTTGACAGAGTTGGGAGGCTTCCGAGTGAATTTGGCGATGAACGAGGTGTCTTTGACTCCTTTTCAAAAGGCGGCGATGACGACCTCGTCTTTGATCTTCAGGATTGAATTCTTCTTTTTAGAGAACCTCTTGATGAAGTCACGAAGAGACTCATTCTTCCTTTGATGCAACTGATATAAGTCGTACTCGGAATATGGCCTCTCGTATGTTCCCTGGAAGTTGGTGATGAAGCGTTCCCGGAGTTTTCCCCAGGAGCTGATTGATTGCTTGGGAAGTCTCGTTAGCCATGTCCTCGCCGAGTCGGCTAAAGCGACTGGGAGGTAGTTAGCCATGAGTTTGTGATTTCCACCAGCTGCTTGGATTGCCAGAGTGTAGACCGTGAGCCAAGACTCGGGATTGGTCTTGCTGTCATATTTTTCGATGCCTGTAGGCTTGAAACCCGATGGCCAGTCGACCTGTTGTAGCTCCTGGGTGAAGGCCGGTACTCCTTCATCTTTATGAGGGCTTTGGATCCACCTACGATGGCGAAACCGCTCGTGGTGGAGGCCGACACGCTCATTCTCGTCTTCCGATCGGCGTTGCTCGTCTTCCTCTCGTTCGTGGCACCGAGCGTTGATGTCCTGCTGAAGGTCATGCCGTAGTTGGCCTCAGAGATCCTGATTGTCCCGACGGTCGCTTCGACGCTGCCGGTTGTTGTTGGGGTTGCCGAGTGACGTTTGGCGTGACTCCGTGTGCGGCCAACTAGAGCCGGCCGCTCGGCGTCACTTTGAGGTGGACGAGACTGCCGTTGGGGATGCCGACCGGTTGGTCGGTTTGAGGGTATTGCCCGATTGTTGGTGCTGCTGACATGCAGCAGCGGTAAGCATGGCTTTCATCCTTGCGATCGTCGGAGTGGCCTGGTGATCAAGCCCGAACTGGAGTGTATCCAGTACAATTGCAGCGGCCACGATGTTCTGTTGAGGAGTAATGAAGACGTCATTGTCGCTGACTCGGGTATGGAGGATTTGTTGCTGGGCGGTTCGCCCAGCCCTGCGTAGATCGTCGTTGCGGGCGTTGTGGAGGCCATGGGCCCCGGGTACCTCACCACCGGCGTATGGGCCACTCGGATAGAGAATGGGCCGAACCATATAATTAGAGATAAGATAACACCCAGCAGGATTTACCTTGTACAATGAGGAATAACAGTCTTAGTCGGATAGGTTTCTATCTCTAAGAAGGAAATCTCTTGGCCGTATCTAGCTGGGATCCTTATCATGTACCTCGGTCCCCCAGTATATAAGGGGAGGCAGGGCGCCCCATGAGGGCAGAACAACACACGGAAGATCATTTATCACCAAAACACCTTAGAGGAATAACACCTCAACTGGACGTAGGGTATTACCTCACATCAAGGGCCTAAACCAGTATAAAACCTTTCTGTGTTCCTCTGCAATCCACTGAGTTTCCCTTCGCTGAGTAGCCCTATAGTTTTATTGCCGGTGTAAAGCATCGATAGTTGGCGCGCTAGCTAGGGGCTCCGGCGAATTCTTCATCAGCAAATTCGCTGGATCCAACAAACAGAGTCGACGGCAACAAGTTCTCCCCCGGAGACAAGATTTCCTTCGGAAGCCTCGATTTCATTGCCAACCAGATTGGCAACCTTACCTTGGCCGGAATAGATCTAATCCAGCCGGTCGAGGAGCCAGCCGACGTAGTGCCAGTCGGCCCACATGACGCCACGATCTCCTTCCACGACTTAATGCGGCAGTCCTTCACATCGCCAAGCATCAGGACAACTCTCTCCTTTGGCGTCCGACTTGCGCTAGGCCTTGAGCCAGCCTGGGTTGGGCCGAGAAAGGGAGAGATCGTCAATCTCCCACACGGACTCAGCAACGCTGCGGATTTACATCCCGCACAACAGACCCGATCTCCTGCGATTCAGTTTGGACACGGCCAAGTGCCGCATCAGATTGGATCTAGAGAGGTTGGGGTCGTTCTCCCTCTGATAAACTACTCGGAGTCCGACTCCAAGTCGGATAACGGTTCGAACGCCAGTTCGGACTCCAATCTGGCGAGTTTTCTCCTCCCCCGTGAGATCTTCATGGCTTCAACACCACCCTCCGAGGTGCGCCGACTACAAGAGGAGCAACAGGAGGACGCGCGCTGACTGCAACAACAGGAGGAGGCTGATCGCAAGGCTCACAACGATGGGCTGCGCAGAGCTGGGTGAGCAGCCCAGCAGTAGATCCTCCAAACTAAAGTGGGCGATCACGATGTTTTCGTCACGCCGCAATAGAATGTTGTGGCCGCCGCAACTTTGCTGGACATGCTCCAGCTCGGGCCTGATCACCAGGCCACCCCAACTATCGCCAAGATCAAGGCGATGATCACCGCTGCTGCCTGCCAACAGCAACAACAGCAGTCGGGCGACACCCTAGTACCGACTAACCGGTCAGGATCTCCAGTAGCGGGCTCATCCACGTCAGCTCGGCATCGGGCGGCCGGCTCAAGTTAGCCACGCGAGGAGTCTAGGCAAACTACACTCGGCAATACCAATAACGACAACTGGCACCGTCACTAGTATGATCGCCGGCCTAATCAAGATCTCCGAGAGCGCATACAACATGACCTTCACCACACTATCAGCGCCCGGCGCCACGAACGACGAGAAGATGAGCGCCGCCGACTAGAAGATGAAAACGAGCGCTTTGGCCTCCATCACGAGTGGTTTAACCGCAGTGGTCGAAGCCCGAGCCCTCACGCAGACGAAGGCATCCCAGCTTTCACTCGGGAGCTATAGGACGTCCATTGGCCGACTGGCTTTAAGCCCACTGGGATTGAAAAGTATGACGGCAAGACAAATCCCAAGTCCTGGCTCACCGTATATACCCTAGCAGTTCGAGCTGCTGGGGGCGACAACAAAGCCATGGCTAACTACCTCCCAGTCACGCTAGCCGACTCGGTGAGGACATGGCTGATAGGGCTCCCGAGGCGGTCGATCGATTCTTAGGGAGAACTCAGGGATCGGTTCATCGCTAACTTTCAAGGGATCTACGAGAGGCCGTCTTCAGAGCACGATCTTCATCAGCTGCACCAGAAGAAGAATGACTCCCTGTGAGATTTCATCAAGAGGTTCTCTGAGAAGCGCAACAAGATCCCAATGATCCGCGACGAGGCTGTCATCGCCGCCTTCCGCAAGGGAGTGAAGGACGCCCCGTTCATCGTGAAGTTCACTCGGAAACCACCGCCGTCTGTCCGGGCTCTGTTCGACATGGCCAATAAATACGCTGACTCGGATGAAGCGTTCGCAGAGGCCCTCGACGAGAAGAAGGAGTCTCGACAGAAGGACCAAAAGGCGAAAGCTGATAACGAGCCGTCTCAAAACAAGTCTGGCAGCCGCAAGCGGAAGTCGGACAACGAGGTGGCCAACATGGAGTGCACTCGGTCACGGCCCCAGCGGAATAACGACTACCAGAAACTCATGAGAGGGCCATGCCCCTTCCACCCCAAAGGCAAGCACGCGGCCAAAGATTGCTACATGCTGAAGAAGTTTGCCTCCAAGCAGGCTTCATCATCTGGTGCCGACAAGGACAAAGACAAGCCAGATCAGGGTCCGGCCAACGATTTCCAAGATCCTCAGGCCAAGCTCAACCACATCTTCGGAGGGCCATCTGCGTACGAGTCCAAGTGCAAACAAAAGCTAACAGCACGCGACATCAACACGGTCTCTACGGAGGACACCCCCCAGTACCTGTGCTAGTCAGAGATGGCCATTACCTTCAATCGCGCAGATCACCCAGATCGGGTTTCTCATCCGGGACGTTATCCACTCGTCCTGGACCCGGTCGTCAGACACATCAGGCTGAAGAAAACCCTCATCGACGGAGGTAGCGTGCTCAACATCTTATTCGCCAAGACTTTGGACGAGATGAAGATTCCTCGTTCAGAACTACGGCCGAGTACTGTGCCCTTCCACGGGATAATTCCCGGCCTGTCATCAACTCCACTCGGGTAGATAACCTTGCCGGTAACCTTCGGCACACGGGTAACTTCGGCATGGAAAACGTCTGCTTCAAGGTTGCCGACTTCGAGACCGTGTACCACGCGATACTTCGATGACCGGCACTCGCCAAATTTATGGTGATACCGCACTATACATACATGGTGCTCAAGATGCCTAGGCCAGCAGGAGTCCTCTCCCTCCGCAGCGACATCAAGCAAGCCTTCACCTGCGACAAGGAGAGCTGCGAACTGGCTCAATCACAAGAGGTGGCAGTCGGGCGCGATAGCATTCGGCAAGCTGTCACAACTGAAGTCGAGCAAGATCAAGTTTCGGCAAAAAAAGGCAGCGAAGTCGGGAATTTCAGCGGACTCTGACATGAAGAAGATCCCCCTGGACCCTTCCAACCCCTCCAAGACTGCCCTAGTCGGGACCGGACTCGACCCCAAATAGGAAGACGCGCTCGTCACCTTCCTACAAGCCAATAAGATATCTTCGCATGGAAACCGTCTGACATGCCGGACGTACCAAGGGAGGTGATCGAGCACACCCTAAATGTGAAGATAGATGCCAAGCCAGTCAAGCAATGGCTGCGGCGGCGCTTCGTTCAAGACCACAAGGATGCGATTCGAGAGGAGATTACCAAGCTCCTCGCAGCCGGGTTCATCAAGGAGGTCTATCACCCGGATTGGCTGGCAAACCTAGTTCTGGTCCGGAAGAAAAATGGTAAATGGCGCATGTGCATCGACTACACCGATCTCAACAAGGCGTGCCCCAAGGACCCATTTGGTCTTCCTAGGATAGATCAGGTGGTAGATTCCATGGCAGGGTGTGACCTACTCAACTTTCTCGACTGCGAGGGAAGAAGACTGCTTAAAGACATCTTTCATCACACCGTTTGGAGCGTATTGCTATATCACAATGCTGTTCGGTTTGAAGAATGCTGGAGCAACTTATCAACGGGCCATTCAGCGGTGTCTGCACACTCAGATCAGGTGCAACGTGCAAGCCCACGTTGACGACGTGGTGATCAAGACCAAGTCCAAAGAAGACCTCATCGCTGACCTGGAAGAAACCTTCCAAAACCTTTGAAGATTCAAGATGAAGTTGAACCCAGAAAAGTGCGCCTTCGGTGTGCCATCCGGAAAGTTACTCGACTTCATCGTCTCGCATCGCGGCATCGAGGCTAACCCGGAGAAAGTCAACGCCATAATGAACATGGCTCCCCCGACTAACCTCAAAGACGTCGAGAAGCTGACAGGCTGCATGGCGGCACTCAGCCGGTTTATTTCCCGACTAGGCGAACGGGGTATGCCCTTCTTCAAGCTACTCAAAAAGGCGGACAACTTCCAATGGACTCTGGAAGCCTAGCAAGCCTTCGAAGACTTTAAGCAATTTCTCACATCACCTCCCATGTTGGCGTCACCTCTGCCCCAAGAACCGTAATGCTATATCTGGCGGCAACCACTCAGGTAGTCAGCACGGTGTTGGTGGTCAAGCGATCCGAACATGGTCACATCTAGAAAATACAACGGCCAGTCTACTTTGTCAGTGAGGTCCTTGCTGACTCGAAGACGAGATATCCGCAGGTCCAAAAGCTGCTATATGGCCTACTCATCACAGTCCGGAAGCTGGTGCACTATTTTCAAGCACATCAAGTCACGGTGGTCACAGCATTTCCACTCGGGGATGTCCTTCATAATCGCGAGGCCACTGGCCGAATCGCTAAATGGGCACTCGAATTGATGGCGTTCGATATCACTTTTCAGCCACGCAAAGCAATTAAATCACAAGCTCTAGCCGATTTCGTGGCCGAGTGGACAGAAGTTCAACTGCCAACATCAATAGCAAAGCTAGAGTACTGGACAATGTACTTCGACGGCTCCCTACGGATTGGCGGCGCCGGGGCTGGAGTCATATTGATGTCCCCCACCTGCGAAAAACTGAAGTATGTTCTACAAATCCACTTCCCGGCTTCCCACAACGTCGCCGAGTATGAGGCACTTATTCACGGGCTCTGTATCGCTATATTACTCGGCATACGTCGACTGGTTATGCACGGGGATTCTCAACTCATGGTAAACCAAGTCATGAAAGACTGGACTTGTCTCGACGATACCATGGCGGCATACTGTCAGGAGGTCCGCAAGCTAGAAAACAAGTTCGACGGGCTGGAAATAACACATGTCCTGTGTCAATACAACGACGCGGCAGACGAGCTGGCAAACATGGGATCCAAGCGAGAAGCAATTCCGACTGGAACCTTTGTCGAGCAACTCATGGAGCCATCAGTCAAGAAGAAACTGATGCCGGAGCAGTCGGGAGGCAAACCTATCCCGGCCATAGACGAGGTGCTACACATATGTCAAGACTGGAGGACTCCTGTTGTCAAATTTCTCTTGGACGACGAACTCCCAGAAGATCGCAGTCAAGCCGAGCAGATAAAGCGTTGAAGCAAAAGCTTCCTACTAGTCGGAGAAGACCTGTACCGAAGGAGCACATCTGGTGTCCTCATGCGTTGCGTCACCGCCGAGGAGGGCAAGCAGATTCTGCAGTCGATTCACTCGGGCATATGTGGCAACCATGCCGCATCCAGGATGTTAGTCGGAAAGGCTTACCGGCAGGGATTTTTCTGGCCCACAGCAGTAACAGACACCAAGGACATTCTTCGGAACTGCGAGGGTTGCCAGTTCTACGCAAGACAAACAAATCTCCCAGCCCAGGAACTCCAAACCATCCCTATTTCTTGGCCATTCGCAGTATGGGGGCTCGACATGGTCGGGCCTTTCAAGAAAGCGCCAGGAGGGTTTACACATCTATTCGTCGTGTTGGATAAATTCACCAAGTGGATTGAGGCTAAACCCATTGCAACAATTACAGCAGCACGAGCAAAGGACTTCATCATGAGTATACTATACCGGTTCGGGGTTCCTAACCACATCATCACTGACAACGATACTCAGTTCACGGGCAGCGTATTCCAAGACTTTTGCGAAGATTTCGGCATCAAGATCTGCTACGCATCTGTGGCGCACCTGCCGAAAGAGAAATGGGCAAGTCGAACGAGCCAACGGTATGGTCTTACAAGGCATCAAGGCTAGGATATTCGACCGACTACAACCATACGCGGGCCGGTGGGTACAAGAACTTCCATCGGTTCTCTAGTCTCTAAGAACCACGGTTAGTCAGGCAACAGGGCTATCCCCTTTCTTTCTGGTCTACGGTGCCGAGGCTATGCTACCAACAGAGTTACCAGTTCGGCTCTCCGTGAGTTCGCGCTTACGCAGAAGACGTCTCAAATAATACCCGACTGGTCGGGATAGATCAGTTGGAAGAAGCAAGGGACACCGCAACAATCCAGTCGGCAAGGTATCTTCAAGGCCTGCGTCGCTACCACAATCGCAATGTTCGTGGCCGCGCCTTTTTGGTCGGGGACCTCGTCCTGAGGAAAATACAAACCACCAAAGACAGGCACAAATTATCCCCAATCTGGGAAGGGGCGTTCATTATAGCCGAGGTCACGCGGCCAGGCGCCTACCAACTGAAGACCAAAGACGGTGTTCTCATCAGCAACTCATGGAACATAGAACAGCTACGTCCTTTCTATACCTGAGTTTTATACTTTTTTCCTGTGTATAGTTTCTCTGACTCACTACGCTGCTTGTATCAACCGAGTAGTGAGTCGAGGGCTGCATGTATATATGTGCCGTCAATAATACACAAGCTTGTCCTACTCAGTCACGAAGCTTTACTACAACTGTCGCGTTTGCCCGAGTTCAGTTTCCTACTTTGAACGATTTTATTAAGTTCTAACAGAATAACTCGGCATAGACTCCACGGTCAATTAAAGCTAATGACGACTCAGTACATAAGCTTGGTGGCACCGCACATATATTTACACATGTTTTCCACAAAAGTTCATACATACCGACTACATAATATGTTGCCCTTGCAGACCTAGGTCTCGGGTAATTATCTTAGCAGTCGGCTTCGCCCGGGCAATCAGCTCCAACGCCTCGTCGCGGCGCGTCCTCGGCAAACCCCTCCCCGATGGCTCAATATCTGCCCTCGGGTAGATGGACTTGGTCTTCGCCAAGGTTTGGGCCACGCCAGCAACAACACGCTTATCCGAGTACCTCTTCAGGGCACTCGGTGAGTCCTCAAGACGCGCCTCTACTTGGGGATCTGCTGCAACTAGGTTCCCACAGGGCTGGGATCTATGAGGTCGAGGGAGGGCCCTATTCACGGGAGCCGACGAGGGCCTCCGTGACGCCTCGATGACTCTTATCTCCTCTGGTGTAAAACCGATATGGGCCTGGACATGACCTCATGTCTGTCGGGTCCACCGGCAGGTAACTTGTCGACTGCGGTTTACGACGAGAATGATAATGGATGGTTAACATCACGTGGTGAGAGCGTGTGAGGACTACTTTCATAGTCGGCTCCCACCCAGCCACGGACTTTCTCCGGTTCAGATTTTTCCTTACCGAGCTTGACGACGCCTCTTTCAACTCGGCCTTCTCCCAATCAAGCTCGGCGTTGGCCTTGTCAGTCGGCCTTGACCTTCTCAAGCTCGGCCCCTTGGCTTCTTTCCCTCCTTCAGCTGGGATTCCCTCTCTGTTCGGGTCTTTAACTCTACTCGAGGGCTGCACGACAGATTAGCAAGCGCTCAATCGTGCAGTCAAAGACGAACTGGGTCTAAATTTTCAGTTGGGAACAACAGCGCGGATGAATACGTTGATGTTCAGTCGAGAAGATGCATTCGGGGAGTGTCTTACCTCTGAGTCTTTTCGACCAGGGCCCAAGTCTCCTCCCTGAGCCTGGTCGGTGCCACTCTTCAGCCAGGTTCCCTCCCCGGCATGACACGCCTCCATCTCGGCCTTCAATGCCCGGAGCTACTCCAGTTCCGCGAGATGGGGGGCCATTTCGACCAGGATTTCGGTCATCGCCTCGTTGCGGTCAACAAGCTCCTGCTCAGGGAGAGAGCAAGTCAAGATTGGAGTCAAGACGTCAAAATAAGAAGACCATCAGGACTCTTATCACAGGGGTCATACCTGAACCCCCTCGAACCCGACAATGGCGGCGCGGAGCAACCTTTCGCTTTCCCTCCTCGCTACGGCCTCGTTAAGCCTGAAGCTCCTCACGGTCCCGTCAAGCGCCGTCTAGGTGAACGTCTGGGGCATCCTACATGGAGGAGCTTCAATCCGAGGCAGAGGCTCTTCAGATCTTGCGGCGGCGATGATGACGATGATGACCACGGACAGCGACGCGGGTCCTGGCCTCCCACGCAGCCATCCCCTGCAGCCTCGGGGATTGACTCGGGGCCTCCAACAGTAGCCTCTGCGGTGGGCGACACTTCAGGGGCTGGGGCCTCAACCTCAGTAACTGCCTCTTGGTCGGGTTGGTGACGGACCCTGCATCGGACCACCTCAGTCTCCGCGACTAGGCTGCCACTGGCTTAGCGGGTTGTTCGGGCCGTCGGCTCAGTTGGGGCAGGCTCTTCAAGGGTAGCGGTTGGATCGGTCTCCTTGAGATTGATATCGGCCCGCTTCCTGCATGACAAACAAGACATCAGAACACTACTTCAACAGGCAAGAATCCCAGAAGACCCGGAGCAGCATACCTCTTGGAGAACTTGAGTCTCCCACCGAGTGATTCAGGTTCCGGCGCAGTGCGCTCAGCAGTCAGGCTAGTCAGTGTCACAATTGGTGGCGGCACATCAACTTGAGGCGGCCCCGTCTCTGGTGTGGCTGGCTTGGGCACCCCCATGCTCGGCGTACCGCTACGGCCAACCACTCGGCGGTACTGTTGCCGGACTCAGCACTGTTGGGCTCGGCCCCACAGGTCTCAACCTAGGGCTTGATCGCCTGGGCGTCACGGCGGCGGTGTCCTTTATCTTCAGCCCTCCTACCGCGACACGCGGCGTCATGGCCCCCTCCCCTCGGTAAAGAACAGGTTTCTTCCTGGCTCTCTTGGAGTCAGGTTGGGCGGCAACGGGGCTCCTTGGTCTTTTCTTTGATGCAACGGCCGACAATGGGCGGGAGTCCTCATCAGATTCCACGCACCACTACGAAAGATTCAATAGAATACATCATACAATGCCAGGCAATCACACATACAAGTCCACAGGCATTCGCTACAAAGGAAAGACGGAGGTTACCTCGAGGCGGGGCCAACTGCGCCTATAAGACACAATGAGTCTTTCTGTCTTCGGTCTCGATCACCCCGCTAGAGAAGTTTCTGAACAGGGTTTTCGTCACCTTCTGCTCATTGGCCAACTCATGGTTGACCCGGTCAGGATCATGTTTTCCCTGGTAATCCCAGCCAAATGCACTCCTTAGCTTCAGGGGCTGGAAGCGCCAGGTCAGGAACCTCCAAGCCACCCAGGGTCCAGTCAGGCCAGCCTTCTTGAAGTTATCAAACTTTGTCAACAGTTGATGCACCTGGCTCATCTCCTCAAGGGTTGGATCTGCTGACCAATTTGGTAAAACCACCGGTGGCAAACCGGTGAATGGCCGCAAGGAGGGAGCTGGATCTACACAGTAGAACCACTCCTTGTGCCAGCCTTTTAAGGAGGATTTCAAGGGAAGATCAAGATATGACTTTTTCCTATCGCTCCTTAGCTGAAGACCAGCCCCCCCAATCACACTGATGTTATTTTTGGAGGGCTGGGGTTTAATGTGGAACAAGTGCCTAAAGAAGTTGAAATGGGGTTCCACACCCAAATAACACTCGCACAGACTAACAAATATGGAGATTTGAAGGATTGAGTTGGGATTCAAATGCACCAACTCTAACTTATAGAAGCCAAGGATTCAGCGGAAGAATGCAGAAGAAGGAAGGCACAAACCCCGGTTGAAAAAAGAAGCAAAAACTACCGTTTCGCTAGATTGGGGATTTGGAGCTGACTCACCCTTAACCGGCCGCCAGCGGATCACTTCTTGGCTTAGTAACTTCGATTGATTCTCCATCAGTGTCAGTTTCACCGAACCGCAATCCGACATCGACCAAGTATTCCCCGGTGAACCCGCAAGATCCGAAGCTTTTGGCATGGTTGGAGGCGAAGAGATTTGGGGGAAAAGTGATTGGGGGCTTGGAACAGAAGAGGAAAACCAGAGTCACCCGAGTTCGCGTGGGAAGCAGCGTTAACAGCTAACCCTAGCCGAGCGAGAGACGAAAAGTTGGGCGCGGAGGTGGAAGATGAAACGATTGGCTAAATTGGGGAAGATGACGGAATCTTTTTCTCTCTCCCTGCTTTTATAGAGCCGATGCCGACTAGATAGGCTTGGGCCTACACAGTCAGCACTGGGCCACCAAGATATGAGTTCCTATAGTAGCATGCCCAATGTGGGCCGCCCGCAGGCTAAGTTGAAATTATAGTGCTGGTGCTACTAACAGGAGCTGATGAGGTAAACAGATATGCTTCATGAGAGCCTTATTGCTAAACATATATGTTTGGGTATCTGTTTTATCCACCAGGTCTTGAGGATATATCCTTATAAGGGTCACAAGCTGGTCTTCATTGAAACTGGAGATGCAGGTATCTTTCTTAGGTACACCCGACCACGCTATGGATTTATTTTTCATAAAGTGGCACTCGGCCTACATGCGTGGCCACCAGTTGCCATGAGCAACGTCATTCCAGTCGACATGACGTTGAAGAGTCTAACTTTTGAGTAGTGCACTACTCGGGAGAGACTATAAATATCTTTTCCCGCTGACATGATACGGAGGAGTCTAACTTCTGAGTGGGACGCCACTCGGAAAAGACTATAAACCCCTTTTCTCTAGCTGACATGATGCTGAAGAGTCCCATATACGAGTAGCATCCTACTCGGCAAGACTATAAACATCTACAAGCTGACATGATGTAGATCTCGCCAAAGCCCCTACCTGGCGTGCCAACTGTCGATGTTTTACACCGGCAATATGAATATGGGGCTACTCGGCGGATGGAAACTCGGTGGACTGCAAAGGAACACAAGGAGATTTTATACTGGTTCAGGCCCTCGATGTGAGGTAATACCCTACGTCTAGTTTGGGGTGTATTCCTTTGAGGAATTATGGTGGCGATTCTGATGAACCGTGTGAACTGCCTTCAAGGGGCGCCCTGCCTCCCCTTCTATACTGGGGGACAGGGTTACAAGGTAGGAGTCCCAACCAGATTACGGCCAATGGATCTCCTCTTAGAGATATAATGCTCCCAACTAGGACTGTGTTTTCCTTATCGTACAAGGCAAAGTCTGCTAGGGATTACTATATCTCTAATAACAAGGCCAGGCCCATCCTCTATCCGAGTGGCCCATATGCTTGTCATGAGCTACCCGGGGCCCATGGCACCCACAGTTTACCATGAGCTGGGAGTCCCCGCACACAACCAGTCGACGTATGCCGAGTGATATAGCGATGCGGAGCCCGTGGATAAGTACCTCGTACTCAGCAACATTGTGGAAAGCTGGGAAGTGGATTTGTAGAACATACTTAAGTTTTTTGCCGGTGGGGGACGTCAGTACGACGCCAGCCCCGGCGCCGCCGATCCGTAGAGAACCGTCGAAGTACATTGTCCAGTAATCTAGCTTTTCTGTTGATGTAGGTAGGTGAACTTCTGTCCACTCGGCCAAGAAATCGGCTAGAGCTTGTGATTTGATTGCTGCCCATGGCTGAAAGGTGATGTCGAACGCCATCAACTCGAGCACCCATTTAGTGATTCGGCTTCTGGACGTCCTTCTGGTTAGTCAGGGGAGCCATGTTCATTATTGTGTTCACTTTCTCAGGGTTGGCCTCGATGCCACGATGCGAGACGATGAAGCCATGTAGCTTGCCGGATGGCACACCGAAGGCGCACTTTTCCGGGTTCAACTTCATCTTGAATCTTCGAAGGTTCTGGAAGGTTTCTTCTAGGTCAGCGATGAGGTCTTCTTTGGACTTGGTCTTGATCACCACGTTGTTGACGTAGGCCTCCACGTTGCACCTGATCCGATTGTGTAGACACCGCTGAATTGCCCGTTGATACGTTGCTCCAGCGTTTTTCAAACCGAACGGCATAGTGATGTAGCAGTACGCTCCAAACGGCGTGATAAAAGATGTCTTTAGGCAGTCCTCCTCCTTCAGGCTGATTTGGTGGTATTCCGAGTAGTAGTAGAGAAAACTAAGAAGGTCACACCCTACAGTTGAATCCACCGCCTGATCTAGTCTCGGTAGACCAAATGGATCTTTGGGGCACGCCTTGTTGAGATCGGTGTAGTCGACGCACATGCGCCATTTACCATTTTTCTTCTGGACCAGAACTGGGTTTGCCAGCCAATCCAGGTGATAGACCTCTTTGATAAACCCGGCTGCGAGAAGGTTGGTTATCTCCTCCCGAATAGCATCTTTATGGTCTTGAGCGAAGCGCCGTAGTTGTTGCTTGACTGGCTTGGCATTTGTCTTCACGTTGAGGGCGTGCTCGATCACCTCCCTTGGTACGCCCGGCATGTCGGACGGTTTCCACGCGAAGATGTCTTTGTTGGCTTGGACGAAGGTGACGAGCGTGTTTTCCTATTTGGGGTCGAGTCCGGTCCTGACTAGAGCAGTCTTGGAGGGGTCGGAAGGGTCCAGCGGGATCTTTTTTGTGTCCGAGTCCGCTGAAATTCCCAACTTCGCTGCTTTTTTGGCCAGAACTGGGTCTTCCTCTACTTCTGTTGTGACGGCTTGCCGAATGCTGTTGCGCCCGACTGCCGCCTCTTGGGACTGAGCCAATTCGCAACTCTCCTTGTCGCAGGTGAAGGCTTGCTTGACATCGCTGCGGAGGGAGAGGACTCCTACTGGCCCTTGCATCTTGAGGACCATGTATGTATAGTGCGGTATCACCATGAACATGGCAAGCGCCGGTCGTCTGAGTATCGCGTGGTACGCGGTCTCGAAGTTGGCGAACTCGAAGCAGATGTTCTCCGTGCAGAAGTTATCCCTCGTGCCGAAGGTGACTGGCAAGGTGATCTGCCCGAGTGGTGTTGAAGACAAGCCGGGGATTATCCCGTGGAAGGGCGCCGTACTTGGCCGTAGATCTGAACGAGGAATCTTCATCTCATCTAGGGTCTTGGCGAAGAGGATGTTGAGCGTGCTGCCTCCGTCTATGAGAACCTTCTTCAACTTGATGTTCTTGATGACCGGGTCTAGGACGAGTGGATAGCGTCCCGGGTGCGAAACCCGATCTGGATGATCCGCGCGGGTGAACGTGATGGACGTCTCTGACCAGCGTAGACATTGGGGGGCATCTACTGTAGAGATTGTGTTACGTCACGTGCTGTTAGCTTCTGCTTGTGCTTAGACTCATATGCAGATGGCCCTCCGAAGATGTGGTTGAGTTCGGCCTGGGGATCTTGAAAATCGTCGGTCGGGTCTTGATCTGGCTTGTCTTTGCTCTTGTCGGCGCCAGATGATGAAGCCTGCTCGGAAGCAAACTTCTTGAGCATGAAGCAGTCTTTGGCCGCGTGCTTGCCCTTGGGGTCGAAGGGGCATGGCCCGTTCATGACCTTCTGGTAGTCGTTATTCTGTTGGGGCAGCCACTTAGTTCGCTCCATGTTGGCCACCTCGTTGTTCGACTTCCACTTGCGGTTGCCGGACTTGTTCTGTGATGGCTCGTTGTTGGCTTTCGCCTTCTGGTCCTTCTGCCGGGACTCCTTCTTCTGGTCGAGGGCCTCGACGACTGCTTCAGCCGAGTCGGCGTATTTGTTCGCCATGTCAAAGAGAGCCTGGACGGACGATGGTGGCTTCCGAGTGAACTTCGCAATGAACGGAGCGTCCTTTACTCCCTTGTAGAAGGCGGCGATGACGGCCTCGTCCTTGATCATTGGTATTTTGTTGAGCTTCTCGGAGAACCTCTTGATAAAGTCGCGTAGAGACTCGTTCTTCTTCTGGTGCAGTTGATATAGATCATGCTCAGAAGACGGCCTCTCGTAGGTCCCTTGAATGTTAGCGATGAATCGCTCCCTGAGTTCTCCCCAGGAACCGATCGACCGCCTTGGGAGCCTTGTTAGCCATGTCCTCGCTGAGTCGGCTAGTGCGACTGGGAGGTAGTTAGCCATGGCTTTGTGGTCACCACTGGCAGCTCGAATTGCCAGGTTGTATACGGTGAGCCAGGACTCAGGGTTGGTTTTGCCATCGTATTTCTCGATCCCCGTAGGCTTGAAGCCCGACGGCAGTCGACGTCCTGGAGCTCATGAGTGAAAGCTAGAATGCCTTCATCTTCGTGAGGGCTCCTGCTCCTGTCACGGCGGTTATACCGCTCGTGGTTGAGGCCGAAGCGTTCGTAGTCGTCCTCTAGTCGGCGATGCTCGTCTTCTTCGTGTTCATGGCGCCGAGCCTTAATGGTGTGGCGGAGATCACGTTGTAGCCGGACTTGGAGATCTTGGTTGAACCGGCGGTCGTTCTGGTGACGCCGCCGATTGATGTTATTAGTGTTGCCAAGTGAAGTCTGACGCGACTCCTTGTGTGGCCGACTTGAGCCATCCGCCCAACGTCGTGCTGATGTAGATGAACTGCTGCCGGAGGACCTGACCGGTTGGTCGGTACAAGTGTGTCGCCCGATTGTTGTTGCTGCTGATAGGCAGCAGCTGTAATCATCGCCTTGATCTTGGCGATAGTCGGGGTGGCCTAGTGGTCAGGCCCGAGCTGGAGTGTATCCAGCAAAGTTGCAGCGGCCACGACGTTCTGTTGTGGCATGACGAAGATGTCATGGTCGCCGACTTTGGTCTAGAGAATCTGTTGCTGAGTGGTTTGCCCAACCTTGCGTAGCCCATCGTTGCGAGCCTCGCGGTCAGCTTCCTCATATTGTCGTAGTCAGCACGCCTCCTCCTGCTGCTCCTCTTGTAGTCGGCGCACCTCCGATGGTGGTGTTGATGACATGAAGATCTCGCGGGGCAGGAGAAAACTCGCCAGACTGGAGTCCGAACTAGTGTTCGAACCGTTGTCCGACTTGGAGTCAGAGTCTGAGTAGTTCGTCGGAGTAAGAATGACTCCAACCTCCCTAGATCCAATCTGAAACAGCGCTTGGCCATGTCCAAACTGAATTGCAGGAGATTGGGTCTGCCGCGTAAGATGTAGATCCATGGCATCACCGAATCTGCATGGGAGATTGACGATCTCTCCCCTTCCTAGCCCAACCTGAGCTGGCTCAACGCCTAGTGCGAGTCGGACGCTGAAGGAGAGAGTTGTCCCAAAGCTCGGCGAAGTTGAAGATTGCTGCGTTAGATTGATGATAGCTGGTGCAGCGTCTTGTGAGCCAACCAGCGTGGAGTCGGCTGGTTCCTCGGCCAGTTGGATTGGATCTGCATCGGCCAAGGTGAGATTGCCAATCTGGTCGGCGATGAAGTCGAGGCTTCCGAAGGTTATTGTGTCTCCCGAGGAGAACTTGTCGCCGTCAACTCCTGATGTAGGATCCATCGAGATTGTTGGTGTAGATCTCACCGAAGCCCCTACTTGGCGCGCCAACTGTCGATGTTTTACACCGGCAATATGATTATAGGGCTACTCGGCAAGGGGAAACTCGATGGATTGCAAAGGAAGATGGAGAGATTTTATATTTGTTCAGGCCCTCGATGCGAGGTAATACCCTACGTCCAGTTGGTATGTATTCCTTTAAGGATTATGGTGATGGTTCTGATGAACTCTTGATGATCTATCATCTCGTGCCCTTAGGGGGTGCCCTGCCTCCCCTTATATACTGGGGGACAGGGGTACAAGGTAGGAATCCCAGCCGGATACGGCCAAGGGATTTCCTTCTTAGAGATACACCTTACCCGACTAGGACTGTATATTTCTTTTTGTACAAGGCAAAGTCTGCCGGGTGCTACTATATCTCTAACTACAAGACTCGGCCCATCCTCTATCCGAGTGGCCCATATGCTTGTGATGAGGTACCCGGCGGCCATGGCCTCCACAATCGGGTCTGCCGCATCTGATGCTGGTCACAGTTTTCTGCGGCGTTGCCGAGTCTGAACGGGAGGTTGATGATCTCCTTCTTTCTTAGCCCAATCTCGGCCAGCTCAAGGCCAAGTCCGAGTCGAACACCAAAAGAAAGTGTTGTCCCGAGACCCAGGCATGTTGAGGATTGCCGCAGCAAATCGATGAGGGTTGCCGTGGCATTGCATGGGCCGACTAGCGTGGAGTCGGCTTGGTCCCTAGCCGATCGGATCACGTCCAAGTAGGACAGGGTGAGGATGCCGAATTTGTCAGTGATGAAGTCGAGGCTCCCAAAGGTGATTGTTTCCTCAGGGGAGAAGTTGATGCCGTCGACTCCCTTGATTGAATCCATCAGGCTTGATGAAGATGATCTCGACGATGCCCCAACCTGGTGTGCCAACTGTCGATGTTTTGTATTGGCAATAAATATATAGGGCTACTCGTCGGACCGAAACTCGATGGATTACAAAGGAACACAAGCGGTTTATACTGGTTCAGGCCCTCGAGATGAGGTAATACCCTACGTCCAGTTGTTGTGTATTGCCTTTGAAGTTGTATGATTCTGATCATGGTGATCTTGGTGATCCTGCCCTCAGGGGGCGCCCTGCCTCCCCTTATATACCGAGGGACAAGGTTATAGAGTAGAAATCCCAGTCGGACTCCGACCAAGGGATTTCCTTCTAGGAATACAATGTGCCCGACTAGGACTATATCCTTTCCTTGTCATACAGGGTTATGTATGCCGAGTCCTATTGTATCCCTAATTACAAGGTTAGGCCCATCCTTTGTCCAAGTGGCCCAATAGCTTCTCATGAGGTACTCGAGGCCCATGGCATCGACAACATCAAGCGCTTTTCCAAGAAGAGGAACTCAATCCCCAAAATCAAGGACGAGGTCGTCATTACTGCCTTTCGCAAGGGAGTCTAGGACATCCCGTTCATTGCCCAATTCACTCGAATTCCACCCAACAACGTCAAAGCTTTGTTCGACATGGCAAACAAGTACGCTGATTCAGCTGATGCCGTTGCCGAAGCACTCGATGACAAGAAGGAGCCCCGACAGAAGGAACGATGGGATACCGACGATGCGGCCCCATCCAAGGCTTGGAACCGCAAGCACAGGTCGGAGGACGTCATGGCAACAGTTGAACACAACCGACCATGACCCCCAAGGACAGACGACTACCAAAAAGTCATGAATAGGCCATGCCCTTTCCATCGAAAGGGGAAGCACATGGCCAAGAACTGCTTCATGCTCAAAAAGTTTGTTACCGAGCAAACATCAGCATTCGGCGAATAGAAAGACAAAAACAAGCCGGACTCAGGTGCAGCCGGTCACTACCAAGATCCCCAGGCTGAGCTCAATTACATATTCGAAGGGCCATCAACATACAAGTCCAAGCGTAAACAGAAGCTAACCGCCCGAGAGGTGAATTTGGTCTCCATTGATGTCCCCAGTATCTACGCTGGTCTAAGATGGCAATCACGTTCGACCACGCGGATGACCTTGATGGAGTAACACATCCAAGATGCTATCCACTCGTCCTAGACCCAGTCATCAGAAGCATTAAATTGAAGAAGGTTCTCATCGACGGAGGAAGCGCACTCAATACTCTTTTTGCCAAGTTTGACGAGATGATGATACCTCGATCAGAGTTGCGGCTGAGTATAGCTCCCTTCCACGGGGAAATCCCTAGCCTCTCTTCAACTCCACTCGGACAGATCACTTTGCCAGTCACCTTCGGCATGCAGGAAAACTTTCGCATAGAAAACATTTGCTTCGAGGTCACCAACTTCGAGACTGCATACCACGCCATGCTTGGGAGACTAGCACTCACCAAATTTATGGCCATACCCCACTACACATACATGATGCTCAAGATGCCTTGACCAGCAGGAGTTCTCTCCCTACACAGCGATGTCAAGCAAGCCTTCACCTGTGACAAGGAAAGCTAGGAGCTGGCCTAGTCACATGAGGCAGCAGTCGAATGAAACAATATCCAACTAGCAGCAACAACTTCAAAGGAGGACAACGAAGTCTCGACAAAAAAGGTAGCCAAGTCAGGAATCTTAGCAGACTCAGAGACAAAAAAGATCCCCCTAGACCCTTTCGGCCCCACCAAGACTGCGCTTGTCGGGACCGGACTTGACCCAAATAGGAAAACAAGCTCGTCACCTTCCTCCAGGAGAACAGGGACATATTTGCTTGGAAGTCTTCTGACATGCTTGGTGTACCTAGGGAGGTGATTGAGCATTCCCTCAATGTCAAGCCGGACGCCAAACCAGTCAAACAACGACTACAGCGCTTTGCACAAGACCGCAAAGATGCTATCCGTGAGGAGATAACCAACCTCCTGGCAGCAGGGTTCGTCAAGGAGGTCTACCACCTGGATTGGCTGGCAAACCTAGTTTTAAGAAATGACTCATGTGCGTTGACTATTGTCAATGTTTTGTACCGGCAATAAGAATATGGGGCTGCTCAGAGACCTAAACTTGATGGATTGCAAAGGAACATGAGACGATTTATGTTGGTTCAGACCCTCCAGGTGAGATAATACCCTACTTCCAACTATTGTGTATTGCCTTTGAGGTTTCTCTGGTGAGATTTCACTATGCCCTCAAGGGGGCACCCTGCCTCCCCTTATATACCGAGGAGACAGGGTTACAAGGTAGGAATCCTAGTCGGACGCCGACCAAGGGATTTCCTTCTAGGAATACAACGTGCCCGACTAGAACTATATCCTTTCCATGTCATACAAGGTAATGTATGCCGAGTCCTGTTGTATCCCTAATTACAAGTTTAGGCCCATCCTCTTTCCGAGTGGCCTTAATGCTTCTCTTGAGGTACCCAGGGCCCATGGCCTCCACAGTAGCCCCTGTGACCTTCATAGTTGAGTCACAGTTGATGCCGAGTGCTCATCCTCCTTGGTGAAGACTTCCCGAGTACTTTGCTCCCAAGTACTCATCGTCCGAGTGCTTCTTCTCCAAGTCCTGCATCATATCAACTGGCAACGAGGCTATGAAGGGCTTCATGGAAAATATGAATAGTGTGCGTCGAATAGGCGCACCTATTAGGTGTAGCCCCGACTTTGTGCTAAATTGTGAAACAATTAAACATAAAGTCAAAGATCTTTAACCTTTTAGTCTTTCTCGAGTAGTATACTACTCGAAAATCAGACCCTTCAGCATCATGTCAGCTGGAAGTATTTTTGCTCAAGGCAATTTATTGGCTAGGCATGTAAGCTGAGTACCACTTCATGGATTTTAACCCAATATGTGGTCATGTGTACTTGAGAGATACCTGCATCCCCAATTTTAATGGAGACCAGCTGTTAATCCTTTTTAAGGATATATCCTCAATACTTAGTAAATAATTTGGATATTTGAACACATGTCTCCGTTAATTAGACTTTCATGAAGCATATCTGATTATTTAATCAGTTTTTGTAAATAGCATCTGCATTGTGATTTTAACACAGGCAGTGATTGGCCCAATAGAGCATACCATTTAGAAACTCCTATCTTGTGGCCCTATACTAAATTAGTCGGCCCAGGCCCACTTATCAACATAGGCCTTATAAAGCGGGGAGAGAGAGAAAAGATTCCCTCTTCTTCTCCAGTCCGCCCAATCGCTTCGCCTTCCAGCTTTCGCGCCCAAATTTCATGCTTTTCGCCTCACTAGGGTTCACTGTAGCTTGCGCCCCCACTCGAGACTCGCCAGAATCTGCTCCGCCGCATCCATTCCTAACTTCCACAAGCCATTCCCCCAAATTTCTCGCCCTCGATGATGCTGAAAGCTCCATTTGAGATCCCCGATATGACCGCCGGAGTTTGGCCGATGTCGGATTGCAGCCCGGTGAAGCTGAAGCTGCTGGAGAAACAGTTGATGCTACAGCAACAAGACGTCATCCACTGGCACACCGCGGAAGGGGAGTCTATGCCAGCGCCCAAATCTGGTGAGACCATCGTCTTCACTTTGTTTTTCGATCGCGGTCTTGCCCTACCCTCCTCGGATTTCCTTCGCCATCTCTTGTCTTTCTACCAAATAGAGTTGGTGAATTTGAATCCTAACTCTATTATCCATATTTCGATCTTTGCTACCTTGTGCGAAGCTTTTCTGGGGGTCAAGCCCCACTTCAATCTTTTCCAATACCTATTCCACATCAAGCCCTAGCCATCCAAGAATAAAATCCAAACCATCGGGGGGGGGGGGGGTGGACTTCAGCTTAGGAACAAAATGAAGAAGACCTATCTCAATGTTCCTCTGAAGACATCCCTCAAGGGTTGGTACAGAGAGTGGTTTTACTGCTCAAACCTTGAACCCTCTCTACCCCCTTTCAATGGTGCTCCACCAACCATCCTGCCAAGCTGGTCATCGGTACCAACCTATGAGGAAATGGGGCAAGTATACCAGCTGACGGAGAGGATCGACCTCCAGAAGAGCATGGGGCTGACTGGTCCCTGGGTGGCAAGGTGCTTCCTGAACCACCGCACCAGACCACTGAAAGCCAGGAGTCATTTCGGTTGGGACTACCAGGGTAAAGATGACCCTAGCTGTGGAGGCCATGGGCCCTGGGTACCTCATAACAAGCATATGGACCACTCGGACAGAGGATGGGCCTAGCCTTGTAATTAGGGATATAATAGGACTCGGCAGACTTAACCTTGTACGATAGAGAAAATACAGTCCTAGTCGGGCACGTTGTATTCCTAGAAGGAGATCCCTTGGTCGTAGTCCGACTGGGACTCCAACTTTGTAACCCTATCCCCCAGTATATAAGGGGAGGCAGGGCGCCCCCTAAGGGAGGGAGAAATCTCACCAGAGGAACCTTAAAGGAAATACACCATAACTGGACGTTGGGTATTACCTCATCTCGAGGGCTTGATCCAGTATAAACCTTTCATGTTCCTTTTCAATCCATCGAGTTTCGGTCCGACGAGTAGCCCTATATATTTATTGCTGGTGTAAAACATCGACAGTTGGCGTGCCAGGTAGGGGCTTCATCGAGATCATCTTCATCAAGCCTGAAGATCCAATCACCAGAGTCGACGGCATCAACTTTTCCCTGGGCAAACAATCAGCTTTGGGCGACTTCATCACCGACGAATTCGGCAACCTTACCCTGTCCAATTCGGACCCGATTCGATCGGCCAGGGACCAAGCCGACTCCACGCCAGTCGGCCTACGTAATGCCGCAGCAACCCTCATCGACTTGCTGCGGCAATCTTCATCTTGTCCGGGTCTCTGGACAACTCTTTCCTTCGGTGTTTAACTCGGACTCGTCCTTAAGCCAACCAAGATCGGGCTAAGAAGGGAAGAGATCGTCAATCTCCCGTACAGACCCGGCAATACCGTGGACAACTATGACCAGCATCAGACGTGGCAGACACGATCCCCTAGGGTTCAACTTGGACACGGCCCAGAGCCGCTCGAGATTGGATCTAGGGAGGTCGGAGTAGTCATTACCCCCATCAACTATTCCGACTCTGACTCTCAGTCGGACTTCGACTCTAAGTCGGATAGCAGTTCGGCAACCTTCTCTCCGCCATGTGAAGTCTTTATTGTAGGATCGAACACAAGAATCAAGCGTACCAGAGGGGTGAATGGTAGGAACACCAAAAACCAAAATCTTTTACGGAATAAAAGAAACCCTCAAACCTGGATAGAGTGCACTGGTCAGACCTATCTCTGTTGTGCCGGTCTGACCACCGTATGTCCGCCGGTAGAACCGCCACCTCGCCGCCATGCTCTTGTCGGATGAACCATCGGAATTCAGAAGGACACACACCTAAGATACTCTTCAAAGTAGATCAACTTTATTGCATCAAGATGTGTTTACAAAGTGCACACAAAGCACTCCTCTCTCTTCAAACTAAACCCTAACTTTTCTCTCTTCCAAAAGTTATGCTCTAGGGTCTCAACCCCTCATCTATTTATACCTAAAACCTTCTACACAAAGTAGTTGTAGAACTTCTAGTCCCACTAGGACTCAAACCCTCAATTACCAAATCTATTTACAATTTACCAAATCAAATTCTCCTTTCCATAGTCAACTTAGACTCAACTCCTAGTCCAAGTAGGACTCGACTCCTAGTCCTACTAGGACTCTACTCCTAGTCTAGGTAGGACTCGACTATCCAAGTAGGACTTGACTCCTAGTCCTACTAGGACTCTACTCCTAATCCGAGTAGGACTCGACTCCTCTTTCCATACGCACACAATTCCTCTTGTATGCCATATGGAATCTTTAATTCCACGTGTATTGATCTCTAGCCTTTAGTATCCCGCGTGATCTCCTGATCATCCGGACATCAACTTCTCCCAAATCGACTCCCGATCTATCAATGGCAATACTCCCGAGGCCTCAAGACTCACCTACACATGTAAAAACAAAGGAACCATATCCGAGCACAAGTTCTTCCCAACTTGACTCACGTTAGTCACACACACTCACACCAATATTCACAGTTATTTTCAAACCAATCTCTTATTAAATAAATCATTTGCAAAGCCAATTGTTCATCATAAAATATTAATCATGACAATGATTCTACATTTATGATATCCAAGTGTTCAGCTTCCACTCAGGAAGCACGCCGACTATGCGAGCAGCAAGAGGAGGAGGCCCGCCGACTGCGAGAACAACAAGAGGAAGAACCAAGACGCCAGCATGCCTGCAACGGCGACTTGCGTAGGGCTAGGCAGACTGCTCAGCAACAAATCCTCCAAACCTGAGTTGGCGACCACGACATCTTCGTTACACCTCAACAGAACATTGTAGCTGCTGCAACTCTGCTGGACACGCTCTAGTTTGGGCCTGATCATTAGGCCACCTCGACTATAGCAAGGATAAAAGCCATGATTACCGCTACTGCATGTCAACAGCACCAACAGTCGGGTGATACCCTCATACCGACCAACCGGTTGGCATCTCCAACGGCAGTCTCATCCACCTCAACATGACACCGAACGGCTGGCTCCAGTCAGCCGCACATGGAGTCACGCCAGACGTCTGTCGATGCTTTGAACCGGCAATAATACTATGGGGCTACTCGGCGACCTGGAATTCGGTGGATTGCAGAGGAACACGGGAGAATTATACTGGTTCAGGCCCTCGATGTGAGGTAATACCCTACGTCCAGTTGAGGTGTTATTCCTCTGAGGTGGATTTGTGATCAATGATCTGGTGTGTCCTCATGGGACGCCTTGCCTCCCTTTATATACTAGGGGACAGGGGTACATGGTAAGGATCCCAGTCGGATACGACCAAGGGATTTCCTTATTAGAGATAGAATCCTATCCGACTAAGGCTATGTTTCCTTATTGTACAAGGCACAGCCTGCCGGGTGCTATCTTATCTCTAATTACATGATCTGGCCCATCCTCTATCCGAGTGGCCCATGTGCTTGTAGTGAGGTACCCGGGGCCCATGGCTCCCACAACGTCACTCGGCAACCCCAACAACAACCGGCGGCATCAAAGCGACCATCAAGACAACCAGGATCTCCAAGGCCAACTACGGCGTGACCTTCGGCAGGACATCAACGCTTGGGGCCGTGAACGAGAGGAAGATGAGCAACGCTGACTAGAAGACGAGAACGAGCGCTTTGGCCTCCACCATGAGCAGTTTCACCGTCGCAGTCGGAGTCGAAGTCCTCATGCAGATGAAGGAGTACCGGCCTTCACCTAGGAGCTGCAACAAATCGATTGGCCCTTAGGCTTCAAGCCAACTGGAATTGAAAAATACGATAGGAAGACCAACCCCGAGTCCTGGCTCACAGTCTACACTCTAACAATCCGAGTAGCTGGAGGAGATCACAAGGCCATGGCTAACTACCTCCCAGTCACTCTAGCCGACTCAGTGAGGACATGGCTAACAGGACTTCCTAAGAGATCAATCGGCTCCTGGGGAGAACTCCGGGAACGCTTCATCACCAACTTCCAGGGAACATACGAGAGGCCATCTTCCGAGTATGACTTATATTAGTTGCATCAAAGGAAGAACAAGTCTCTTCATGACTTCATCAAGAGGTTTTCTGAGAAGAGGAATTCAATCCCGAAGATCATGGACGAGGTCATCATCGCCGTCATCCGCGAGGGAGTCAAAGACGCCCCGTTCATCGCTAAATTCACTCGGAAGCCTCCCAACTCTGTCAAGGCCCTTTTTGACATGGCAAACAAATACGCTGACTCGGCCGACACTGTTGCTAAGGCCCTCAATGACAAAAAGGCACTCCGACAGAAGGAGTGGAAGGACACCGATGACACGGCCCCAACTAAGCCTGGGAACCCAAACGCAAGTCGGACGACTTCATTGTGGCAGTCGGTCACAAGTGTCGTTGACCTCCTACAACTGAAGATTATCAGAACAACAAGTGGCATGCTCGGGGGCTCAAAAGCCCAAACGCAAGGATGGCATCCCCACTCCCAAATACCGAACAGCTAAGTCACTTTTTGATAAATATTTCCTCACTCGGCCTCGCGAATGCTGTAGCCGCTTACACCTAATAGGTGTGCAAGCTACACATTTTTCTGTTTTTTCTCTTAATGATTGCAAAAGTACTCGAGTAGCATAAATTCCTATCCGTGAAACTTTGCTCCATGAAAGATGAACTTAAGTCACCCAAAACGCATCTCTAGGAAAGAGCCATGAGCCGATTCCTGACACTAGGGGGCTATGACTAGTCGGGTAGAGTGCTTAAATGTAAGAGGTCAACTACTCAAGGAAATTAATATCAATAAGAGGAGGAACACATATTTACATATATTGTAAAATACATAAATTTTCTTTGGGTGATTATTTTCATCATCAGATGATACTCATCCGATATGTTTACAATGCAGGGCCAGTTCTGGATACACATAACAGGAACTCAGGGCTACGAACCTATCTCCTACACCCGGGGGCTGGACCAGTCTACCAAGATACACCTGGAGTGCGACGCTTCAAGAATCACTTGGAATGCTCCACGAGAGCCATTGTCCGAGTACTCGCACTAGTCGGGACTCGTGTGTGGGTTAAAAACCGACCTCCGGCGCTAGTCGGAGCTCGGGTACCACTCGACTGGGTGAGATACGCCCCAAGAGGGTCGCTAGCTGAATCCTACGCTAATGCTAGGTTCGGGTACCTTATTCGGTTACAACTCGGCTGGGTGAGGTACGCCCCATCAGGGTCGCCAGCCGAATCCTATGCTAATGCTAGGTTCAGGTACCTTCTTCAGTCACAACTCTGCTGGGTGAGGTATGCCCCATAAGGGTCACCAGTTGAATCCTACGCTAATGCGAGGTTCGAGTACCTTATTCAGCTAACAACCAACCTTCGGCACCAGTCGGAGCTCGGGTACCACTCTGCTGAGTTGGGTACGCCCTATGAGGGTCACCGGCCAAATCCTATGCTAATGCGAGGTTCGGGTACCTTATTCGGCTAATATAACCGACCTCCGGTGCCAGTCAAGGCTCGTGTACCACTCAGCTAGGTAGGGTACTCCCCATGAGGGTTGCCAGCTGAATCCTATGCTAATGCTAGGTTTGGGTACCTTATTTGGTCACAACTCTGCCAGGTTGGGTACGCCCCATGAGGGTCGCCAGCTAAATCCTATGCTAATGCGAGGTTCGGGTACCTTATTTGGCCATAATTCTGTTGGGTAGGGTACGCCCCATGAGGGTCGCTAGCCGAATCCTATGTTAATGCAAGATTTGGGTACCTTATTCGACTTTATCGAAGTCAGAGAAGACCTATATTGTCAAAGCGCATCCAGAGTTCTCATGCACTACGTCACACCTGAGGAGGGCAGGCAGATCCTGCAATATACCTACTCGGGCATCTGTGGCAACCATGCTGCATCCAAAATATAAGTCGGAAAGGCTTGCGGACAAGGATTCCTCTGGCTGATTTTGGTTACCGACGCTGAAGTACTCATCCTGACATGCGAGGGATGTTAATTCTATAGTGCTGCGCTAGGTAGGTCGGTTTAGGCTGGCTTATTCGGTAGTAGGCCAAAGATATGAGTTTCTCGATAGCACGCTGTATTGGGCCACTCACTGACTGTGTTAAAATCACGGTGCAGGTGCTATTCACAGAAACCGATTAAATAATCAGATATGCTTCATGCTAAGCCTACAGCCGGGTGTATACATTTGGGTATCTGCATTATTTACCAGGTATTGAGGATATATCCTTAAGGATCGACAGCTGGTCCCCATTAAAATTAGGGATGCATGTATCTCTCAAGTACACCTAACCACGTATTGGGTCAAAATCCATAAAGTGGTACTCGGCTTACATGCTTAGCCATTATTTGCCATGAGCGAAAATCATTCCAGCTGACATGATGCTGAAGAGTCTGATATACCAATAGTGCACTACTCGGGAAAGACTACAAGGTTAAAGATCTTTGACTTCATGTTTAATTGTTTCATAATTAAGCACAAAGTCGGGGGCTACACCTAATAGGTGCGCCTATT
The DNA here is from genome assembly GCA_003991445.1 of Oryza meyeriana var. granulata. Taxonomy (NCBI): domain Eukaryota; kingdom Viridiplantae; phylum Streptophyta; class Magnoliopsida; order Poales; family Poaceae; genus Oryza; species Oryza meyeriana. The sequence goes on along the minus strand of RYFJ01001457.1, from coordinate 81,245 downwards.
CGGTGCACACTATTCATATTTCTACATGGAGCCCTTCACAGTCTCGTTGCCAGCTGACATGAAGTAGGACTCAGGAGAAGAAGCACTCGGACAAAGAGTACTCGGGAGCAATGCACTCGGGAATCCTTCACCGTGGAGGATGAGCACTCGGCATCAGCTGTGACTCAACTATGAAGGTCTCAGGGGCTGCTGTGGAGGCCATGGGCCCCGGGTACCTCATCACAATCATATGGGCCACTTGGACAGAGGATGGGCCTAGCCTTGTAATTAGGGATATAATAGGACTCAGCAGACTTAACCTTGTACGACAGGGAAAATACAGTCCTAGTCGGGCAAGTTGTATTCCTAGAAGGAGATCCCTTGGTCGTAGTTCGACTGGGACTCCTACTTTGTAACCTTGTCCCTAGTATATAAGGGGAGGCAGGGCGCCCCCTGAGGGAGGGAGAAATCTCACCAGAGAAACCTCAAAGGAAATACACCATAACTGGACGTAGGTTATTACTTCATCTCGAGGGCTTGAACCAGTATAAACCTTTCATGTTCCTTTGCAATCCATTGAGTTTCGGTCCGACAAGTAGCCCTATATATTTATTACCGGTGTAAAACATCGACACCAGCCGAGAATGCCTTGATGTAGCTGACAAGAACAAGGTTACTGATACCTTGCTCGGCTTCTTCGTCAATGGGGTGGTGGAGATCGAGGATGAGGAGCGCGCCCCCAAGCCCTACTGCCAGGGCAGGCCCAGGCCAAAGGTATCCTTGAAGATATTGATGCTAGCTTGTTATTCACCTATGATGAATATTTGTTGATATATGTCCTATCTTGTTCTGCAATGTGTGAAATATATATTATCGAAATACTTGCAGGACTGTGGGGAGTTTGAAAATGACACCCAAGATCAGCCGGCCACAAAATCGAGGAAGCGGCCAGCCAGCCCTTCTGCCGCCCAACCCAGCTCCGAGAGGGCTGGGAAAAGACCAATTGAACACTCGAGCAAGAAGAAGAGCACGCCAAGTGTAGCGCCGGGGAGCCTGAAGATCAAAGATCCTGTCTGTCTAGCCCCTAGGCTGCCAAGTCCAAGTTCGGCGCCACCAAGCCTAAGGCCAGCGCCACTGAGCCCAAAGCCAGCGCCGCCAAGTGCCCCGGCCCCGCAGTCAGCTGCTTCGGGCATCGAGCCAGCCGTAGCCAACTCACCACTGCCGACTGCTGTGTTGACTAGCCCAACAGTCGGAAGCTCATCGCCACCCAGGCCCTCGAGCCCCTCGCCGATGTCCTCAGGAGCACCTCGATGGAAATTCAAGACTTCCAAGAGGTAATAAAAAATCTTCAATCTTCTGAGAATCTTGAATGATGTGGCAATGCATTGATATTTGATATGTCATGCAGGAAGTGAGTTGACATAGATTCCAAGGGGACTATGCCACTAGCTCCTACCACCGAGCCCATCCCAGCCGAGCCAGAGCCAGTAGTGTCACCTACCAAGATAGAGGCTGCCCCAACTGCTGAAGCTAAAGCAGTCCAAACAGCAGAGCTACCAGCATCAGTCAACTAGGGAGCGGATGCCAAAGTTACAGCTCCAGCCCCCGAGCTGATCCCCGAAGTCCCTGCAGCTGTTGAGTTTAGGGCCAGGACTCCATCGCCAGTAGTATCGACGTCTTTTGACGAAGGAAATCTCCCCTGGCTCGAAGCCCCTCCGCACAATTTTCCATGGACATTTTACTGGGTCACCCTCGAGGGGGTTGTAGAGAGCTACGAGCATGACGAGCAAGCAACACTGAGAGAGCAAAGAAATCTGATGTATGCTTCAATTGCTGCGTCTAAGGGAGTCCCAATACACAGCGAATCTTTGAGTGCTTGATAGTTTCTGTTGATCTGGTATTCTGCCTTCTGACTCTGATTACCCATAGTTTGTGCTAAGCAGAAGATCGTCAATCACTCGGAAAAGATGAATAAAGTCCTGACCGAGCTCGCCCCTCAGCTACAACAACTGTGCTAGCTCCAGGTAGCCAAGGATGACCTGGAGCGAACCAGCCAAAAGAGGGAGACATGGCTGAGGGGGTCAGTAGACAAGCTCAGTGATAAAAACTAGGCCCAAGCTGAAAAGATTAGAAGTAAGTCTTCTGTGTTGTCCTCTCGAGTAAATCCCGAGTAGATTTCTGCAGCATTATTGATTCCCAACTGCCTTGATGAGTTTTGACTGCAATCTTGAGTTCTTGACTATTTTGCATTGTAGCCCTCGAAGCCGAGCTAAAAGCCCAGACGAAGGAGAGGGAAAAGCAGGACAAAAAGCTGAAGGAGGTGGAGAAGGCCAAAGCCAAGGTGGAGGCCGACTATGCCAGTAAGTCTCCTGCTTGACCATGATCCTAGCCCAACTGCTTGTTGCTTCGACTGCTTGTCTTGGTTAACCAATATCTTTGTCGATGCATCTAAACAGCTTTGAAAGCCAACACCCAGATTCAGTTTGGTACCTTTGCGGAAGAGATTAGAATGATCCAAGAAGCACGGGAAGTCCTTGTTGATTCTGTGAAGGCACTCCTAGACATCATGCAGCCTCATTATTCTGAGACCAGCTCCAGTTCCATCACCCAAGTGCACAAACGCCTCAGTGAAGCCTCGAGTATCTTGAAGAAGTACTCGGATGAGCATGTAGTTGTTGGCATCGCCCAAGCTCTCGCAATGACCAAATCGATCTACCTTAGGGTAGACATCAAGGCCATTGATGAGGGTTTTGCCGAGGGGACAACTCCTGAAGAGGCACTAGAGCTAATCAGCCAGGTGAGGCCAACCGCGGAGGCAATAGCCAGAGACCTGGGCATGTAAAAACAAAACAATTATGCAGTCATGTCCACTGATGAACATATACGACTTTTGTAAAGACTTTTGTAAATGTCTATAAAAAGCTGCCGAGTACTTGCTTATTTTGAGTCGTCATTAGCTTTACCCGACTACGTAGTCTGCGCCGAGTAGATCGAGACAAGCTTAGGGAAAAACGTTCACCTCTGAGAGCTATACTCGGGCAAACTTAGCATAATCGTTGTAGAACTTCGTGACTCAGATAAAACAAGCTCAGATTTTATTAACAAGGCACAAAATACATGCAGCCCCTGACTCACTACTCGGTTGGGACAAGCGATGTAGTGAGTCAGAGGAAAGAACTTTATTCATGCATAAAAATATAATACAAAATTCAGGTATAAAAAGGACGTAGCTGTTCTATATTCCATGAGTTGCTGACTAGGGCACCGTCCTCTGTCTTCAGTCGGTAGGCGCCTAGACACATTACCTCAGCGATAATAAACGGCCTTTCCCATAAAGGGGATAGTTTATGCCTATATTTGGTGGTTTGTATTTTTCTCAGAACGAGATCTCCCACCAAAAAAGCACGACCACAAACATTCCGACTATGATAACGACGTAGGCCTTGAAGATACCTTGCCAATTGAATAGTTGTGATGTCCCTTGCTTCCTCCAATTGATCGAGTTCGACCAGTCGGTCTTCGTTTGATTTGTCTTCTGAGTTCGACCGTGGTTCTTAGAGACCAGAGAACAGATGGGAGTTCTTGTACCCACCGCCCTGCATATTGTTGTAGTTGGTCAAATACCCTAGCCTTGATACCTTGTAAGACCATGCCATTAGCATGCTTTACCTGCCCATTACTTCGTGGGTGTGCCACAGAAGCATAACAGATCTTGATGCCGAAGTCACCACAGAAATCTTGAAAAATGCCGCCAGTGAATAGAGTGCCTGTCGATGTTTTGTATCGGCAATAAGAATATGGGGCTACTCATGAGACCTAAACTTGATGGATTGCAAAGGAACACAAAACAATTTATACTGGTTCAGGCCCTCAAGATGAGGTAATACCCTACGTCCAGTTGTGGTGTATTGTCTTTGAGGTTTCTCTGGTGAGATTGTTCTTCTTCTTCTACTGCTGCCCTCAGGGATTTCCTCCCCTTATATACCGGGGACAGGGTTACAGAGTACGAATCCCAGTCAGACTCCGACCAAGGGATTTCCTTCTAGGAATACAACATGCTCGACTAGGACTATATCCTTTCCTTGTCGTACAAGGTTATGTATGCCGAGTCCTATTGTATCCCTGATTACAAGGTTAGGTCCATCATCTGTCCGAGTGGCCCAAATGCTTCTCATGAGGTACCCGGGGGCCCAAGGCCTCCACAGCAGCCCCTTAGACCTTCATAGTTGAGTCACAGCTGATGCCGAGTGTTCATCCTCCACGGTGAAAAATTCCCGAGTGCATTGCTCCTGAGTACTCTTTGTCCAAGTGCTTCTTCTCCTGAGTCCTGCTTCATGTCAGTTGGCCATGAGGCTATGAAGGGCTTCATAAAAATATGAACAGTATGCGCCGAATAGGCGCACCTATTAGGTGTAGCCCCTGATTTTGTGCTTAATTGTGAAACAATTAAACATAAAGTCAAAGATCTTTAACCTTGTAGTCTTTCCCGAGTAGTATACTACACGGTATGTAGACCCTTAAGCATTATGTCAGCTGGTGTAATTTTTGCTCATGGCAATTGGTGGCTAAGCATGTAGCCGAGTACCACTTCTTGGATTTTAACCCAATGTGTGGTTAGGTGTACTTGAGAGATACCTACATCCCTAATTTTACTGGAGACCAACTGTCGATCCTTATAAGGATATATCCTCAATACCTGGCAAATAATGCAGATATTTGAACACATGCATCCAGCAATTAGGCTTTCATGAAGCATATCTGATTATTTAATCAGTTTCTATAAATAGCATCTGTACTATGATTTTAACACAGCCAGCAGTCAGCTCTATAGGCATGCCATTTTGAAACTGATATCTTGTGGCCCAATACCGAATCAACCGGCCCAAGCCCACTTTTCAACACAGGCTCTGAAAAAGCGGGGAGAAAAAAAAAGATTCCCTCATCTTCTCCAATCTGCCAATCGTTTCGTCTTCCAGCTTCCGCGCCAAAATTTTGCCCTTTGTCTCGCTAGGGTTTGCCATAGCCAGCCTCTCCTGCTCGAAACTCGCGTGATTCCGCTCTGCCGCATCCATCCCAAGCCTTCAATAGCATTTCCCCCAAATCTTCTCACTCCCAGCAATGCCGAGAGCTTCGCTCGAGATCCCAGAGATGTCCATGGAAGCTTGGGTGGTTTCGGACTACGGTTCGACGAAGCTGAAGTACTTGGAGAAACAACTGATGCTGCAGCGACAAGAAGATATCCATTGGCGCACCGCCGTAGGAGAATCTATGCCGGCGGCCCTATTTGGTGAGACAGTCACCTTCACCTCTTTCCTTCATTGTGGTCTTGCCCTTCCCTCTTCGGATTTCTTCCGCCAACTTCTATCATTCTATCAATTAGAGTTGGTGAATTTGAATCCCAACTCCATCCTGCAAATATCCATCTTCATCACATTGTGCGAAGCTTTTCTGGGGGTGAAGCCCCATTTTAATCTCTTCTAATATTTGTTCCATATCAAACCCCAGCCATACAAAAATAAAGTCCAAGTGATCGGGGAGCCGGTCTCCAACTCAGGAATGAAATGAAAAATATCTATCTTCATGTTCCTCTAAAAACCTCCCTCAAGGGCTGGCATAGAGAATGGTTCTACTGTTCCAATCTCGAACCTTCTCTGCCCCCCTTTCACTGGTTCTCCACCGGTGGTTCTACCCAGCTGGTCTTCTGTGCTAAGCTATGAACAGATGGGCCAAGTATACCAGTTGGTGGAGAAGAGAGATGTGCTGAAGAGCTTGGGGTTGACTAGTCCCTAGGTAGCGAGATGTTTCTTGAACCGCCACACCAAGCCTTTGAAGCTGAGAAGCCACTTCGGTTGGGATTATCAAGGCAAAAATGATCCCAACCAAGAATACCTGGACTTAACCGATAAGAACAAGGTGACCGATACCTTGCTCGGTTTTTTCTTAATGGGGTAGTAGAGACAGAAGACGCAGAGCGCACCACCAAAGCCTATATCCAGAAAAGGCCTCGGCCATAGGTAATCCTAAAAATTGATGTTGAATTGCTATCCATCTGTGACGAATGTCTGTGGATATCCATCTCGGATTGCTTTGCAATGTATGATGTGTGTTGTTGAAACATTTGCAGGACTGTGAGGAGTTTGATGATGACTCCCAAACCCTGTCGGCCACCAAAATGAAGAAGAGGCCGGCCAACCCTTCTGCTACCCAACCTAGCTCCAAGAGGGCTGGAAAGAAACTCATTGAAGATCTGGGCAAGAAAAGATCAAGCAAGCCGAGCACAGCACCGAGTAGTCTCAAGATCAAAGACCCTGCTAGTTCAGCCCCCAGGCCACCAAGCCCAAGACCATCTTCTCCAAGTCCGAGGCCAGCAACATCGAGCCCAAGGCCAGCATCGCCGAGCTCAGCAACATTGAGTCTAGTAACATCGAGGCCAAGGTCGGCGCCGCCGAGTATGAGATTAGCAACATCGAACCTAAAGGCGGTGCCGCCAAGTACCTGGATGCCATAGTCAGCTGTGCCAGCAACAAAGCCGACTGGGGGTAAATCGCCACCGCCGACTGCTGCGCGCACTGGCCCGACAGCTAGCAGCTCTCCACCGCCAATATCTTTTGGAGCCCCCTCATGGAAGTTCAAGACTTCCAAGAGGTAAGCAATCTTCAATCTTCCAGGGATCTTGAATGAGGTGATAGTGCCTTGATATTTGTGATATTGTGCAGGAAGCGAGTCAACATAGATCCCAAGGGGACTATGCTAGCTGCTCCTGTCATCAAGCCAACCCCAACTGAGCCGACTCCAGCAATTGCTCCTGTCGAGAGAGAGACTACTCCAGCTGCTGAAACTAAAGCAGTTCTGATAGTAGGATCACCAGCACCGGCCAACCAGGAGGCAAGTGCGGTTGTTCTTGCTCCAGCCCCTGAGCAAGTCACTGAAGCCCCTGCAGCTGCCAAGTTTGGAGCCAGGACCCCATCACCAGCCATTTTGTCATCGTCTTCTAATAAAGTGGACCTCCCCAGGCTCGAAGCCCCTCGTTGCAACTTCCTGAGAACGTTTCATTGGGTCTCCCCCAAGGGAATTGCTGAGAGTTATGAGCATGATGAGCAAGCAGCATGAAGGGAATGCGAAGTTCCTCTTCGTGCTGCAATTGTTGCGTCAAGGGGAGTCTAGGTATGAATCCTGCCATGTTGAGTTCTCAACCCTTGATCTAATACTCTGCCATTTGATTCTGTTTTGCTCTGAGCAGAAGATCGTCAACTGCTCAGAACAAATGAATAAGGTCCTGACCCAGCTCGCTCCCATCTCCAACAACTGGGCAAGCTCCAGGATGCCATGGATGACCTAGAACAAACTAGTCAGGAGAAGGAAACTTGGCTGAAGGGAGCAGTAGACAAGCTCAGGGATGAAAAGTGGGCTCTAGCTGAAAAGATCAGAAGTAAGTCTTCTATGTTATCCTCCCGAGTAGACTTCTCCAGCATTGTTGATTCCCGACTACCTTGTTGAGTTTTGACTGTAATCTTGAGTTTTTGACTGTTGTGATTTGCAGCCCTCGAAGTTGAGTTGAAAACCCAAGCAGAGGACAAGAAACAACAAGATATCAAGCTGAAGGAAGCGGAAAAGGCCAAAGTTGAATTGGAGAAGGCCAAAGCCAAGGTGGAGGTAGACTATGCTAGTAAGTCTCCTGCTTGACAATAACCTTAACCTGTCTTCTTGTTGCTCCGACTGCATGTCTTGGCTAACAAGTATACTTGTTGATGCATTTGAACAGCTTCAAAAGCCAATGCCCAGACACAATTTAATGCCTTTGCAGAGGAGATCAAGATTTTCAAGGAGTCACGGGAGATCCTCGTCGGATCCATGAAAGGGCTCCTGGACATTATGGAACCTCACCATGCTGGGACCAGCTCCAGTACCATGTCCCAGGTGCAGGCATGTCTTGGCCCTTTGCAGTTTGGGGGCTTGACATGGTCGGGCCGTTCATAAAAGCGCTAGGAGAGTTCACACACTTGTTCGTCACAGTGGATAAATTCACAAAGTGGATCGAGGCAAAATTCGTTGCTACCATTACAGCGGCAAGGACAAAAGACTTCATCATGAGTATCCTATACCAATTTGGACTCCCCAACCACATCATAATGGACAACGGCACTCAGTGCACTAGTGGCGTCTTTCAAGATTTCTGTGACGACGTTGGCATTAAGATCTGTTATGCTTCTATGGCACATCCACGAAGCAATGGGCAGGTTGAGCGTACAAATGGCATGGTCTTACAAGGTATCAAGACTAGGGTGTTCGACCAACTACAACCATACACAGGGCGGTGAGTGCAAGAGCTTCCATCCGTTCTCTGGTCCTTAAGAACCACAGTTAGTCAGGCAATAGGGCAATCCCCATTCTTTTTGGCCTATGGTACCGAGGCTGTGTTACCAACCGAGTTGGAGTTCGGCTCTCCACGAGTTTAGGCCCACTCAGAAGTCAAATCAACCGAAGACCGACTGGTTGAGCTAGATTATTTGAAAGAAGCAAGGGACATCACAATTATTTAGTTGGCAAGGTATCTTCAATGCCTGCGTTGTTATCACAATCGGAATGTTCGTGGCCATGCCTTTTCAGTGGGAGATCTCATGTTGAGAAAAAACCAAACCACCAAAGACAGGCATAAACTATCTCCCTTATTGGAGGGGCTATTCATTGTCGCTGAGGTAACACGTCTAGGCGCCTACCGACTAAAGACAGAAGATGACGTCCTAGTCAACAACTCATGGAACATAGAACAACTACGTCTTTTCTATACCTAAGAATTGTAATTCTTTTATATATAAATAAAGTTTGTTGCTCTGACTCACTACCGCTTGTTTCACCCAAGTAGTGAGTCGGGGGCTGCATAATAATGACACATGACTTTTGTTGCTTATAAAGTTTGACCTTATTTTGTCTAAGTCATGAAGTTTTATAACGATTATGCTAAGTTTCCGAGTATAACGCTTTTTAAAGTTGGTCTCAAACCACTTGGCATAAAATGGCTAGTCGGGTAAAACTAATGATGGCTAAGATGGAATAAGTACTCGGCATAATATAACAAACACCAAAAGAATTTACAATATTTACACATTGTTCCTATCAGACATCGACTACTTAAGAGTTTGTGTTTACATGGGCAGATCCTCGGTGATGGCCTCGGCAGTAGGCCTAACCTGGCTAATCAGCTCCAATCCATCCTCGGGGGTAGTACCTTTAGCAAAGCCCTCTCCGATGGCCTCTATATCTACCCAAGGGTAGAGAGATTTTGTCATGGCCAATGCTTGGGCGATCCCCATGGCGACGCGCTCAAATGAGTTCATCTTCAGAAGAGCAGGGGCCTCTTCAAGACGTTGCGCCACCTGGGAGATGGAATTGGAGCTGGGCCTGGATAGGCTTGGCTACATGATATCTAATAAAGTCTTCACGGAATCAGCTATGATGTTTTGCAACTCATTTATTATCTTAATCTCCTTGGCAAAGGTGCCAAATTGAATCTGCGAATTAGCTTTGAAGGCTGCTCACGCAGAAAAGAGGCATCAGTTAATATGGATGCCTAGTCAGACAAAGTACCAGAGCTGATATGAAGCTTACTTGCGTACTCGGTGTCCACTTGGACTTCGCCTTCTCGAGCTCCTTTAGCTCCTTCCTCAGGCGTTCAATCTCAAGGGACTGGTTGTTCAGGTTTGTCTCTAGAGCTACAGCCAAACAAAGTCAAAGATCAACACTATGGAGAAGATGGCTGGAGTTACTCGGGCAAAAGGGAAATATACCTCTGATGGTCCTTGTCTTTTCCCAGTTCTCATCCCTGAGCTTGTTTACCAAGTCCTTCAGCCACTCCTCCCTTTCCTTGTTGGTCTTTTCCAATCATCTTTGGCAACTTGGAGCTGGTGGAGTTGGGTTAGCTGAGGAGCGAGCTGGGAAAGGACCCTGCCGATCTTCTCAGACCGATGCACTACTTGCTACACAAGTTACGTTTCAGTCAGACGAGACAAGCAACAATGGCAGAAACTTTCAAGGAACTACAAATCAGCAAACACCACTGGAGAGACTGTATACCTAGATACTCCTTGATGCAGTGATAGCAGCTTCCATTAGTTTGACTGGCTTCCTCTGGGCGGCTTCCTCATTGTGCTCGAAGGTTTGTTCTGGTGTAACCCATTAGAATGTCTAGGGGAAGTTTAGTGGAGGAGCCTCGAGCCTAGGGAGGTCATCATCGTCAGAAGATGGAGAAAGTGGAGGAGAGGGAGTCTTGGGCCTTGGGTCAACTGGAGGTGCTGGATCTTTGGCAAGCTCGGAGACCGGGATGTCAGCTATAGCGTCCGAACTGGCGAAGTCTGTAGCCCATCCGAGTGGGTTGCCTCAGCCTCAGGGGCTGGGAGGGCACTCAGCTCGGGTTGCGGCTCTGCGGTCTCGGCCTTAGTCAGGACGGGGGCAACTACGGAGGTTGGTGGCGCTGTCCCCTTGGGATCGGTGCCACTTGGCTTCCTAAAAAATTACTCAGCAATAAAGATGTTGCAAAAATACTCAGGAATTTTGAAGATCGAGGATTTCATACCTTTTTGAAAGTCTTAAACCTCCACCCTTGTGCGCTAAGGTGGAGTAGTCTGTGAGGGGCTGAAGGCCTACTCGCGGTGGGTACCACTGGTTGTTGGCTTGTGGGCGCGGCAGTCAGTGGCGTGGTGCTTGGTCCAGTCGGTGCCGCACTATGAGCGGCCGACTAGGGTATGACGGTAGTCAGCGATGTGGTCTTGGGGCTGGTTGGTCTAGGGGCTGTGCTGCTGGGGTCTTTGATCACTGGACCGCCTGATGCCTTACTCGGCATATCCTTCTTCTTGGCTTGGTCTGTCACTAGTCACTTCCCAGCCCTTTTGGGGCTGGGTTGGGCAGCTAAGGTGCTGGCCGGTCATTTCTTCAACCCACTGGCCAATTGGCCTGATGGGTTAGAGATAAACTCGGCGAATTCCTGCAAGCATCAAGTATCCAGGAAAGCTCGATTGAACAACATTCATGCAACACATCACAGATGGATATTAGGACAAGCACTGCATAAGACATTACCTTTGGCCGAGGCCTGTCTTTGCAGTATGGCTTGGGGGCTCTATCGATGTCTAGATCTCGACGACATACATTGATGAAATAGCCAAGCAAAGTGTCGATCACGACATCCCTTGATTGACAAAATCGTTGCACTCCGAGTTGGATCGTTCTTCCTGGTAGTCGTAGCCAGATGAATCCTAGCCTAGAGGGGTTGAATCTGGCGGTTTTGGAAGGTCCTGGCCACCCAAGGTCCAGTTAGCCCCATGTTCTTTAGCTCATCGATCTTTCTCCAATGTGAGATTGCACCTGAACCATCTCAGCCTACGACGGTATGTCAGTCTAGCTCTCCAGAACTGCAGGGGATTTCCAGTGAAGTGCGGCAAGGAGGGCTCGAGATTGGAGCAGTAAAACCACTCTTTATGTCAAATGGCGCCCTCGCATGGTTGGTGTGTGGAATAGGGCAAGAAAGCTTCTGGATGATGGGAATCGACGCGGGAGAGGAGATTTTCATGGATTTCTACCTAGAAATAGGAAACCCTAGCTAGGGCGGAGAGCACGAAGTTTGGCGTGTGAGCGGGTGTTGGAGTGTTTCAGGCGATTTGGGGGAGAAAGGGGAATCTTTTTTCTCTCCCACCGCTTTATAGGCTTGCGTTGGATAAGAAGGCTTGGGCCGGCTTACTCGGTAATGGGCCATAAGATATGAGTTCCTAAATAGCATGTCCTATTGGGCCGACCACTAGCTGTGTTAAAATCACAGTGCAGATGCTTTTTTACAGGAACCGATTAAAATAATTAGATAGGCTTCATGTTAAGCCTAATTGCTAGACACATGGGTTTAGATATCTGAATAATTTAACAAGGTATTGAGGATATATCCTTATAAGGATCAATAGCTGGTGACGGCAATGGGGTGCCCGATGTTCCGTTAGGTAAGGATAACTCTCGATTTGGTGGAGAATCAACACTCATGATCCGGCTTCTGATAACCAAGACCCGAACCCTGCAATCGCAGTACCACGTCTTCTCGCGTTATCAACCGTGCATTGCCCGGTTGACCTCACCACGAAGTCTACTCCGTGCATGCGAATCAAAAAACACAAGCAAGAACAAGGAAGATTGCAACTCCACTTGCAGATGAATGATTATACTCGAGGGGGACGCCGGCTAACACTCGAAAGTTGGGGTCTCACAGCCAATAACGGCAAAAACTATTCACAAACAGATAATCTAAGCAAAACCCACCTACACGCGGCGGCTAGATATATATATGAGTTAGGACATCCTAGGGTGAGGGTTTGCCCTGTGAGGGGCGCACTCCTCATGGGTTTAGCCCACGACACAAATACAAAGCCCAAAGGCCCAAACTGACTCAGATAGGAAAAATAACACAAATTATTTCGACGATTCTGGATAGCTTAGGCGGAATTTTGGCATGAAACCAAAACCCTCTGAAAGTAGACTTCATAAGCTTTCCAACAAGTACTTGTAGGCCCTGTAACTCCTTCTGGATCAAAAGTTATGGCCGTTTGAAGTTGACGCTATCAGGAAGCCCGAATCCGAATCCAAAACGTGCAGAACTTCATCTCTCTTTCCCTTGATCCAAGCAAGTATCTCTGCAAACAAGAACATAGAAAATTCATGGTGCAGTGACACATATTCAAATATATAACACGTAAATCTTATGTAGAAAGCATGCACCTTTAGTTGATGAGTACATAAGGTAACTATGATCATATCCGAGCTAGTGATGTCCTCATCATCCTCCCCTTCTTGATTGGAAACCATCCGTGGTTTCACCTTGTCATTAAGCCTGATGAACATATCTTTATCTTTCACAACATAGGGTGAGGTAGTGTTGTGCATATGGTTGGATTCTAAAATTTTTAAACATGGAGAACACTTTGTAGTGTCGCGTAGCTCACAACACTCCCCTTCTTGCAAACTAACTTGCAACTCATTTAAACAACTAGAGGAACTAGATAGAGAATTATTTATATTCATGTGGTCCTCTAGACAAGACATGTCATTATGGAAAGGAGGTATATTAAAATTCAAACAAATGTATACTCTATGCACATTATACTCCCCTTTATTATCATAATTGCCAATAACATGAAAAATCATATGAAAAGGACATGGCAAATCAGATCTAGCAAATAATTTTTTCTCTAAACAATTGAGTGGACAAAGATCATCAAATTGAATATAGCCCCAAGTATTTAAAGAAGATAGCAATCTAAGCTCTTCATTCTCGCTAGCAATGTGAACAACATGTCTAGAATCAGCACATGGTGGTTCAACAATATTACTAACATGTTCATTCACTAGTTGTGGCATGGATATAAGTGAAGCATTGCACAACTCTTTTTTATCACAAGAAATAGGAACCAAATCATCTTGCAGAGTTTCCGCATAAGTCATTGGTTGCAACTCTATCTTCTTACCATTGTGTGTGAAAGTGTAAGTATTAGTTCTACCATAGTGCAACACATCTCTATCATATTCCCAAGGCCTACCCAATAGCAAAGAACATGCTTGCATAGGCACAACATCAAAATTTGCACTATCATGGTAATTTCCAACGGAAAATTGCACTCTCACAACTTTACTTACCTTTAACTTACCACAAGAGTTGAACCATTGGATGTAGTAAGGCCATGGATGTGGTTGTGTAGGCAAACCTAGCTTGTCAACCAAATCTGAACTAGCAAGGTTGCTACAACTTCCGCTATCAATGACAACACGACATGCTCTATTGTGAACCACAAACCTTGATTGGAACAAATTGTGGCACTGATTCTGCTCCGCCTTCTCCATTTGAGCACTTAGCACCCGTTGTGCTACAATGCTCAAGTGCTGGCTTGTATCTGTAGCACCTATTTGCTCCACACCGTCATCGTTGTGGTCTTCGTCTCTAGTGTGGTTAGTGGCATCTACTAATTCTTCTTCAACATCGCTGGCACTAGTGTAGCCACCATCATCTGTAGCAATAAGAACTCTCTGGTTTGGGCAATCAGCATGCACATGCCCCATCCCTTTACACTTGAAGCATTGGATGTCTCTTGTTCGCCCCGTGGAAGCCACTGATGATGCACTTTTTGCAGGTGCTTGTGAACGAACAGATTTACTCACCTCGGTAGCATGGGATATTGGCACCGATGCCTCTGATCGTGCCTGATTGGTGGAGGGTGTAGAAGTCCGAACAGTGGTGGTGGGGGTACTTTTTCCGGTCCCCAAGGCAGGCCTTGATGTAGACGTGCTTCCCCAATTGTTCCTTCTCAATGGCTGCCTTCCCTGCAATTCCTGTTCAGCTCATATAGCTAGATGGAACAATCGGTTAAGAGAATTGTATTCCTTATATTGAATAATGTCCTGAATTTCACGTCTCAACCCCCGATAAAATCGAGCCATCTTATCCTCCTCATCCTCCTCTACCTCACAACGCAACATTCCTATTTGTAGCTCCTGAAAGTAATCTTCTACAGATTTTTCTCCTTGGTCTAAGCATTGCAACTTATTTCTCAAATCATGTTTGAAGGATGGAGGAATAAACCTACTCTGCATAGCTCGCTTCAACCTTTCCCATGTGTCAAGTTCTAGGCCAGTTTTAAATAGTTCATTCCACCAAATAATAGCAAAGTCTTGGAACTCGCTAGTTGCTTGCCTAACTCTATGATTTTCAGGAACTAAATGGGAATGAAATTTCTGCTCTACGGTCATCTCCCAATCCAAATAAGCTTTAGGGTCATATTTTCCTGAAAATGAAGGCAAGGTAAATTGAACTTTAGCAAAAGGATCATCGTTACCTCGCCCTTGGCGGTCTCCTCCCATACCTTGATGATTTCAGCGAAGGCATTGACGTAGTCGTGCCTCTTCTGTCGCTCGCCAGTCAACCTCTCCATTGTCTCCATCGTCATCATACATCGTGTCCTGGTTGGCATCATCTCCAAAGGGTGGCCGATGGGTCTCCAATTCATTAATCCTCCTAGCCAGCGTGGCTACTCGTCTGTCCAGACTCTCAAGCGTGTGGTTTATGTTCTGCTTAGCAAGAGCAGCGTTGACCCCCTTCAGAATGGTTTCATTCAGCCCCTTCATCATCTGGTCCATGTAGCCTTGCATCTCGCCGCGAAGAACGCACTTCGCCATTTCGTTGGACCCTGGCATTGTTAGCAAGAAGACAGAGAAAACACAAAGGAATTATCCCTATCAAATACTACTATGCAAGGATAGTGGACACTCGCAAATGGAAGCACCTTATCGAGCTCTTACAAGGTTCTGAGACTAGTGAGCAAAGGATGGTACTGGCTGGTTCATGATACCTTGAGGGCGTGATCTAGCGATTGCAAGGGTCGAGACCGTGCTGACCAGAAGTATATATGTGGAGCTTGGGAGGCCAAATATGTTAGTAGCACACAATTCAATAACAGATAGTAATGCTGAATAAATGTCCAAAGCACTTATCCTAGTTGCTGGCCTAGACGCGTTCGAAACCAAATGTGATAAAACAAGGGAGACAAGCAAGTATGAAAGGACATCAGCAAGGAAATAAGGACAAGGCAAAAAACACAGCACACGACAGCACACAGCTGGCTCCCTAGTGTGTCCTATGTGCTCCTCTCCTTTTCTTTTTTTTCTCTTTTTTTTCTTCTTTCACACCTTTTTTTTTATTTTTCTTTTATTTTTCTAATATTTTTTCCTCAACTAGGAGCATAGGAACAGAAACCTCAGGAAGGTGGTAGCTCAGTCTCACATAAGGTGTGGCCTGTAGAAATACACAGGCGTGCTTTAAAAAGCGTGCTAGAACTTTGAAGTGCAGATACCCAATTTTCTGGCCTGAATTTTGCAAAATTGATTTCGGCAAACCCAATGAAGTGGGGGAGTAGCGGATGGGAATTTTTTTGTAGATGTCCGTAGACTACTTATTTGCCTGATTCCGAGTCCGTATGCGAAAGTTATGGCTGTTTCTCGTCCGTATCAGTGTTTTGGTGGAGGCTGATTCAGAATCAGGTAGTGAAACTAGGGATGATATGGTGGTGGTGGCTACTGGCGAGGTGGATGGAGATGTAGGGTGATCAAAGGACATGGTATAAGACGCTAAAACAAAACACACAACGACCAATACTTGCACAAGATGGTTAGTATATAGGAAAACAAAGACAATGATGGTGGTGCTTAGGGTTTGTGGGGGTGCGGCTGATGGATCACGAACTGGACTCAAACACAATCTAAGTCAGCAACTGAACTCGACCTAGGACACAAACTCAACACTACGGACTCTGAAACAGAATTATGCAAAAAGGCGAAATGTGGTTGTAGGACAGGGAAAAGAACCTACGACTACCAATTTTGTTTTTGTGGCTTTTCTGGACTCTAGGTATAGGAAACAAAGATTGAAACAGGACGGAAAAGATTATACCTAACGGGCAACCTTCGGTCTAATACCACTTGATGGCAACAGAGTGCCCGATCTTCCGTTAGGTAAGGATAACTCTCGATTTGGTGGAGAATCGACACTCACGATCTGGCTTCTGATCACCAAGACCCGAACCCTGCAATCGCAGTACCACGTCTCCTCTCGTTATCAACTGTGCGCTGCCCGGTTGACCTCGCCACGAAGGCTAATCCCTACATGCGAATTGAAAAACACAAGCAAGAACAAGGAAGATTGCAACTCAACTTGCAGATGAATGATTATACTCTCGAAGTTGGGGTCTCACAAGGCGATAAATGGCGAAACTGTTCATAGACAGATTAATCTAAGCAAAACCTACCCTAAACTGCGGCGGCTACTAAATATATATGAGTTAGGACCTCCTAGGGTGAGGGTTTGCCCTATGAGGGGCGCACTCCTCATGGGTTTAGCCCACGACACAAATACAAAGCTCAAAGGCCCAAACTGACTTAGACAGGAAAAATAACACAACTTGTTTCGACGATTCTGGACAACTTAGGAGGAATTTTGGCATGAAACCAAAACCCTCTGAAAGTAGACTTCATAAGATTTCCAACAAGTACTTGTAGGCCTGTAACTCCTTCTGGATCAAAAGTTATGGCCGTTTGAAGTTGACGCTATCAGGAGGCCCGAATCCGAATCCAAAACTTGCAGAACTTTATCTCTCTTTCCCTTCATCCAAGCAAGTATCTCTGTAAACAAGAACATAGAAAACTCATGGTGCAGTGACGCATGTTTAAATATATAACACGTAAATCTTATGTAGAAAGCATGCACCATTAGTTGATGAGTACATAAGGTAACTATGATCATATCCGAGATAGTGATGTCCTCATCACCTGGTCTCCATTGAAATTGGGGATGCAATGAAGGAGTACGCATAGGCTACGACAGTAGAAAACAAAACTTTTCTACGGCGCACACCAGGACATCATGCGAGAGAGGGATCATGGATCGTTACCACTAGACGTGCAGTGCAGCGGAAGAAGGGTTGGAGAAGCCGGTCCAACCACGCACGAGTCGAGGTAGTAGTGGAAGTAGTTGATCTCCAGCCGATCAACACCGCAATGAGCAGCACCTCTACTGGTATCCACACGTCCGGGGCTGGAACGCCGATTGCGAGTGTACTAGCACTCGTGAGCGGCTAGGGTTTGGCTTGGGAGGTGGCGGCTAGGGTTTAGCTCGAGGTCAATAGAAAACGTAAATCTCCTCAGCCCCTCACCTCCCTATGTATAGACCTCCTCACTCGGGCCTCGTGGACCGAGGCCCAGTAAGAGTCTACTCGGATCTCTATCCGAATCGAGCCCATATTCGAATCACATTCGAATAAGTGTTCCAACCCGTTAAGTGTGCGACCCTGTAGGTTCACGTATATTTTGTCGTGACCCGAAAACGCCTTTCTGGTCACCCTGTTAATAGCGGCTTCTAGCAAGGCATATTAACCCCAAAATATACGTAAAGATCATATCGGCTAAACCTGTAATGTCCTCATGTACAAATCCCTTTGCCTCACGATATCGATTGAGCTCAAGGCGAGACTTGTGTCATTCTCTAATAGCTCAATCACTCTCTCGATCCTGTGATGGATTACAAATTTGTGATTGACACCTCAATCACTGTAGCATGGCCATGCACTTCCATAATCCATTACATCGAGGGGCCCAGAGATATCTCTCCCATAAGGAGGGGCAAATTCTATCTTGATCATTCATATCCCACTACACGTTTCATAGCAAACCCGAAGACTACTTTTATGACTACCCAGTTCCGGAGTGGTGTTTAGTAGTCCCAAAATAAGCTACTACGTATGTTGGGAACCATGATGATCTCAAGTCTAAGGACTCTACATAAACACTACTTGAGACTAACTGATGACACATGAAATCTCTGCAGTATCTCATGGCGGGTCTATCCAACATATATCCATATTATCAATTTGGTATCTCCATACCATGATCCATGAGACATGATCATCAATCAATGCATATGCTGATGTTAGAATCATATTTGTTCCTCATATGATATACGATCAGGGATCATTTAGAAATAGCAACATTTGACATTAAGAGTCTCATGAATAAGTCACGTACTCATTGATCAATAATGATAATGTCTATTTCAAGGAACCAATCAATACATTATAAACATAGCATGTGATATATATAACATCTCCATGTTGCCTCTAGGGTATATCACTAATAGTCTCCCACTTGCACTAGAGTCAACCATGTAGGTATCTAATACCCATTGCCCTAATGTGAGCCTCTTGCTTTCGCTACGGAAGCGGCTTTGTCAATGGATCTGCAATATTCAAATCCGTTTGTACTTTGCATATCTTTACATCGCCTCTCTCCACTATCTCGCAGATGAGATGAAAACGCCGTAAAATGTGCTTCGACTTCTGGTGAGATCTAGGCTCCTTGGCTTGCGCAATAGCCCCACTATTATCACAATAGAGGTCCATTGGACTGAAGGCACTAGTCATCACACCAAGCTCGGAAACAAATTTCTTGATCCAAACAGCTTCTTTAGCAGCTTCAGAAGCTACAATGTACTCGGCTTCCGTTGTAGAATCAGCAACCGTCTCCTGCTTGGAACTGTTCCAGCTCACCGCACCGCCATTTAGGCAGAACACAAATCCAGATTGCGATCTAAAATCGTCTTTGTCAGTTTGGAAGCTAGCATCAGTGTAACCATTTACAATGAGCTCTTCTTCACCTCCATAGACAAGGAACACTTCTTTAGTTTTTCTCAAGTACTTCAAAATGTTCTTTACAGCAATCCAGTGACCTTCACCTGGATCTGATTGGTATCTACTTGTAGCACTTAAAGCATACGAGACATCTGGACATGTACAAAGCATGGCATACATAACGGACCTAATGGCCGAAGCATATGGGATCGCATTCATCTTATCCCGCTCATCAGGTGTACCAGGACACTGACTCTTGCTAAGATTTATACCATGTGACATAGGTAGGAAACCTTTCTTAGAGTCCTGCATGTTGAACCTTTTCAACACCTTGTCAATGTATGTATCTTGACATAATCCAATTAGTCTTCTTGATCTATCTCTATAGATCTTGATGCCTAGAATGTATGCCGCCTCTCCTAAGTCTTTCATAGAGAAACTATTTTTCAATGAAGACTTAACAGATTCGAGCATAGGAATGTCATTTCCGATCAGTAATATGTCGTCCACATATAAGATCAGAAATACAAGTGCGCTCCCACTAGCCTTTTTATAAACACAAGGCTCTTCTTCATTCTTGATGAAACCAAACCCTTTTATCACTTCATCAAAATGAATATTCCAACTCCAAGACGTCTGCTTTAATCCATAAATGGATCTTTGCAGCTTGCATATCTTTCCAGCTGATTGTGGATCGACAAAACCCGTGGGCTATGTCATGTACACATCCTCACTCAGATTTCCATTAAGGAAAGCTCTTTTGACATCCATTTGCCATATTTCATAGTCGAAATATGCAGCAATCGCTAGAATGATCCTAATAGACTTTACCATTGCGACGGGCGGAAAAGTTTCATCATAATCAACACCTTGAATTTGTTTGAAACCTTTGGCCACCAATCATGCCTTATAGATGTGAACATTTCCATCCATGTCTATCTTTTTCTTGAAAACCCATTTGCACTCAATGGTTTTAACACCATCAGGTGGATCAACCAAGTTCCAAACTTGATTACTATGCATGGATTCAATTTTGGATCTCATGGCTTCAAGCCATTTCTCAGAGTCTGGTCCCACCATCGCTTCTTCATAGGTCTTAGGCTCATCGTTGTCTAACAACAATATGTCCCTTTGTTGAGTAGTCAAGAACATGTACCTCTCAGGTACATGACGTGACCTCTCTGACCTACATGGTGCCGGTGTGTCTACAACAGGTCCTTCAACACTTTGTTCATCCTGCTGTGGTTCTGTAGGAGCTAAAACATTTTTAGGTGTTTCTCGAATTTCTTCGAGTTGCACCGTTCTCCCACTATCCCTTCTTGAGAGTGTGGGTGCCATGGGCCCCGGGTACCTCATGACAAGCATATGGGCCACTCGGACAGAGGATGGGCCTAGCCTTGTAATTAGAGATATAGCTAGATTCGGCAGACTTCGCCTTCTATAGAAAGGAATATACAGTCCTAGTCGGGTGCGTTATATCTCTAAGGGGAGATCTCCTAGTCGTAATCCGATGGGGACTCCTACCTTGTAACCTTGTTCCCCAGTATATAAGGGGAGGCAGGGCGCCCCATGAGGGCAGGTGCACATAAGTTCATCAGAACCACCACCGTATATCCTCAAAGGAATACATACAAACTGGACGTAGGGTATTACCTCACATTGAGGGCCTGAACCAGTATAAAATCCCTCTGTGTTCCTTTGCAATCCACCGAGTTTACATCCGCCGACTAGCCCCATATATTTATTGCCGGTGTAAAACATCGACAGTTGGCGCGCCAGGTAGGGGCTTCGGCGCGATCTACATCTACAAGCTCGATGGATCCAGCAACCGAAGTCGTCGGCGGCAAACTCTCCCCCGGAGATACAATCGCATTCAGAAGCCTCGACTTCGTCGCCGACCAGATCGGCAATCTCACCCAGGCCGACGCGGACCCGATCCAACCGGTCGAGGAACCAGCTGACTCCACGCCAGTCGGCCCATACGACGCTGCGGCAATCTTCGACGACATGCTGCAGCGATCTCCAATACGCCCGAGTCCAGGGACAACTCTTCCTTCCAGTGTTCGACTCGGACTCGGTTCTGAGCCGGCCGAGATCGGGCCGAGAAGGGAAGAGATCGTCAACTTCCCGTTCGGACTCGGCGACGCCGCGGATATCTACAATCTACATCCGACGCGGCAAACCCGATCCCCTGGAGTTCGACTCGGATACGGCTCCGAGCCGCTCGAGATCGGATCTAGGGAGGTCGGAGTTACACTCATCCCCATCAACCATCCCGACTTCGACTCGAAGTCGGACTCCGACTTCCAGTCGGACTACGACTCTAAGTCGGATAGCAGCTCGGCAAGCTTCTCCCCGCCACGAGAAATCTTCATGGCATCCAAAGGCTCTACTCCTACTCAGGAATCACGCCGACTACACGAACAACAAGAGGAGGAGGCCTGCCGTCTGCGAGAACAACAGGAGGAAGAAACAAGACGCCTGCACGCCCGTAATGACGGCCTACGCAGGGCTGGGCGAACCGCTCAGCAACAAACCCTCCAAACAAAAGTCGGCGACCACGATGTCTTCGTCGCGCCACAACAGAACATCGTGGCCGCCGCAACCCTACTGAACATGCTCCAACTTGGGCCTGATCACCAGGCCACCCCGACGATCGCAAGGATAAAAGCCATGCTTACCGCTGCTGCATGTCAGCAGCACCAACAGTCGGGAGATACCCTCATACCGACCAACCGGTCGGCATCCCCAATGGCAGTCTCGTCTACCTCAAAGCGACGCCGAGTGGCCGGCTCTAGTCGGCTGCACACGGAGTCACGCCAAACGTCACTCGGCAACCCAAACCACAACCGGCAACGTCGAAGTGACCGTCGGGACAACCGGGATCTCCGAGGCCAACTGTGGCGTGATCTTCGGCAGGACACCAATGCTCGGCGCCGCGAACGAGAAGAAGACGGGCAACGCCAACTGGAAGACGAGAACGAGCATTTCGGCCTCCACCACGAGCGGTTTCGCCGCAGTAGTCGGGGTCGGAGTCCACATGAAGACGCAGGCATACCAGCCTTCACCCAGGAGCTACAACAGGTCGACTGGCCAGTCGGCTTTAAGCCTACAGGCATCAACAAATACGATGGCAAGACCAATCCCGAGTCCTGGCTCACGATCTACACTCTGGCGATCCGAGCAGCTGGGGGAAATCACAAAGTCATGGCTAACTACCTCCCAGTTGCTCTAGCCGACTCAGCGAGGACATGGCTAACAGGACTCCCAAAGCGATCAATCGGCTCTTGGGGAGAACTCCGGGAACGGTTCATCACCAACTTCCAGGGAACATACGAGAGGCCATCTTCCGAGTACCACCTATATCAGTTGCGCCAAAGGAAGAACGAGTCTCTTCGTGACTTCATCAAGAGGTTTTCTGAGAGGAGGAACTCAATCCCGAACGTCAAGGATGAGGTCGTCATCGCCGCCTTTCGAAAAGGAGTCAAAGACACCTCGTTCATCGACAAATTCACTCGGAAGCCTCCCAACTCTGTCAAGGCTTTATTCGACATGGCGAACAAATACGCCGACTCGGCCCACGCTGTTGCCGAGGCCCTCGATGACAACAAGTCACCCTGACAGAAGAAGCGGGACGACACCGACAACGCGGTCCCGACTAAAGCTGGGAATCGCAAACGCAAGTCAGACGGCTCTATTGTGGCAGTCGGTCACAACCGTCTTCGACCTTCAACAACTGAGGATTATCGGAGCAACAAGTGACATGCTCGGGGGCTCACAAACCCAAACACAAGGATGGCATCCCCACTCCCAAATACCGAACAGCTAAGTCGCTTTCTGATAAACATCTCCTCACTCGGCCTTGCTAATGCTGCAGCCGCTTACACCTAATAGGTGTACAAGCTGCGCATTTACTTTTTTCCGTTTTTGCTCTTAAATGATTACAAAAGTACTCGAGTAGCATAAATCTCGATCCGTGAAACTCTGCTCCATGTAAGACAAACTCAAGTCACCCAAAACGCGTGCCTGGGAAAGAGCCATGAGCCAACTCCCGACGCTAGGGGGCTATGACTAGTCGGGCAGAGTGCTTAAACGTAAGGGGTCAACTACTCGAGGAAATTAATATCAAAAAGAGGAAGAACACGTATTTACATACATTGTAAAATACATTTTATTCAGGTGATTATTTCCATCATCAGATGCTACTCATCCGATATTTTTATATTGCAGGCCCAACTCCGGATATGCGTGACAGGAACTCAGGGCTACGAGCCTATCTCCTACGCTCGGGGGCTGGACAAGTCTGCCAAAATACACTCGGGATGCTCCATGAGGGCTACTTACTGAGAACTTGCGCCAGTCGGGACGTCATCTTCCTCGGCTACGCTCCATGCGAGCTAATAACCGGCCTCCGGCGCCAGTCGGGGCTGTGTACTACTCGGCTAAGTAGGGTACGCCCCATGAGGGTCGCCAGCCAAATCCTACGCTAATGCTAGGTTCGGGTACCTTATCCGGCTTTACCGAAGTCAGAGAAGACCTATGTCGTCAAAGCACATCCGGAGTTCCCATGCACCGCGTCACACCTGGGGAGAGCGAGCAGATTCTGCAATATACCTACTCAGGCGTCTGTGGCAACCAAGATGCATCCGAAGCATAAGTCGGAAAGACTTGCAGACGAGGATTCCTCTGGCTGATTGCGGTTACCAACGCCGCCATACTCATCCTGACATGCAATGGATGCTACTTCTATAGAGCTATGCTGGGTAGGTTGGTTCAGGCCGACTTACTTGGTAATAGCCACCAAGACATGAGTTCCTACAGTAGCATGCTCCATGTGAGCCGCCCGCAGGCTGAGTTGAAATTATAACGCTGGTGCTACCCACAGGAACCGATGAGGTAAACAGATATGCTTCATGAGAGCCTTATTGCTAAACATATATGTTTGGGTATCTGTCTTATCCACCAGGTCTCGAGGATACATCCTTACAGGGATCACAAGCTGGTCTTCATTAAAATTGGAGATGCAGGTATCTCTCTCAAGTACACCTAACCACGTAATGGATTTATTTTTCATACAGTGGTACTCGGCCTACATGCGTGGCCACCAGTTGCCATGAGCAACATTATTCCCGCTGACATGACGCGGATGAGTCTAACTTTCGAGTAGTACACTACTCGGGAGAGACTATAAAATTCTCATTCCCGCTGACATGACGCGGATGAGTCTAACTTTCGAGTAGTACACTACTCGGGAGAGACTATAAAATTCTCATTCCCGCTGACATGACGCGGATGAGTCTAACTTTCGAGTAGTACACTACTCGGGTAACTTTCGAGTAGTACACTACTCGGGAGAGACTATAAAATTCTCATTCCCGCTGACATGACGCGGATGAGTCTAACCTTCGAGTAGTGCACTACTCGGGAAAGACTATAAACAATCTTCCAGCTGACGAGCTAAAGAGTCTAACTTCCGAATGGGACGCCACTCGGGAAAGACTATAAACCCTTTTCCAGCTGACATGAAGCTGACGAGTCTAATTTTCGAGTAATATATTACTTGGGAAAGACTATAAATAATCATCCCGGCTGACATGACGCCGACGAGTCTGATTTTCGAGTAGTATACTACTCGGGAAAGACTATAAACCCTTCTTTCCAGCTGACATGACGCTGAAGAGTCTCATATACGAGTAGCATCCTACTCGGCAAGACTATAGACACACATTCCGACTGACATGAAGTCGAAGAGTCCTACATACGAGTAGTTCCCTGCTCGGCAAGACTATAAATTATATTCCGGTTGACATGATACCGAAGAGTTTCATGTACCAGTAGTAATCTACTCGGGAAAGACTACAAGGTTAAAGATCTTTGACTTCATGTTTAATTGTTTTCACAATTAAGCACAAAGTCGGGGGCTACACCTAATAGGTGCGCCTATTCGGCGCACACTATTCCAACATCTACATGGAGCCCTTCATAGCCTCGCTGCCAGCTGACATGAAGCAGGACTCGGGAGAAGCAGCACTCAGACAAAGAGCACTCGGGAGCAATACACTCGGGAAGACTTCACCGTGGAGGATGAGCACTCGGCATCAGCTGTGACTCAACTATGAAGGTCTCGGGGGCTACTGTGGGTGCCATGGGCCCCGGGTACCTCATGACAAGCATATGGGCCACTCGGACAGAGGATGGGCCTAGCCTTGTAATTAGAGATATAGCTAGATTCGGCAGACTTCGCCTTCTATAGAAAGGAATATACAGTCCTGGTCGGGTGCGTTATATCTCTAAGGGGAGATCTCCTAGTCGTAATCCGATGGGGACTCCTACCTTGTAACCTTGTTCCCCAGTATATAAGGGGAGGCAGGGCGCCCCATGAGGGCAGGTGCACATAAGTTCATCAGAACCACCACCGTATATCCTCAAAGGAATACATACAAACTGGACGTAGGGTATTACCTCACATTGAGGGCCTGAACCAGTATAAAATCCCTCTGTGTTCCTTTGCAATCCACCGAGTTTACATCCGCCGACTAGCCCCATATATTTATTGCCGGTGTAAAACATCGACAGAGAGAAACTCTTTCTCTAAGAAGACACCATGTCGGGCGACACACTTTGCCTTCATGCTGATTATAGAAGTAATATCCTTTTGTTTCCTTAGAATACCTGACAAAGAAGCATTTGTTAGACTTAGGAGTGAGCTTATCAGATTGCAAACGTTTTACATAAGCCTCACATCCCCAAATCTTAAGGAAAGACAAGCTAGGACATTGTCCTGTCCACATCTCATATGGTGTCTTCTCTGCTGACTTTGATGGAACTTTGTTTAGTGTGAACGCGGCTGTTTCAAGAGCGTATCCCCAAAAGGACAGTGGAAGATCACTTTGGCTCATCATGGATCGCACCATATCTAATAAGGTGAGATTTCTCCGTTCAGATACCCCATTCCACTGAGTTGTCCTAGTGGAGTCAACTGTGGAACAATTTCACAATCCTTCAGATGATTGCCAAACTCGTGGCTCAAATACTCGCCTCTATGATCAGATCGTAGAAACTTAATTGTTTTACCTAAATGATTTTGTACTTTATTTTGGAATTCCTTGAACTTTTCAAAGGATTCAGACTTATGTTTCATTAGGTACACATACCCATATCTACTGAAGTCATCAGTAAAAGTTATGAAGTACTGAAAACCACCTCTGGCTGTTGAGCTCATTGGTCCACATACATCAGTATGTATGAGTGCCAATAAGTCACTTGCCCTTTCACCTTGACCGGTAAAAGGTGCCCTTGTCATCTTGCCAAGTAAACAAGATTCACATGTCTCAAATGATTCAAAATCAAATGAGTGTAGAAGTCCATCTCTATGGAGCCTCTCCATGCGTTTCTCATTTATGTGACCCAAGCGACAATGCCAGATAAACGTGGGATTCAAATCATTAGGACGTTGCCTCTTTGTATTAATGTTATAGACCGGTGTCCCATCAAGATTTAGAACGTATAACCCATTCACAATAGGAGTATGACAATAGAACATATCTTTAAAATAAAGAGAACAACCATTGTCCATAGATCTAAAGTCATAACCTTCTACTTGCAAATATGAAGCAGAAATAACGTTCTTCGAAAGAGATGGAACACAATAACAATTATTCAATTCCAAAACTAATCTTGAAGGTAAAGATAATGGCATGGTGCCAACAGCTACCGTAGCAACTCTTGCTCCATTTCCAACACGAAGATCCACTTCGCTCCTTCTCAAACTTCTACTTCTTGTTAGCCCCTGCAATGATTTGCATATGTGAGCAACTGATCCGGTATCAAATACCCAAAAATCAGTAGATGAAGTAGCAAGATTGATCTCTATAACATTTATACCTAAAGTGGAAGTCGCACTTCCCTTCTTCTTGAGATCCTCCAAGTACTTTGGGCAGTTCCTCTTCTAATGTCCTGATTCCTTGCAGTAAAAGCAAACTGCATCAGGAGCAGCTCCCTTCTTGTCTTGCTTGGCCTTGGATCTGCTCGCAATCTCATTGGGAGTAAACTTTCTCTTGACCACGCATTTCTTGACATTGGGCTTGCCCTTGCCTTTCTGCATCATCATCACATGAGTGGTGCTTTTCTTAATGGTTTCCTCGGCATTTTTAACCATCCCATGCAACTCAGCCAAGGTCTTGTCCATGTTGTTCATGTGATAGTTCAGTATGAATAGCTCAAAACTCGGAGGGAGCGACTGGAGAATCACATCAGTAGCCAACTCTTGGCTAAGGGGAAAACCAAGCTTTTCCAGACTCTCAATGTAGCTAATCATCTTAATCACATGAGGGCTGACGGGATTCCCTTCTGCAAGCCTGCACGCAAAGAAGGACTTTGAAGTGTTGAACCTCTCAGCCCTTGCTTGGTTCTCAAACATACCACGCAACCCCACAATGATATTGTAAGCATTTGTGTTCTCATATTGCTTCTGAAGCTCAGAGGACATTGTGGCAAGCATGAGACAGCTCACATCAAGGGAATCGTTCGTGTGCTTCTCATAAGCTCTCCATGCAGCCACAGAAGCATTTGTAGGCAAGTTCTCGGGAAAAGGAGTCTCAAGGACATACTCCTTGCGCTCTTGCTTGAGAACAATTCTCAAGTTGCGATACCAATCCATAAAGTTCGTTCCATTGAGTTTTTCTTTCTCAAGAACAGATCGCAAATTAAAAGAACTGGATGCTACGTTAGCTGACATGATCTACAACATAAGAATATGCAAAGTTTAGCACTATATTTATATTCATCTTTTATTAAACTATTTAACAAAAGACTTCCACTATGTTTTTTGCAACAAAACTCCCTCTAAGTTACATAGTGGGTCAAGATCCTCATTTCACTAATTCCTAGTGAGCTTTGGCATCACGGCTAGAAAACTAGTGATATGGGTAAGCAACACCATGCTAATCACATCTCTATGTGACTCTTGCTTGTTGGGTGGCATCAATATGCCCCAGCCCCAACCTATGCCCCAAGATCCAAAACTGTTCTGATGACCTTGTTAAGTAAACCAAATGCTTCCGCATGTAGATGTCCGACATCTACCCCAAATAATGATGATAACCAACTGCATCCTACTTTGGTAGGCCTACAATATGGTGATCATTATCTTTTGGTGCAGCATATGGAAGGGCATAAACACCTAATTTTTTATTATGAGGGACTCTATCCTACCATAGCAACATATCACATATATAATGGCATAAGAGTAACATAGAATTAGTATGGCCCAAAAGGATGGTGATCCCCATCTCCATGTACGTGTAGATGATCTTCATTCTCCACATCTCTGCTTTGGGTCATTATGCTTGAAAACTTGTAACCTCAAGTCTATGCTACTACCTATAATAGCTAGCAATTGAAGATTACAAGGATGGTTTGAAGCACTAAGGTTGACACGCAGGTCGTTAAATACAATTAAGACAGCTAACAAAAGCTGAAAAATCATGACATGCAGGTCATGAATGAATGTTACCTGCATCATATACATCTCATACATTCCAAATAAGCTATAGGGCCATACTAATTCACATCATTCTCTACAAAAACAAGTTAGACGTAGAATCGCATTCTACCTAACGATGTGAATCTATGACGCTATACAAGGGGGGTTCGCAAGGTTCGCATGGCGGTCCTGATCTATGAAATCGCTGTGGAAAAACTATTCGGCATAACCACCTTATGCCGATCGGAGACAATCTCCAGGACTCTAGTTTTTTCACTGGCCCAGGGCTATCACTAGCATTCGGCATAACCACCTTATGCCGATCCAAGACAATCTCTAGGGCGCTAGGTTTTCCACTGTGTCACAGCCCTAAATCTAATTTCAGGTAATTAGTGTTATGCCCTTCTATCATTAGAGTGCACAACTTAAATTTTTGCATTGTCACTTCTTGCAAGATAAAGTTTGCAATATTTAAACCCTCAATAATCAAACCCTAATCAGCAAAAACAAACCACTACTAAAAAGTGCATCAAGTTGAATAGAAACATGTGTGGGAAATAATTTATACAAATACTAGATTATTTATCATGAATTAACATAATTTTTCCAGAATTTATTTCAATAGCTTAGACCCCTTAAAATTTCAAACCAGTTTCAGCCTGGGTCCTTTTCCTCGACATATGCTTTTGTATAGTCTAAGGTTTTTCTAAAGATGTTTGGTTGCACATAAAATCATGGAAAAATTCCTGTGAACACTTTTCCACATAATCAATCCACTGTAAATTTTACATGATTTTATCACTTCGTTGAGTACTTCAATAAAATCCCTCAAATCAGCAAGACTAGTGAGCTAGCTAAAAATGAATGGGTATACTTCTAAAATTCACCAAATGAAAATTATGAATAATTAGACAGAGCCCCTTTGTCAAAGTGTGTGCCAACATGAACCCTACCACCAGTAATTTTGGTTCAATTTAATTCCCAAAGAAGTCACATAAAATAATAGGAGCAAAGCCCTAGGGACATAAATCACACTGCAGAAAAACTGGATCAGTATGCCTACTTTGCTTTTTCACTAAAGATGAACCAGACCACTTCTAACCCTGAAATTTGGTCAGCAGGTTAAACACATCTTTCTCTACCTCTAATAATTTTTCCACGAATTATACCCCTTGGTAAAATGCTGAGATCACAGATGCAAGACAGCTATCTAGCACACTTTTCCAGAGAGTCTCTAGAGTTTTCTCCTCTCTCAAGTCACTGACCAGTGGGACCCACAAGACCTGGCCCACTGGTAAGCCATAGCATAGCATGGGACAGTGTGTTTCACCAACATTCCTACCCATACTCCTCTCTTCTCCCTAGGAACTAACTTCTTGGACCCACAAGTCATAGACTAAATCTAGCCAAATATGTGTAGAAAAGTGTTGTCTTACATGTGGGACCCACCCTGAACACTGTAGCACTAGAGCAACTCAGCAACTGCATGCCAGACGTGTCACTGCCTCCTTCTTCCTCTCTCTCACAGTGCACAGAGTACCTTGGACAGCATATCTCTGGGAAACCTTGACCTTTTCACTCCAAACTTCGCCAGCCAAGTCTCCTTCTCATCCTCTTCACGTTCCCACCGGAGAAACCCACGGAATCCCCAAAGATCATCGCCGGCAAGCCTATCTGCTCCTCTGCCGAAGGTGTTCGGTTGAGCCCAAGTTAGATCCGGTGAGCTCCATCCTTTCTAAGCCTCGGGAACGTGATATAAACCTTCTGATCGTTCCATTTTCATACTTGGTTGCTCTAGGTTCATCAGCCGAAGACGCCGTGCCGCCGCCGTCCCTGCTCTCTACCGTACAGAATCGCCGCTGTGGTGTCACAGCCGTTCCGACCGCCATGGTGTATCGCCGGCTGGGCCACTGCGCCACCAGCGTCGCCTCACCTCCAGGAGCCTACTGACCAGAGGAATCGAACTGCAAAGCCCCGAGCGAGGAGATCGGCCGTCGTCTTCTCCCTCTCCGGCCAACTACCACCGCCATCCTTTTCTCCTTCCCTGGTGAGCCTCCATCCGAATCCTCGCGCTGAGACCATCTCTATGAGGCCTCTAACCTTTTCGGCAACTCGGCTTCGTCGCAGAACCCCAGGAGAAGGCCGACGACGTAGTCCCGAAGCACGCCGCCGCCGCCGGACCTCTCCTGGAGCAACCGCCGCCATTCCAGCACCGCCGAGTAACGCAGGACCTTTGGTGAGCCTCTCCGGTCCCTCAGACATCGCATGCCTGCATCGTTTCAGTCTGTAACGTGACCTCCATATGCAACCCGAGCCGACTTACCGCCTCCGCCGTCGTTGCCATCGATTTCGGCCACCACCGGCGATGAGAAGAACACCGATGTGTTCGCCTCGTCTTCCTCTTTCTTTTCTCTGTTGGCCACCACCCGAGCCGAGCCGCCGTTCGCCGTCAGCGCCGCCGAGAAGCTCGCCGCCTCCTGTCTACCTCGCCTTGCTCTGCTCTACCTCTCTGACGAGCAGGCCCCACCTGTAAGAGAAAGAAAGAAAGAAAGCAAAGAAAGTCCAGAAGAAGAAAAGGCAAATAACTGAATTATTTTGTAACTGAAAAATGGGCAAACTTCAAAAATGTATAGGGAATTCATTTTAACTCCTTTTTGAGTGAAACCAATTTTGTTAGTTCTGTAAATTTGTGAACTTTAATACTGTAAAATAAAATATGACAACTTCTGTACAGAAACTACCTCTAGAAATTAAAGAAGCAATAATAACTTATTTTGTGCCTAGAAATTTGGAATATTTCTATAAAATCCATTATAACTCCTTTTGAGGTGAACCAAATTTCCTTGGATTCACAAAAAAGTTCTCTTTAATGTTATAAAATAAAAAGTGAGGACTTATGTGTAGGATTTTTCTCTAAAAATGAAAATACCTTTTATATACCTCTTTATAAACTAGAAGTTTATAAATTTCTAGAAAATTCATCCTAACTGCTAAAAATGTGAAACCACTTTTTTTTAACTCAGAAAATTGTAACCTTTACTGTGGAAAATTTGTATTTGACAAAACTACCTCTCAAAATAGGCCTAAGTATTTTTCTAACCTTTCTCTTGATAAACTTGTAAAATTCACAACTAAATCATTTTAAATCAAAATCCAGTGAACCAAATTTTGTTAGAACCAGTAGGTTATGCTCTTTTATATAATAATACTTGTCTTCTTGAAATCTTAATAGAAAATGTCAGTCAAATATAATAACTTAAGGTTACAATACAAATAATTACAAAACTGCCATTTTCAGCCTTTTCATCTTGTTATTTTTGTAACTCATAAACCGTAAAAGATTTTGAGGTGATTCTTTCACTAAAATTCACTTTAGAATGTGATCTACCTACTGTATTTATCTCAGCATTTATTGATCATTTTTGCATAGACATGTTTAATTGCTTCTTATTTGTATATTCGCTTTTTATCGATAGATTCGGAAGTTTCGGAGTACGAGGAAACTAATCCAGAGGTTGAGAGTGAACCTTCTCTGCAGCAAGGCAAGCATCTAGAGCAAGCATCTAAGTATATTGAACCTATATTTTCAATAGATTATTTTGTTTGCGAAAGCAATATCTATATGCAAGTTTCGGTCTTTTTAAAATGGGAAAACGGGTAGAGTCAATATTACCCAATTGAATGCATTTCCATTCCTTGATTGTTGATTCCATATTTATACCTTGTCACCCCTGGATACTTTTATTTTATCGAATGCTTAGCCATGCTTATTTCTAGACTTAGAAAAATCCGATAGATGGAGCTATCGGTGTGAAACTAGTTTAATACGAATGGATGGGTTAAAATCTGAAAAGAATAACTTCTGATTCATAATTAAGAACATGTTTGGCTTGGACGGATGATAGGGCAATGACGGGATGGTGTTCCCCGATGCACGTAGCTCCGTCTGGGTCGTTAAGGACCGAACATGTTGACGTCTATTCAAGCACCCTACGTACTTCCACACACTGGGAATGGGATGGCTTAACTAAGTAGCACGGGAGGCTGTGGCCATCTACGCCCGTCCGTCAGTCATGAGGATGGTTTTTCCTTTGGAGGGCCTCGAGCGCGCCTGGTTTTGGCCGGAGGTGTCTCCCGCAACGGTGAGCCTGCCTTAGTCACCACACACGCACGACTAAGTCATCGGGGGCCCAGACGTGGTTTAGGTGGTTGGGGCTAAGCGTGCAAAAGGTTGTGTTGTGACCTCTAGTCCGCACTCTATATGTAGAGTGTGGGTACCAGCAGGTACGGATCAAACTAGAGTGTAGCCATTTGGCTTCTATCACATCGTGTGGGTAAAGATGTACACCTCTGATTAGAGTAAGAACTATTCGAATAGCCGTGTCCACGGTTACAGGACAACCGCTTGATATGTTAGTTAGTCTATGTTAGCATCAAACTCGACGACATTGATGTGGTCTACTATTATCCCGCCGAGGGTGGCAAGGGTAATGTGTAGTCGAAGTTATGCTCTATCCCCAGTCGGTTGCCCTGTGGTTTGGTAATGGCACCACTGGTTTTATCTTTTATGTTTATATTTTCCGCTGCTATCTTTTGGGTTACTTTGTGATGAATTAGGGTGTGAGCCCTCTATGTAATATATATAACCCTGCTGCTCGTTTATCCATATTTAGAGTACTTGTGATGTTTATCAATTGCTTGCGATGAAAGTGTGAGGCTAGTCGCTTTCCTGGCGACTAGCTAAACATGAGTATGAATTTAGAAATGGTGAGATGCATGGACGTTGGTTCAACCATAGACCATGTCCCCAGAAGTGTGATCGTGTTTGGTCGCCATCTTCGTGTGGTTTGACGGGCACACTTCACCATTTGGGACTGGTGAATCAACTCTCCAAATATCTCTTTATTTCTGAATTCGGCGCGTTGAATTTGTATTGTGAGTGGGTAAAGATTATGGCAAGGCTACGATGAGGATGGATGGTTACCGCATTTATTCGGTTTTTATTCAAGACCCCATCTATCTAGATATTTCGCGTTGTCGTAATAATTACTCTCCACAATGCACTTCCGGGGTGCCCACACACTGGCCCAGGGCTATCAGATCCATAACCTACTAGCATTCAGCATAACCACCTTATGCCAATCTGAGACAATCTCCAGGGCGCTAGTAGTCTTATGATCCATGCCTCATGTATCCCTATCCATAACCTATTAGCATTCGGCATAACCTACCTTATGCCGATCCGAGACAATCTCCATGGCACTAATAGTGTTATGATCTGCACCTCATCTAACCCCTATTACTCCCGCATATCAACATATGCGATGATCCAGATCGCAAACTACGCAAGATAGCTCTGATACCACTGAAGGAGTACACGTAGGCTACGACAGCAGAAAACAAAACTTTTCTACCACACACACCAGGACATCATGCGAGAGAGGGATCATGGATCGTTACCACTAGACGTGCAGTGCAGCGGAAGAAGGGTTGGAGAAGCTGGTCCAACCACGCGCGCGTCGAGGTAGTAGTGGAAGTAGTTGATCTCTGGCCGATCAACGCCGCAACGAGCAGCGCCTCTACTGGTATCCACACGTCCAGGGCTGGAACGCCGATTGCGAGTGTACTAGCACTCGTGAGCGGCTAGGGTTTGGCTCGGGAGGTGGCGGCTAGGGTTTAGCTCGAGGTCAACAAAAAACGTAAATCTCCTTGGCCCCTCGCCTCCCTATATATAGACCTCCTCACTCGGGCCTCGTGGACCAAGGCCCAGTAAGAGTCTACTCGGATCTCTATCCGAATCGAGCCCATATTCGAATCACATTCGAATAAGTGTTCCAACCCGTTAAGCGTGCGACCCTGTAGGTTCACGTATATTTTGTCATGACCCGAAAACGCCTTTCTGGTCACCCTGTTAATAGCGGCCTCTAGCAAGGCATATTAACCCTAAAATATATGTAAAGATCATATCGGCTGAACCTGTAATGTCCTCATGTACAAATCCCTTTACCTCACGATATCGATTGAGCTCAAGGCGAGACTTGTGTCATCCTCTTAATAGCTCAATCACTCTCTCGATCCTGTGATGGATTACAAACTTGTTATTGACACCTCAATCACCGTAGCATGGCCATGCACTTCCATAATCCTTTACATCGAGGGGCCCAGAGATATCTCTCCCATAAGGAGGGGCAAATTCTATCTTGATCATTCATATCCCACTACATGTTTCATAGCAAACCCGAAGACTACTTTTATGACTACCCAGTTCCGGAGTAGTGTTTAGTAGTCCCAAAATAAGCTACTACGTATGTTGGGAACCATGATGAACTTAAGTCTAATGACTCTACATAAACACTACTTGAGACTAACTGATGACACGTGAAATCTCTGCAGTATCTCATGGCGGGTCTATCCAACATATGTTCGCTAACATATGTCCATATTATCGATTTGGTATCTCCATACCATGATCCATGAGACATAATCATCAATCAATACATATGCTGATGTTAGAATCATATTTGTTCCTCATATGATATACGATCAAGGATCATTTAGAAATAGCAACATTTGACATTAAGAGTCTCATGAATAAGTCACGTACTCATTGATCAATAATGATAATGCCTATTTCAAGGAACTAATCAATACATTATAAACATAGCATCTGATATATATAACATCTCCATGTTGCCTCTAGGGCATATCACTAACATGCAGGTATCTCTCAAGTACATTTCAACACATATTGGGTTAAAATCCATGAAGTGGTACTCGGCGTATATGCTTAGTGTCGATGTTTTCTATCAGCAATAATAATATGGGGCTACTCATGAGACCTAAACTTGATGGACCTGCAAAGGAACACAAACAATTTATACTCGTTCAGGCCCTCGAGATGAGGTAATACCCTAGGTCCAGTTGTGGTGTATTGCCTTTGAGGTTCCTCTGGTGAGATTGCTTCTTCTTCTGCCCTCAGGGCGCACCCTGCCTCCTCTTATATACCGGGGGACAGGGTTACAGAGTAGGAATCCCAGTCGGACTCTGACCAAGGGATTTCCTTCTAGGAATACAACGTGCCCGACTAGGACTATATCCTTTCCTCGTCGTACAAGGTTATGTGCGCCGAGTCCTATTGTATACCTAATTACAAGGTTATGTGCGCTTCCATTCCACAGGCATCTTGACGGTGGAGCCAGCCTAGTCCTCATGCTGATCCTCGTCGGACAGGTACTCCACCACTGAGAGGGGAAAGGGAGCAAGACTGAATACCACCCATAGTACTCAACAAACCACACCCACAAATATGGACGATGCACAGGAGACAAAGATAGGCTCAGGGTCTATTTGTAGGATCGAACATAGGAACCAAGCCTACCAGAGGGGGCGAATGGTACGAATACCAAAAACCAAAATCTTTTGCGGAATAAAAAAACCCTCAAACCTAGATGGAGTGCACCGGTCAGACCGTCTCTGTTGCACCGGTCTGACCGCCGTATGTCCGCTGGTAGGACCGCTGCCTCGCCGCCGCACTCTTGTCGAATGAATCGTCTGAATTCAGAAGGATACACACTAAAGATGCACTTCAAAGTAAATTAACTTTATTACATCAAGATGTGTTTACAAAGTGCATACAAAGCACTCCTCTCTCTCAAAACTAAACCCTAACTTTTCTCTCTTCCAAAAGTTATGCTCTAGGGTCTCAACCCCTCGTCTATTTATACCTAAAACCTTCTACACAAAGTAGGAGTAGGACTTCTAGTCCCACTAGGACTCAAACCCTCAATTACCAAATCTATTTACAATTTACCAAATCAAATTCTCCTTTCCATAGCCAACTTGGACTCAAACCCTCAATTACCAAATCTATTCAAATTCTCCTTTCCATAGCCAACTTGGACTCAAACCCTCAATTACCAAATCTATTCAAATTCTCCTTTCCATAGCTAACTTGGACTCAACTCCTAGTCCAAGTAAGACTCGACTCCTAGTCCTACTAGGACTCCACTTCTAATCCGAGTAGGACTCGACTCCTAGTCCTACAAGGACTCCACTCCTAATCCTAGTAGGACTCGACTTCCTCTTTCCATATGCACACAATTCCTCTTGTGTGCCATATGAAATCTTCACTTCCACATGTATTGATCTCTAGCCTTTAGTATCCCACGTGATCTCCCGATCATCCGGACATCAACTTCTCCCAAGTTGACTCCCGATCCATCACCGGCAATACTCTCGAGGCCTCAAGACTCACCTACACATGCAAAAACAAAGAAACCATATCCGAGCACAAGTTCTTCCCAACTTGCCTCGCATTAGCCACACACACTCACACCAATATTCACAGTTATTTTCAAATCAATCTCTTATTAAATAAATTATTTGCAAAGCCAATTGTTCATCACAAAATATTAATCATGACAATGATTCTACATTATTTGCATAAAGGCAATTGCAACCAATAGTAGTTCACAAACAGTAAAAGATTGATTAATTGAACAATATTAATTCTCCACAAATTAATGTTACACCATGTTAACCAAGCCCAACAAGCCATTTGAACCACACCAGTTCCATTGAGTCAAGTTAATTAAG
The DNA here is from genome assembly GCA_003991445.1 of Oryza meyeriana var. granulata. Taxonomy (NCBI): domain Eukaryota; kingdom Viridiplantae; phylum Streptophyta; class Magnoliopsida; order Poales; family Poaceae; genus Oryza; species Oryza meyeriana. The sequence goes on along the minus strand of RYFJ01001457.1, from coordinate 43,991 downwards.
TAAAGATGAGACTAATCATAGTGAGTCTTGACCAATCGCCCATATCTGTAGGCGCGGCTATTCGGATAGATTTACTTTGATCAGAGGTATACAACTGTACCCACAAGACACAGCCCCACCCATGTTATCGTGTGCCGGTGCATCACCACGATACCTTGTAAGAGGCTGTGACATGACCGTTCAAGCAACCTCTCCCAAACCATCCACACCACGCTGAGGTTGCACCTGCCAACAGGATACCCCATACTGGCCAGGCTACCCTTCTTGTGCCACAATGGATCTGGAAGCCGATCAACCCTACCCCAGGCCGACCCAACTCCATCACGCCCATTCTTACCATCGATGCCTAGGAGAGGGAGAAGAGACGCTACAAGCCCAACCGTTGCCCACGCTGGCTTGTGGAAAGTATGAGTATTTGCCCAAGGGATTCTTGTGAACCGGTCCTTAATTGCCATGGGTGTGACCAACATAACCATGCACCCACAGCCCACCGTTTGGGTCAAATTTTAGTAATTAAATAGTAATAGGTCCAATGTTACATTTCCCGACATAGAGTCGAAACATGAATGTAAATGATAAAGTTTAATTCCTAGGTGAACCAATAGTTTCTAAGCATGGCTAAGCATCCTAGGAATAACATTCTAAACATGTTGTTACCTAGGTGACAAGGAACAAGGTTCAACAACTAAGGCATAATCCTATCTATATAAGTGTCATAACCCATACCACATGTAATAATAAAAATATGCATGTTTATTTGAATAAACAAAACATTTTAGCAAAAAGTAGGTACAAAATGATCAAGATTACAGTGTGACTTGCCTTGCTCTGGCTCGACGTACTGGGCTACGACCTCATAGTACACGGGAGAATCGACGGCGTCGGATTCTAAAGCAAACAACGCACAAACAATCAAAAACAGTACGTGTGGACAAGGAAACTGATGGCAACGGGGTGCCCGATCTTCCGTTAGGTAAGGATAACTCTCGATTTGGTGGAGAATCGATACTCACGATCCGGCTTCTAATCACCAAGACCCGAACCCTGCAATCGTAGCACCACGTCTCCTCTCGTTATCAACCGTGCGTTGCCCGGTTGACCTCGCCACGAAGGCTAATCCCTGCATGCAAATCGAAGAACACAAGCAAGAACAAGAAAGATTGCAACAAAATTTCAGATGAATGATTATACTCTCGAGTTGGGGTCTCACAAACCGATAAACGGCGAAACTATTCAAAGGCAGAATAATTTAAGCAAAACCCATCTAAACAGTGAAGGCTACTGAATATATATGAGTTAGGACGTCCTAGGGTGAGGGTTTGCCCTGTGAGGGGCACACTCCTCATGGGTTTAGCCCATGACACAATTACAAGGCCCAAGGCCCAAAACAGAGTCGGACTGGAAAAGATACGTGTCTTGTTTCGACGATTCTGGACAGCTCAGGAGGAATGTTTATGTGAAACCAAAACCATCTGAAAGTAGACTTCATAAGATTTCCAACAAGTACTTGTAGGCCCTGTAACTCCTTCTGGATCAAAAGTTATGGCCGTTTGAAGTTGACGCTGTCTTCCAGCCCGAAACTGAATCGGTCTCGGGAATAGGAGTTTAGTTGCACTTGTTGTCTCCACTGTAATATGTGGTTTCTTGAGCTATTCTCCATGGTCTTCTCCCAGGTTTCTAATAACAATAAAATCATCACAAGAATTAAATAGCATGCCATTCATAGAAATATTTTCATGTAAGCTTAGGAATGCATTCACCTGACGATTAAGTTGACAGGCATGTGCGCGAGTAATCGGTCCTCGGATCGGTTGCACATCTTATTCATCATGAAGAGGTTGTAAGTGTGTATCTAAAGACATGATGTCCTCATCATCCTCCCCCTCTTGATTTGGAGTCATCCTTGACTCAAGGTCATCTTCTTCACCCAAGTAAGGCTTCAAATCAGCAACATTGAAAACATCACTCACACCATAATCTGCAAGCAAATCAATCTTGTATGCATTGTCATTTATCTTTGCAAGAACTTTAAAAGGACCAGCAGCTTGAGACATTAATTTTGACTTGTGCAAAGTAGGAAACCTATCCTTTATTAGGTGTAACCAAACAAGGTCACCGGGTTCAAAAATAAGCTCCTTTCTACCTTGACTACCAGTAAGTTTATATTTTGCATTCATACGCTCAATATTTTTCTTAGTAGTCTCATGTAACTTAAGCACAAATTCAGCCCGTGTCTTAGCATCAAAATTTACTTTTTCTGAAAAAGGTAATGGCAATAAATCAATTGGAGCACGAGGGTTAAAGCCATATACCACCTGGAATGAGCTCATCTTTGTGGTGGAGTGCAACGAACGGTTGTAGGCAAACTCCACATGTGGAAGACATTCTTCCCACATTTTTAGATTATTCTTCAAAACAGCCCGCAACATCGTGGACAAAGTATGATTCACCACCTCTGTTTGTCCATCGGTTTGGGGGTGGCAAGTTGTAGAAAATAGTAACTTCATCCCCAATTTCCTCGACAACGTCATCCAAAAATGACTCAAGAACTTGGTATCTCGATCTGAAACAATTATATTGGGCACACCATGTAGACGAGCGACATCCCTGAAAAACAAATCAGCAACTATGGTAGCATCGTCGCTCTTATGACAAGGAATGAAATGTGCCATTTTGGAAAATCTATCAACAACAACAAAAACACTATCCCTCCCCCTCTTTGTCCTAGGCAATCCTAAAACAAAATCCATAGAAATGTCTTCCCAAGAAGCACTAGGAACGGGTAGAGGAATATAAAGACCATGTGGATTAAGACGGGACTTAGCTTTGTTACAAGTGCTGCATCGTGCAATATATCGTTCAACATCACGCGGCATTTTCGGCCAAAAGAAGTGAGTAGCCAGCACATCCTCTGTCTTCTTCACTCCAAAATGTCCCATCAATCCACCTCCATGTGCTTCCTACAAAAACAAAAGACGAACAGAGCTTGCAGGAACACATAATTTGTTAGCTCGATATAACAATCCTTCATTCAACACATATTTATTCCAAGTTCTTCCCGCTCGACAGTGATCATAAGCTTCTTTAAAATCCAAATCAGTAGCATATAATTCTTTTATTGTCTCCAATCCAAAAATTTTATGATCAGGTTGAGATAACATAGTATAGCGCCTGGATAAAACATCAGCAATCACATTGTCCTTGCCTTTCTTATGCTTAATGATATATGGAAAGGACTCAATAAATTCTACTCATTTAGCATGTCGTTTATTCAATTTAGCTTGACTTCGAATATGTTTCAAAGACTCATGATCAGAATGTATGATAAATTCCTTTGGCCATAGATAATGTTGCCAAGCCTCTAATGTTCGAACCAGAGCATATAATTCTTTATCATAAGTTAAATAGTTTAAACTAGGTCCTGACAACTTCTCACTAAAGTATGCAACTGGCTTACCTTCTTGAATAAGTACACCTCCAATCCCAATCCCACTTGCATCACATTCAAGCTTAAAAACCTTACCAAAGTCAGGGAGTTGGAGTAGTGGTGCATGAGGCAACCTCTCTTTAAGCAAATTGAAGGCGTCTTCATGTGCTTGTCCCCATCGAAAAGGAACGTCTTTCTTTGTGAGCTCATTCATGGGTGCGGCAATGGTGCTGAAATCTCTCACAAAGCAACGATAGAATCCAGCTAACCCAAGAAAGCTCCGCACCTGTGTAACCGATGTAGGAGTTGGCCAACTCTTGATCGCTTCTATCTTGGTCTCATCAACTTCAATTCCCTGTGGAGTCACAACATAACCAAGAAAAGAAACTCGTTCCGTGCAAAAAGTGCACTTCGCGAGGTTACTGAACAAACGTGCATCTCTCAAAGCATTAAAAATAGCACGTAAATGTTCCTTATGTTCATCTAAAGACTTGCTGTAAATAAGTATATCATCAAAGTAAACCACTACAAATCTACCAATGAAAGTGCGTAAAACTTCATTCATAAGTTGCATAAACGTACTAGGAGCATTAGTCAAACCAAAAGGCATTACTAACCACTCGTACAAACCAAATTTAGTTTTGAACGCGGTCTTCCATTCATCACCCAATTTCATTCTAATTTGGTGGTATCTACTACGCAAGTCTACTTTAGAGAACACAACAGAGCCACTCAATTCATCAAGCATATCATCTAACCTAGGAATAGGATGACGATATCTAATAGTTATGTTATTAATGGCTCTACAATCGACACACATGCGCCATGACCCATCTTTCTTAGGCACCAAAATAACAGGAACAGCACAAGGACTAAGGCTCTCACGTACATACCCTTTTTCAAGCAAGTCTTGCACTTGACGCTGAATTTCCTTAGTCTCTTCGGGATTGGTCCTGTACGGCGCACGGTTTGGCAACGCAGCTCCCGGGATCAAATCAATTTGATGCTCAATTCCTCTCAAAGGTGGCAGCCCTGGGGGTATCTCACTTGGAAATACATCAGCAAACTCCTGCAAAAGGTTAGTAATAGCAAGTGGCAAAGATTTTGGCAAGTCCTCAAGTGTAAAGAAAGTTTCCTTCAAACCAAAGCATAGCAAATAGATTCATTAACATTTAACTCAGAAATCTTAGATTTAGTAGCTAACATGGAAGCTCCTTTCAACTTAAGTGTGTCTTTCCTAGCAGGTGGCTCTTTCTGGACTCTAGGTATAGAAACAAAAATTGAAACAGGACGGAAACAGAATGATACCTAACGGGCAACCTTCACTCTTATACGACTTGATGGCAACGGGGTGCCTGATCTTCTGTTAGGTAAGGATAACTCTCGATTTGGTGGAGAATCAACACTCACGATCTGGCTTCTGATCACCAAGACCCGAATCCTGCAATCGCAGTACCACGTCTCCTCTCGTTATCAACCGTGCGCTGCCCAAAGCAATACGTTCGTTTTGCAATAACTCAGATTTAGGTGAAGGCATAAAAACATTAGTATTATTACATTTATTTCTCAAAAACTCATGGTTTTTAATCTTTTCCCTCTCAAGATCATCTTTCAAAATTTCAGCAAGGGACATAGGTAGCAACTTAAATTTCTTGCCATTATGTGTGAAAGTGTACGTGTTGGTTCTACCACGGTGTACAACATCTCTATCATATTTCCAAGGTCTACCTAAAAGTAGAGAACATGCTTGCATTGGAACAACATCGAATATGGCACTATCATGATAATTGCCTACTGAAAACTCCACTTTCACAATTTTACTTACCTTCAACTTACCGCAAGAATTAAACCACTGGATGTAATAAGGCCGTGGATGTGGTTGTGTAGGCAAACCAAGCTTCTCAGCCAAATCAGAACTAGCCAAGTTGCTACAGCTCTCGCTATCAATGATAATACGGCATGCTCGATTCATAACCAAAAACCTTGATTGGAACAAATTGTGGCATTGATTTTGCTCCGCTTTCTCCATTTGAGAACCTAGCACTCGTACCAAAATACTCTCATTATCCTGCAAAAGGTTAGTCACATAAGAAGGGAAAACAAGGGGTTGTTTCTCTAAATGAAACACTTTTTTGTAAGCAAAATTTTGAGATGGAGAAACAAATTTCTCTCGCATAAGCATTTTCATATCGTTCCAAGTTTGAGGCAATCTATCATGTGAAGATGTTATTAAATTTTGCCACCATACTAAAGCATGAGAAGTCAAGACAATAGAAGCATTCTTAATCTTTCGTTTATCACACATATGACGATGAGAAAAAATTTTATCAATCGCAACTTCCCAACTCATGTATGCTTCAGCACCAAATCCATTATACGAAGGGGGAGATGACACAGTCTTACCTTCACTTGTTGAAGGTGATGTGGCAGCTATGGTAGGGCTCTCATCCAAATTATTCGTCTCCTTTTTGTCCTTGGTGTGAACTATCATAGTTAGTGGAAGACAAGAAGAAACAATAGCTAGTTGCTGATGTCGTCTCAATTGTTCATATTTACTAAGGAGACCTTTTGTGCTCTCAGCTATCGCCTGAAGGTCTTGTTGTATAGAGTTCATGCTATGTCATCACATTCCTGCCACTGTTAGTAGAAAACAAAAAACAAAACAAAAGTATTCTCCCTATCAACTACTAGGTAGTGGATGGTGGAATCACACATTCTCAAGTGTCTTACCTTGCTCTTAAAAGAATCTTACCAATTGAAGTAAGCGGTACGACTCAGAGAGGTGGGATGTTTGACGACGGCAGGGGTGCGATTGCGAGGATCAACCTGTACTGACCAAAAGTGTGTGGATCGCGGAAGGCAGTGTATTGTAGCAAGGGTTAGCAAAATTCAATAATAGAATAGCAAAGCTGAATGAGTGTTCCAAATACTTGTAGCAGTCACTGGCCGAGACACGTTCCTAGAACAAGCCTAACAAGCGAGAGTAAGAAACAAAGGACTTAGAATATCTTGAAAGATCAGCTCAGCAAGACTGTTCACTGAAAACAGCTCGCTATCCTTTTCTTCTTCTGTTTTCTCTCTCTTTTTTTCTCTTCTCTTTTTTTCTTTTTTTTCTTTTTTTCTTCTAGGAGTACACCTAGTACACAAGAAACAACCACAAAAATTAGCAGCTCGATATAATGCACGGAGTGACCCTGGAAAAAACACGCAGAGGTGCTCTGAAAAGCGTGCAGGAACTTCGGAGCTTGAAAACTCAGTCTTGCAGGCCAAATTTCGCTATTTTAGATTGGCCAAAATTGACAAAGTTGGGAAGAAGAAGATGTAAAATTTTATGTAGATGTCCGCAGATATAAAATTTGCCTAATTCTGAGTCAGTATGCAAAAGTTATGGCTGTTTTAAGACAGGTAGTGCGAACTAGGGTTTCGCGGCTCAACCCTGTTGCTCCGGCTAGAGTATAAGTGCCAATAGGTCAAGCGGGGCTGACAAGGAGGCTAGCGGTGCAGGGCAATTGACACAAGGTGGCTTGTGACCTATCTAAAAAGGCTTGTGAAAGCGGGTTAAAAACTCAAGGCGGCTTGTAGTCCGAAACCGAGTTGAACTCGATCTCTCAAGGCAGGCTCTCGTGCAATGCAAAAGTTAGAACTAGAACCACAAACACGACTCTAAACCAGCGACCACTAACTTGACCTAGGACAGAGACTCAACAAAGTGAAACTGAAATAAATTTTGCAAAGGCACAAAGGGGTTTGGACAGGGGATAAACCTAACACTACGAAGAACACAGTGGTATTAATTTTTTTGGTTTTCTGGACTCCAGGTAAAAGAAAGAAAGATGGATCGATGGGAACAGATAGTACCTATCGGGCAACCTTAGCTCTCATACCACTTGATGCGACTGGATGCCCGATCTTCCGATAGGTTCGATTTGGCGATGTGAAGACGTTCACGTTTTGAGGCTTCCGATCAGCGATCGTCACCTCGCAACCGCTACACCCACACGTCTAGTTGTTATCAACCATGCTCTCACGTAGTCAACCTCACCACGAAGGTTTTATCCCTGCAAGCAATTGAAGAAACTCACAAGAACAAGGAAGAACGCAATCTGAATTGCAGATGAATGTTTAGCACATGAAGTTAGGGTTCTACAAACCGATCTAGACGGTGAAACTGCAATGGCAGAATAATCTAAGCAAAACCCACCTTTAAACAATGATGGCTACTGTATATATAGGAGTTGGGACGTCCTAGGATTATCCCTAGGGCGCACACCCCTTGGGCTTAGCCCACGACACAATTACAAGGCCCAAGGCCCAAAACAGACTCGGACTGGAAGAGGTACGTGTCTTGTTTCAATGATTCCGGACAGCTTAGGAGGAATTTTGACGTGGGACCAAAAAAAATCTGAAAGTAGACTCCATAAGCTTTTGAACAAGTACTCATGGGCCCCGAAAGTCCCCCTAGATCAACGGCTAGGTCCGTTTGAAGTTGATGCTGTCAGGAGGGCCGAATCCGAATCCAAAATATGCAGAACTTCATCTCTTGCCTTCTATGGACCAAAAGTGACGTGGTGATGTAGGAGTAGACTTGGGTAAGGTTTTGGTTTGGTCCCCAATCAACTTCTTTGATCATCCATGCATTCGTTGCGCATAGTCTCTTTCTCTTCACCCAAGCAAGTATCTCTGCAAACGAGAACACACAAAAGTTATGGTGCAGTAACGGCTGGTCAAATATATAACACATAAATTTTACGTAGAAAGCATACACCTTTGGTTAATGAATACATAAGGTAGCTATGGTTATATCCGAGCTAGTGATGTCCTCATCAGAAACAGGGGTTGAATGTATTTTTAATGGATTCTTGGCATTTTTTTGAATTTAATGAAATTTGAATGGAATTAATCGGAGTTCGAATGAATTAGTTATGAATTTTAGAAGTTTCACTATGATTTCCTATGAAAAAACAACTTCAAAATGATTTATTGTGCAATTTAACAGAATTAAAGCGTCAGCGGACCATGGGGTCTAGCGCAGATAGGCGGACCCCACGGGTTAGTGGTGCAAGAAAGGACGGTGCACGGACGCATTCCATGCACGTGCGGCGACCGCCAACATAGGTACACAAGCGGTCCTGATCTGCCGAGACAGATCAGATGACTCAGACCTAGTCGGGAAAGAGACCCGCTGGCACGCACGGTGCGGCGATGGTGTACGTGGCCTGATGGTCACTGCTGGCGACCATTCGGTGCAGTGGAGAGCAGCGGCGAGCAGCGAAGGAGGTAAGGAATGTGGCCGAGTGCTCACCGAGGGCTCGCGGCGGCTGGAGTGTGGTGAACGATGGCGAACAGAGGGAGTTGGCAGCGGCTGAGGTTCAGGATGGTGACGCCGACTAGGTTCCAGCAGCGCAGAGCGATGAAGGAGACGGAAACGAGATACGGGAGGACCTAGGGAAGATGTTGAATGTGTTAGGAGGAAGAAAGACCGAGTGGGTCGATGGAAAACCACGGCCGACTGCCGGCGGAGAGGCTTACCGGAAGGGAATGACGGAGAGGATGGAATTCTGACGGAAATCCAAGACGGCCGACTACAGTACAGGACGCAGCTGGGTGCGGCGAAGCTACCGAGCACAAGTGCGGTAGTCGGTGATGACTGTAGTGACGGCGGTGTGCGACTGGAGTCAGCAGAGCTCGGCGGTGATTCGAGGGCTCGGTGCGGAGGAAGTTTGGGTACCCGTCAGGCGTATGCACCTGAGGGAAAAATGAGAGCAAAGCATGGGAAGGGTCTATATATACTCAACTGGGGGAGTTCATGGCCGACTTTCACGGGATTGAAGGCGGCGGCCACGACGGCTAGTGGGAGTGATTCAACCGCGGTCATGGGCGAGAGGGGCGGAGAAGGTTGGGGAAATGGGTGGGGACTCGGTCCATAGCATTTGAATCAAGAGCCGAGGCATGGGGAAGCGGAAACGGCGTAATCCGATGGACAGGGCAGCTCGATCCCCTCCGGCCAAATCAGCCAGATGTTGAGGATGAAGCTGACGTGTGGGGCCCCGGGACCACGTGTCAGCGAGAGGGGTGAGGGGAGCGGCACGGGGAGAGTGGCCGATAGGTGGGGCCCGGCTGACGATGAGAGAGGATGAGGGACACGCGGGCGTGCAAGCCGTGCAAGCAGGCCAACATAGTACTAGGCCGGTGGCCCAGCAGGAGGGAAAAGAAAAGAAAAAGGAAAAAGAGAAGGAAAAGGAAAAGGATTTCTAGTGCTCTTTTAATCCCAATAAGAAATTTTGATTTATTAAAAATACTTCCAGTGCTCTAAAAATTCCAATAAAAATTCTGTTAGTGTATTTTGGCAAGGAGAATATAGAAAAAATATTCTCAGCCAAGATAATTTATTACTTTGCATTTTCACATTTAGTTAATTCATTTGGCCAATTTAAATTATTTTTCTTGGGACATTTTCTTAGGTATATTTTGTGTGGCAAAATTTAAGGTGGGGAAACTCAGGGTGTGACAGATGTTTAGCACACAAAGTTGGGGTTCCACAAACCGATCTAGATGGTGAAACTGCAATGGCAGAATAATCTAAGCAAAACCCAACCCTAACTCAATAACTTCTACTAAATATATAGGGTCTAGGGTTGGCCAAAGACCCCTGGACGCATCCCTAATGGACTCTGACACGATACAAGGCCCAACGGCCCAGAAGACGGTGATGCAGCACCCTAGCAAATTCTATTTACCCTCTTGTTTTGATGATATCTTTTGACTAATAAGGAATTTTGATGTGGAACCAAATCCATTGGAAAGCTTATCTCCTTAGCTTTCCGTACTTATGTAGAACGTCAAAAATAGAGTTCATACGCAATCTGGGCGACGATTTTAGTGCGGACTGCTCCTAGAATCCGAGATGGACTCAAACTCGATATGAATTGGGCCTCCAATTGTCTGCCTCCTAGCCTCTCTCCAAATGCTTCCTGGTCCTCTCCAAGGTTCCTAATCATAATTAAATCATTAGGTAACAATCTATTCTCAAAGTCACCAAAAGAAGAAGTTAGGAACGAGTTCACCTAGAGATTCATTTGTCGTGCCTGAGCTCTAGTAATTGGCCCTTGCATAACAACTTGAGGATTGTTGTAAGTATCCAAAGGAGTGATGTCCTCATCACCACTTGGGCTACAGATCTTAGCAACATGAGGGGGTGACTGTATAGCTTGCAGCCCCTAGGCCTTTGTGGTGCTCGGGGTGGATCAAGCCAGGCCAAACACCGCTGCCTGTCCCTAAGATTAGAACTTTCGGAACATTGGCGATGCACAAGGCACTGTCCACTGGGTCGAACACCATGCTCAGCACTGAGGGGCAAACTTCCCCGGTCACCCAAATGGTTTGCACAGATTGTCTCTCGTTTGCATTTGGGAAGCGAACGAGCACAACCTCGCATGGTAAGATGTTCCAATGAGTGGGTAAAGGGAAAAAACTCCAGAGAACTGGAAACCTAACTAGAAAAAGCAGGAGGATGTGTGGACCTTTGTGATGTTTGTCTGCCCAGCCCCTGAGCCCACCTGTAGATGATCCATCGCCAACGCCACGGTCGTTCCTCTGACCGCTGGGGCAGTATTGATTCTGCCTGGGGGGAACGTCCTTTGTGCACGTAATGCGACGTGCCTAGGGCCCCAAGCTGGCTGCGGCTGCATGCCACTTCAGCATCATCCCTGCATGGTCCTGCATGCGAATAAGAATAGCTGTCCACCTGCGAGGGTTGTCCATCAGCACAGTACTGGCGCGCTCTCACCGCTTTACCCGCCTCCTCTTGGGCTATAGAGCTTAGGAACACAGGGGCATGACTGGGTTACTCGTAGCACTTAGGCCTTCGCGGTGCTCAGGGTGGAGCGGGCCAGGCCAAACATTGCTACCAGTCGTCGAAGTCGGAACCGTCAGGACATCGGCAATGCTCGGGGCACTCTCCATTGGGCCGAGGACTGTGCATTCGGGTTGGAGCTAGCCAGGCCGAACATTGCTGACCGTCACCGAAGTCAGAACCGTCGGCACATCGACAATGCTCGGGGCTCTGTCCACCAGGCCGAGAACCATGTCTAGCACTGAGGGACGAGCCAAGCACGGTTAGCCTAGCACGTGCACTAGCCACCGCCCGTTTGCCCTTGGGAAGCAGGTAAGAAAGGCTTCACGAGATAGAACTTCTTGAAGGTAGACAAGTGGGGGGAAGAGACCCCGGAAAAGCTTGAAAAAAGAGCAGCTAGGAGCTGCAGCTAGTGGGAAAGGGTAACATATTGAAAGATGTATGGAATGGTAGCCCCCTCGGCCAACCTGGGAAAGACAGGGTTCTACCAAGGTTGGGCCAAGTTTGACATTTACTTACATATCTTGTCAGGGGTAGAGCTTGTGTAGGTGCCCAATATTCCATGGTTTCGGGAGCGGGGTGCCGCTCTCCATGGCCAGTCTTATTGAGCCTGGCCGGGGCTTACCGGTCATGAGGGAAAGGGGCTTCCCACATGGGTGAGATTTTTTTCTTTCCTGCACGTGACAAGGCAAGGCAGAGAACCAAGTCCCTGATCTCGAGTGATCGAGCCCGGACATTACACTGATGATAGCGCCTCAGGCTTTGTTGGTATCTGGCAGCACGCAATACAGCTCGTTGTTGGTGCTTGAGGGCGTCGAGTTCATCTGCCCTACATGAGGGCGATGGTGCGGTGCTGGACAGGGACGGTCCTGTCCCCATAGCGGGCACTGCCAGGGTGGAGCGAGGTGCTGCTCAGCAGCCGCCGGCTCTTGACTTCTACCTTTATAGTCGAATTGACGCCGTGATGCTCCCTAGCCATCCTACTCCTAGGTGGGAAAAACAGCAAGAAAATCAATCAAAACACGACAATCCCTCAACCTGGCGCTCCAGCTGTCAGTGTGGAAACACCTATAGCGGGGATCCGAAGGGACCTCCTCTGTGAGTTTGGCCGGGGGAATGAATGTGCTTTGATCGGTCATAGGTTGTTGCTGGAGTAAATGAGACACAAGGAATTATACAGGTTAAGGCCACCCAAATGTATAATACCCTACTCCTGTTGTGTTCTTGGTTCCTGGAAATCTTCTCCTTCTCAAGAAGGTTTTACAAGACTAAGGCTCTGAATCTTTTGAGTTCTCCCCTTTCCATCCTCTGTGGCCTTGGTTCTCCCCTTATAATCTTCAGGGGAATACCATAGTGGCTGCACAATAGGAATTAGAGAATTAGGTATGCTATGTCTTGCCTTGTGTAGGCCGGTAGGCCGGGCTATTCTTCCGAGGCCCTCCTCAAGCTAGTGAGAAGTGGAACAATGGTGGTTGGCCACGCATCCGGCGTGGCCATCTGAAGCTTGCGAAGAATGGCTGGGCTCGTCCTGCTGATAGTGGGACCACCCGCTTGCCTCTCGTCGAAGGAATAGGGGCTGGGCGAGATTGAGTAGGTGGTGTGGTTGTCCATGCCGCTTGGCATTCCACGCCCCTTGTCAGAAAAAGGGCAATGATGGCTTGGGGCATGAGATATAGAGCCACCCTGTCTCCCATGCCTGCTAGGTAGATATACGTCCTGTCGCCCTTAATGGGCAAGGTGTAGGGAGATCGAAGCAAGGAGACAGGCTCCATCACATCGTCCTTAATCCCGTTGTCCCCATGCGCTCCTCAAGCAGTTTGGGAGGAGCTGAGCTTAGGGGCAAAATGAGGTGGCACCCCGAGCTTGCTGAAGCCTAGGGTGGGCGAGGCACCCCGAGCTTACCCCACGGGGGAGCGAGCTCGGGTTCACGCTCAGGGAGCCCCCTGTGTGACCTCTTACGATCCAGGGTGGCCCCTGCCAATGTGGTGATGTGGCTTTAGGCCACCCTGTGCTGTCGGTGATGTGGACCCTGGTTCCCATTTCACCGATAGTGCTAACCGCTACTTGTTGGTCGATTTGGTCTAACCCTAAGTGGAAATGCTAGCCCACGGTATCCCGTCTCCAAGCATTAACACGGTATCGTCCATTTCCACCTGATCCGTACTTCTCCTTCATCTGCCTGTGAGGCGCCCTGTCCCATCGATACCCGCCGTCCCCATCCGGCGACCTACAACCCCGGCGTCGAGCTCCTTTGTGGAGGCCATGGGTCCCGGGTACCTTGTGGAAAGTTTTGTCGCCACTCAAATAGAGGATGGGCCTAATCCTATAATTAGGAATACAGTAGGACTTGGCATATGTTACCTTGCATGACAAGGGAAAAGATATAGTCCTAGTAGGGTACATTGTACTCCTAGAAGGAAATCCCTTGGTTAAGTCCGACTAGGATTCCTACCATGTACCCTTACCTCTTCAGTATATAAGGGGAGGTAAGGAGCCCCTGGGGCAAGACACCATACCGCAATCTCATCAGATAAACCTCAAAGGCAATACACAACAGCTAGAAATAGGGTATTACCTCACCTTGAGGGCCTGAACCAGGATAAACTAATTTCGTGTTCATTTGAAATCCATCAAGTTTAGGTCTCACAAGTAGCCCCATATAATTATTACCGATACAAAGCATCGATAGTTGGCGCGCCAGGTAGGGGTTTCGTTGAGATCATTGTCATCAAGCCTAATGGATCCAACCATCAAAGTCGTTAGCATCAAGTTCAACCTCGGACAAGCGATCAGCTTTGGGAGCCTCGACTTCATCGCTGACAACTTCAGCATCCTCACCCTGACCAACTCGGATTCAACCCGATCAGCCAGGAACCAAGTGACTTCGCACCAGTCGGCCTACTCAATGCTGTAGCAGTCTTCGGCGACTTGCTGGTGCAATTTCAATACCTACGAGTCCAGGGACAACTCTTTTTCCCAATGTTCGACTCGGACTTGGCCTTGAGCCAACCGAGATCGGGCTAGGGGAGGAGATCGTCAATCTCCCGTTTAGACTTAGCAATGCTGCAGATACCTTCAATCTCAATGCGATGCGGCAGAACCGCTGGAGATCGGATATAGATCTAGGGATACCTTCAATCTCAATCTCAATCCCCTGGAATTTGACTCGGATACGGCCTAGAGCTACTCGAGATCAGATCTAGGGAGGTTGGAGTTGTGATCAGCCCCCTGAATTACTCTGAGTCCAATTCCCAGTTGGACAATAGCTCGGGATGCTTTTCTCCACCATGTGAAGTGTTCATGGCATCCAAGGGTTGAACCCCCACGTAGGACGCTCGCCGGCTACGTGAGCAATAGGAGGAGGGCACATGATGGCTACAAGCCGAGCGTGACACCCATAATGACAACTTGCGCAAGGCTGGGCGGGCTGCTCAGCAAGAGATCCTCCAAACCCGATTAGGCAACCACGACGTCTTGTTGACCCACAGCAGAATGTTGTGGCCGCTGCCACACTGTTGGACACCTTGCAGTTTGGGCCCGACCACCAGGCTACCCCAACTATTGCAAGGATCAAGGCAATGATCACCGCTGCAGCATGCCAGCAGCGACAGCAGTCTGGAGAAACCCTCATACCGTCAAACAAGATGGGTTTTGGATACAGTGATCCCGTCCGCTTTAGCACGACGCCGAGCGGCTGGCTCTAGTCAGCATCACTTGGAGTCCCACCATATGTCTCTCGGCAACTGTAGCAACGACCGACAACAGTATCACCATCAGGAGCGTCGGGACAACCAGGATGCCCGAGGACGTCTACAGCAAGATCTCTGTCATGACATCAACGCCTGGCACCGGGAACGCGAGGAGGATGAACGCCGCTGACTCGAAGATGAGCATGAGTGCTTCGGCCTCCACCACGAGCAGTTTCATCGACGCAGTCGGAGTCAGACCCCTCACCAAGATGAAGGAGTTCTGGTGTTCACCCACAAACTACAATAGGTCGAATGGCCATCCAGCATCAAGCCAACTGGTATAGAGAAGTACGATGGCAAGAACAATCCAGAGTCATGGCTGACCGTGTACACCTTGGCAATATGAGTAGCTGGAGGCGATCCCAAAGCCATGGCTAACTCCCTACCAGTCGCCTTGGCCGGCTCAGCAAGAACGTGGTTGACAGGGCTTCCTAGGCGATCAATTGGCTCCTGGGGGAACTCCGCGAGCGCTTCGTTGCAGACTTCCAAGGAACCTAAGAAAGGCCATCATCCGAGTATGATCCATACCAATGCCTTCAAAGAAAGAACGAGTCCCTCCACGACTTCATCAAGCGGTTCTCCGAGAAGAAGAACTCAATACCCAAGATCAAGGACAAGGTCGTCATTGCTGCTTTCTGCAAGGGAATAAACGACACCCTGTTCATTGCTAAAGTCACTCGGAAGCCTCCAAATTATGTCAAGGCTTTGTTTGACATGGCAAACAGTATGTCGACTTGACTGATGCAGTTACTGAGGCCCTCGACAACAAGGAGTACCTATAGAAGGAGCGGAAGGACACCAACGACACGGCCCCGACTAAGGCTGGGAACCAAAAAGTAAGTCGGACGACATCGTAGCGATTGTAGAGCATAACTGACCGTGACCCCCTAGGATGGACAACTACCAAAAAGTCATGAACAGGCCATGCCCTTTTCACCCGAAGGGGAAACACGCGACCAAAAACTGCTTCATGCTCAAGAAGCTTACTTCAGAGCAGACATTAGCGTCCGGCAAGCAGAAAGACAAAGACAAGCTGGACTCGGGCGTAGCCAGCGACTATCAAGATCCCCAGGCTGAGCTCAATCACATATTTGGAGGGCCATTGTATACAAGACAAAGCATAAACAAAAGCTAACTGCCCGAGAGGTGAACTCGGTCTCGTTAGATGCACTCCAATACTTGCGTTGGTCAGAGACGGCAATCACCTTTGACCACGCGCACCACCCCGACTGAGTAACGCATCCGAGGCATTATCCACTCGTCCTGGACCTAGTCATCAGAAGTATGAAGCTGAAGAAGGTTCTCATGGATGGAGGAAGCACACTCAACATCTTGTTCGCCAAAACACTCGATGAAATGAAGATACCCCGATCCGTGCTGCGGCTGAGTACAGCTCCCTTCCACGGAGTCATCCCTGGCCTCTCTTCAACCCCACACGGACAAATCACACTACCGGTAAAATTCGGCACATAGGAAAATTTCCACACAGAGAACATCTACTTCGAGGTGGCTAACTTTGAGACAGCGTATCATGCCATACTCGGATGGCCTGCACTCACCAAATTCATGGCAGTACCCCATTATACATACATGATGCTCAAGATGCCAGGACCAACAGGAGTACTCTCCCTGCATAGCGATGTTAAGCAAGCCTTCGCTTGTGACAAGGAGAGTTGCGAGCTAGCCCAATGTCACGAAGCGGCAGTCGGACGAAGCAGCATCTGACTAGCCACAACAACTGCAAACAAGGACGCTAAAGTCCTGGCGAAGAAAGCAGCCAAATCAGGAATTTCAGCAGATTCAGAAATAAAGAAGATCCCCTTGGACCCTTCTGACCCCACTAAGATTGCACTTGTTGGGACCGGACTTGACTCCAAATAGGAAGACGAGCTCGTCACCTTCCTCCAGGCGAACAGTGACATATTTGCTTGGAAGCCTTCTGACATGCCTGGTGTACCAAGGGAGGTGATCTAGCATTCCCTAAACATCAAGCTGGATAACAAACCAGTCAAGCAACGACTATGGCACTTCGCACAAGACCGCAAAGGTGCTATTCGGGAAGAGATAACCAAGCTCCTAGTAGCCGGGTTCATCAAGGAGGTCTACCATCCGGATTGTCTGGCAAACCCAATCCTAGTCCAGAAGAAGAATCGTAAATGGTGCATGTGTGTCGACTATACTGACTTAAACAAGGCGTGTCCCAAGGATCCATTTGGTCTACCCAGGATAGATCAGGTGGTCAATTCAACTACGAGATACGAATTACTCAATTTTCTCAACTATTACTCAGGATATCATCAAGTCAGCTTAAAGAAAGAGGACTACCTGAAGACTTCTTTCATCACACCATTTGGTGCATATTGCTATATCACTATGCCGTTCGGGTTGAAAAATGCTGGCGCAACATATCAACGTGCTATCTAGCGGTGTCTTCACACTGAACTCGGGCACAACGTGGAGGCATATGTCGATGACATGGTGATTGTTGATGTTTTGTATTGGCAATAATAATATGGGGCTACTCGTGAGACCTAAACTTGATGGATTGCAAAGGAACACGAAACAATTTATACTAGTTCAGGCCCTCAAGATGAGGTAATACCCTACGTCCAGTTGTGGTGTATTGTCTTTGAGGTTTCTCTGGTAATACCCTACAGCCAGCAGCTCTCCATCGCCGATATCTTCCAGAGCCCCCTCATGGAAGTTCAAGATTTCCAAGAGGTAAGCAATCTTCAATCTTCAAAGAATCATGAATGATGTGATAGTATCATGATATTTGACTCACTGTGCAGGAAGCAAGTTGACATTGATCCCAAGGGGACTGTGCCAGCTGTTCCTGTTATCGAGCCGTCCCCAGCCGAGCTAGCACCGACAAGTTCTTCTACTGAGCCAGAGGCTGCCCCAGCCGCAGAAGCTAAAGCAGTCTTGACAGCAGGACTACTGGTGCCGACCGACCAAGGGGCGAGTGCTGAAGCTGCTACTCCATCCCCAGAGCCAATCGTTGAAGCCCCAGCAACCAACGAGTCCAGAGCCAGGACCCCATCGCCACTCATATCGTTGTCGTCTTCTGATGAGGTAGACATCCCATGGCTCGAAGCCCCTCCTTGCAACTTGCCGAGAATGTTCCATTGGGTCTCCCTTGAGGGAGTTGCGGAGAGCTACGAGCATGATGAATAAGCCGCGTCAAGGGAGCGTGAAGTTCTTCTTCGTGCTGCAATCGCCACGTCCAAGGGAGTTCAGGTATGTAGCAAATCTTGTCATGTTGAGTTCTCGACGGTTCTCCTTAATCTGGTACTCCATCATTTTACTCTATTTTGCTCTGAGCAGAAGATTGTCGACAGCTCGAAGAAAGTGAACAAGGTCCTGACCTAGCTCGCCCCCCATCTCCAACGACTGGGCCAGCTCCAGGCCGCCAAGGATGACCTGGAATGGACTAGCTGGGAGAAGGAAACTTGGCTAAGGGGAGCAGTAGATCAGCTCAAGGACGAAAAGTGGGCTCTAGCCGAGAAAATCAGAAGTAAGTCTTCTATGGTATCCTCCCGAGTAAATCCTGAGTATATCTCTCTAGCTTTGTTGATTCCCGACTGCCTTGTTGAGTTCTGACTGCAATCTCGAGCTCTTGACTATTCTGATTTGCAGCCCTCGAAGCCGAGTTGAAAACCTAAGCAGAGGAGAGGAAACAACGAGAGATTAAGCTAAAGGAAGTTGAGAAGGCCAGAGCCAAACTAGAGAAAGCCAAAGCCAAACTGGAGGCCAATTATGCGAGTAAGCCTCCTCCCTGACAATAACCTTATCCTGTCTTCTTGTTGCTCCGACTGCATTTTTTGGCTAACAAGTATACTTGTTGATGAATCTGAACAGCTTTGAAAGCCAGTGCCTAGACCCAATTCAACGCCTTTGCAGAGGAGATCAAGGTTGTCAAAAAGTCACAGGAAATTTTTGTCGAATCCGTGAAAGGGCTCCTTGACATTATGGACCCTCACCATGCTGGGACCAGCTCCAGTACAGTCTCCTAGGTGCAGGTGCACCTTAGGAAAGCCCTGAGTATCTTGAAAAAGTACTCGGATGAGCGTGTCACTGTTGGTGTTGCCCAAACCCTCTCTATGACCAAATTGATCTACCCTAGGATAGATATCGAGGCCATCGGTGAGGGTTTTGCCAAAGAGACAACACACGAAGAGGCACTGGAGTTGATCAGTCAGGCGAGGTCAACTGCAGAGGCGATCGCAAAAGACCTGGGTATGTAGAAATAGAGCAATTATACAGTTGGTGTATATATAACTTTGGTGAAAGCATGTATATATCTTGTGAAATGCTGCCAAATACTTACTTATTCTTAGTTGTCATTAGCTTCACCCAACTATGTAGTCTTCGCCGGCCGCCGTGCCCCTTTTCTACTTTTTCTGACCACGGTGTTAACGCCAAAATTTGGCACGATTCATATCCATATTCGGTTAAGGAAAGAAGCCATGTCAGCCAATGGAAGCTCATCTGGGAGAGACCAAGCCTGGAAGGAATCGTGAAGACCACGTTATGGCAGTTATTTATCTTATCTATTAGATAGTTTTATCTTTTAGGAAACCTGATCTCTTGTCCGATCAGGTCTGTTAGTTTTCCTTTTCTAGTTAGGAAAGTCCTGTACCGTGTCCTATCAGGACTCTTGTAACTCGGGGTATATATACGTATGCCCGGGTAGCTTGTAAATTATCTAATCGATCAATACAACTTCGGCGCATCGCCACCCTTTACCAACGGGTTCTTGCTTCTCGAGCGGGGCTGCATCGGTTAGGTCCGAACTCCTGCGAGAGGGTAAGTCTCGTTACCCCGACTACCAATCGGCTAGGACTTTCTCGGTTAGGTCCGATATTCTAGTCGGTCTATGGTAGTCGGCTTACCACGGTGTATCGGATCTGTCTACGGCTGCATCGGTTCGGTCCGACCTCTTAGGCCGATCAGGTATACCACATCACGCGTGCGTAGATCTTATCAGTTTACTGGGGGCGATTTATCATCAGTTCGTGCTGCATCGGTTGGGTCCGACCTACTGAACTGCCAGCGATAAATCGTTCCTGCTAAGCTGATGGTTTTTGCGTAAGCGTCTTATCGGAATGTATAGCCGGTAAGTTATTTTCATCACAGTTGCATTAGGTCTATCGGTTCGTTGAGGTTCCTTTACTATTATCGATCTGTGCTGCATCAGTTAGGTTTGAACTACTAGATCGATAATAATAGATTTATCCTTGCCGAGCCGATCGGTGTATATGCGACGTTCTATCGGAGTGCTTAGCCGATAGGTTATCTTTTTATAAAGCCGACTGTATTATCTTTACTATTTTGGTCATCTATATTATCATCGGTTCTCTAGCCGGTGCACATGTGTTTCCTTGGCAGTCGGCTAGTTCACTATTCTGCCTATCTATTTTATCATCGGCTTCTAGCCGATGCACATGTTATACTGACAACTTATCCACTTGTTTATAGCGCTATCGGTTTCCTAGCCGATACACAGGTGCCATCGGCTATCGGCTACGAGAAGCCTATATCAGTCCGTATCGGCCGATAGTCGATGTGCAGTTGCTGCTGACCCGGGCACGAGCACAAGCGAGGACCCGGGAGCGAGAACCCGAGCACGAGACCCGGGCGCGAGTACAGGCGAGGGCCCGGGCACAAGCATAGCGGCAATCGGCTGGAAGGAATCCGTATCGGCTCACTGGCCGATTGGATCAGTAATCTAATTTCTTCATCTCCTTGTCAATTGCTGGGTCAAATTGACTGGCACGCCCGCGAACCTCAAATATTTTAGGACCTGCACTGGAGCTAAGCAGATCTCCCAGGCCTTCGCGTGTCACCAGACGCCGAACCAGATCGTCAGCAAGCTTTTTGGCACACCCGGCGGTTTTCGGCGTCAACACGTTTTTGGCACGCCCGGTGGGACACGATCTTCATATCATCACAATCGTCTGAGTATATCCTATCGGCTGAATCAACACGTTTTTGACCCGGTGGGACACAGAACTTCGACATGGCTGGAAAGGAGGTCAGCACAGATAATATAATCCCAGTCACGATGGAAGATTTGACCGAAGAACAAAGACAACAAGTGGAGCAGAACATTGATGAATTTCAGAAGCTTTGTCTAGAATCCTTCGGTATGACAGATCAAGGGCCGATTCAGAAGTCACAATTTCCAAAGCCTGTTCTTGTTGACGAATCGAGCCATATATCGCCTGCAAGTTCACAGAAGCCGATCCAAGACATGTTTAATGAAGCAGTTCATCATGCGTTGACTGATCAATCTGGGATATTGGTGAACACATTACAGAGCTTGATCAAGAAGGCAGTAGAGCCGATTCAAATACCCGGGGGGCAACAAGATGGGATTCCTCAAGGATATCAAACTACGTACTATGGGGGGCATCAACAGAGTTATCCAGAAGCTGTTCCTGAGTACAATTATCTGAGGGGATATCAGAATCAGAATCGGCTATCAACTCCACCTCTGCGTTATTACGGTGAAGATCCAAAAGAAGATTTGACAGCAAGAATCACAGAGGTGATGAGAGAACAATTCGGTTTGAGACCGAAGGAGGAAACATTTATGTATCGGCATCCATATCCAGATTGGTTTGATAGAGTTCCGTTGCCGTGCCGATACAGAGTACCAGACTTCTCCAAATTCTCAGGGCAAGATGATGTGTCTACAGTGGAGCATGTCAGCCGATTCCTGGCGCAGTGCGGAGAAGCATCGGCTGTAGAGGCTTTGAGAGTTAGACTCTTCCCGTTATCATTATCTGGATCGGCCTTTACATGGTTTTCTTCATTACCACCTAACTCAGTTCGAGGTTGGGCCGATCTAGAGAAACAATTCCACAAGTATTTCTTTATGGGAAGTCAGGAGATGAGTTTGATAGACTTAACATCGGTAATACAGAAGCCGGAGGAATCAGTCGCAGAATATATCCAGCGGTTTCGTGATGTTAGAAGCCGATGTTATAGTTTAAGTCTGGATGATGCACAACTGGCCGAGTTAGCATTCCAAGGTTTGGTGGCTCCGATCAAGGAAAGATTGTCATCAGAAGACTTCAAGAGCCTAGCACACCTAGTACAAAAGGTATCGGCTCATGAAAGCCGATTTCAGGAGGCCAGGAAGGAATGATGAGGCCCAAACAGAAGAAGAATTTCGAAGTTTGATAACAAACTCCGAAATTGGGGGGCATGTGTTAACGCCAAAATTTGGCACGATTCATATCCATATTCGGTTAAGGAAAGAAGCCATGTCAGCCAATGGAAGCTCATCTGGGAGAGACCAAGCCTGGAAGGAATCGTGAAGACCACGTTATGGCAGTTATTTATCTTATCTATTAGATAGTTTTATCTTTTAGGAAACCTGATCTCTTGTCCGATCAGGTCTGTTAGTTTTCCTTTTCTAGTTAGGAAAGTCCTGTACCGTGTCCTATCAGGACTCTTGTAACTCGGGGTATATATACGTATGCCCGGGTAGCTTGTAAATTATCTAATCGATCAATACAACTTCGGCGCATCGCCACCCTTTACCAACGGGTTCTTGCTTCTCGAGCGGGGCTGCATCGGTTAGGTCCGAACTCCTGCGAGAGGGTAAGTCTCGTTACCCCGACTACCAATCGGCTAGGACTTTCTCGGTTAGGTCCGATATTCTAGTCGGTCTATGGTAGTCGGCTTACCACGGTGTATCGGATCTGTCTACGGCTGCATCGGTTCGGTCCGACCTCTTAGGCCGATCAGGTATACCACATCACGCGTGCGTAGATCT
Source organism: Oryza meyeriana var. granulata (assembly GCA_003991445.1). NCBI lineage: Eukaryota > Viridiplantae > Streptophyta > Magnoliopsida > Poales > Poaceae > Oryza > Oryza meyeriana. The sequence continues at coordinate 21,174 of RYFJ01001457.1, read as the reverse complement.
TATCAGTTTACTGGGGGCGATTTATCATCAGTTCGTGCTGCATCGGTTGGGTCCGACCTACTGAACTGCCAGCGATAAATCGTTCCTGCTAAGCTGATGGTTTTTGCGTAAGCGTCTTATCGGAATGTATAGCCGGTAAGTTATTTTCATCACAGTTGCATTAGGTCTATCGGTTCGTTGAGGTTCCTTTACTATTATCGATCTGTGCTGCATCAGTTAGGTTTGAACTACTAGATCGATAATAATAGATTTATCCTTGCCGAGCCGATCGGTGTATATGCGACGTTCTATCGGAGTGCTTAGCCGATAGGTTATCTTTTTATAAGCCGACTGTATTATCTTTACTATTTTGGTCATCTATATTATCATCGGTTCTCTAGCCGGTGCACATGTGTTTCCTTGGCAGTCGGCTAGTTCACTATTCTGCCTATCTATTTTATCATCGGCTTCTAGCCGATGCACATGTTATACTGACAACTTATCCACTTGTTTATAGCGCTATCGGTTTCCTAGCCGATACACAGGTGCCATCGGCTATCGGCTACGAGAAGCCTATATCAGTCCGTATCGGCCGATAGTCGATGTGCAGTTGCTGCTGACCCGGGCACGAGCACAAGCGAGGACCCGGGAGCGAGAACCCGAGCACGAGACCCGGGCGCGAGTACAGGCGAGGGCCCGGGCACAAGCATAGCGGCAATCGGCTGGAAGGAATCCGTATCGGCTCACTGGCCGATTGGATCAGTAATCTAATTTCTTCATCTCCTTGTCAATTGCTGGGTCAAATTGACTGGCACGCCCGCGAACCTCAAATATTTTAGGACCTGCACTGGAGCTAAGCAGATCTCCCAGGCCTTCGCGTGTCACCAGACGCCGAACCAGATCGTCAGCAAGCTTTTTGGCACACCCGGCGGTTTTCGGCGTCAACACGTTTTTGGCACGCCCGGTGGGACACGATCTTCATATCATCACAATCGTCTGAGTATATCCTATCGGCTGAATCAACACGTTTTTGACCCGGTGGGACACAGAACTTCGACATGGCTGGAAAGGAGGTCAGCACAGATAATATAATCCCAGTCACGATGGAAGATTTGACCGAAGAACAAAGACAACAAGTGGAGCAGAACATTGATGAATTTCAGAAGCTTTGTCTAGAATCCTTCGGTATGACAGATCAAGGGCCGATTCAGAAGTCACAATTTCCAAAGCCTGTTCTTGTTGACGAATCGAGCCATATATCGCCTGCAAGTTCACAGAAGCCGATCCAAGACATGTTTAATGAAGCAGTTCATCATGCGTTGACTGATCAATCTGGGATATTGGTGAACACATTACAGAGCTTGATCAAGAAGGCAGTAGAGCCGATTCAAATACCCGGGGGGCAACAAGATGGGATTCCTCAAGGATATCAAACTACGTACTATGGGGGGCATCAACAGAGTTATCCAGAAGCTGTTCCTGAGTACAATTATCTGAGGGGATATCAGAATCAGAATCGGCTATCAACTCCACCTCTGCGTTATTACGGTGAAGATCCAAAAGAAGATTTGACAGCAAGAATCACAGAGGTGATGAGAGAACAATTCGGTTTGAGACCGAAGGAGGAAACATTTATGTATCGGCATCCATATCCAGATTGGTTTGATAGAGTTCCGTTGCCGCGCCGATACAGAGTACCAGACTTCTCCAAATTCTCAGGGCAAGATGATGTGTCTACAGTGGAGCATGTCAGCCGATTCCTGGCGCAGTGCGGAGAAGCCGATTCCTGATCACTAGGCCACCCCAACTATCACCAAGATCAAGGCGATGATCACGGCTGCTGCCTGCCAGCAACAACAACAGCAGTCGGGCGACACCGTGGTACCGACTAATCGGTCGGGATCTCCAGCAGGGGGCTCATCCACGTCAGCACAGCGTCGGGTGGCCGGCTCAAGTCGGCCAAGCGAGGAGTCCAGGCAAACGTCACTCGGCAATGATAGTCGGCGGCGTCACCAGTATGACCACCGGCCCAACCAAGACCTCCGCGAGCCCCTACAACACGACCTCCACCACACCATCAACGCCTGGTGCCACGAACGACACAAAAACGAGCGCCGCCGACTGGAGGATGAAAATGAGCGCTTCGGTCTCCATCATGAGTGGTTTAACCACCGTGGTCGAAGCCCGAGCCCTCACGAAGACGAAGGTATTCCAGCTTTCACTCGGGAGCTACAGGACGTCGACTGGCTGACTGGCTTTAAGCCCACAGGAATTGAAAAGTATGACGGCAAAACAAATCCCGAGTCCTGACTCACCGTATATACCCTAGCAGTTCGAGCTGCTGGGGGCGACAACAAAGCCATGGCTAACTACCTCCCAGTCGTGCTAGCCGACTCGGCGAGGACATGGCTGACAGGGCTCCCGAGGCAGTTAATCGGTTCCTAGGGAGAACTCAAGGAACGTTTCATTGCCAATTTTAAGGGAACCTACAAGAGGCCATCTTCTGAGCACGATTTGTATCAACTACACCAGAAGAAGAATGAGTCTCTATGAGATTTTATCAAGAGATTCTCCGAGAAGCACAACAAGATCCCAATGATCCAAGATGAGGCTGTCATTGCTGCCTTCCGCAAGGGAGTAAAGGACGCCCCGTTCATTGAGAAATTCACTCGGAAGCCACCACCCTCTGTCCGGGCTCTTTTCGACATGGCGAAGAAGTACGCCGACTCGGCTGAAGCGGTTGCAGAGGCCCTCGACGAGAAGGAGTCCCGACAGAAAGAACAAAAGGCGAAAACTGACGAGCCATCTCAAAATAGGACCGGCGGCCGCAAGTGGATGTCGGACAACGAGGTGGGCAACATGGAGTGTACTCGGTCGCGGCCCAAGCGGAATAACGACTACCAGAAAGTCATGAGCATGCCATGCCCCTTCCACCCCAAGGGCAAACACGCGGCCAAAGACTGCTACATGCTCAAGAGTTTGCCTCCGAGCAGGCTTCATCATCTGGCGCCGACAAGGACAAAGACAAGCCAGACTCGGGCCCGGCCGACGACTTTCAAGACCCCCAGGCCGAGCTCAATCATATTTTTGGAGGGCCGCACGTGTACGAGTCTAAGCGCAAACAGAAGCAATCAGCGCGCAACATCAACACGGTCTCTACGATGGACACCCCCCAGTACCTGCGCTGGTCAGAGATGGCCATCACCTTCAACCACGCAGATCACCCAGATCGGGTTTCACACCCAGGACGCTATCCACTCGTCCTGGACCCGGTCGTCAGAAATATCAGGCTGAAGAAAACCCTCATCGACGGAGGCAACGCGCTCAACATCTTATTCGCCAAGACTTTGGACGAGATGAGGATTCCTCGTTCAAAATTACGGCCGAGCACTGCGCCCTTCCACGGGATAATTCCCGGCCTGTCATCAACTCCACTCAGGTAGATCACATTGCCAGTAACCTTTGGCACGCGGGATAACTTCCGCACGTAAAACTTCTACTTTGAGGTTGCCGACTTCGAGACCGTGTACCACGCGATACTCGGACGACCGGCACTCGCCAAATTCATGGCGATACCGTACTACACATATATGGTGCTCAAGATGCCAGGGCCAGCAGGAGTCCTCTCCCTATGCAGCGATGTCAAGCAAGCCTTCACCTGCGACAAGGAGAGTTGCGAACAAGCTCAATCACAAGAGGCGGCAGTTGGGCGCAACAGCATCCGGCAAGCCGCAACAACTGAAGTCGAGCAAGATCCAGTTCCGGCAAAAAAGGCGCGAAATAGGGAATTTCAGCGGACTCTGACACGAAGAAGATCCCCTTGGACCCTTCCAACCCCTCCAAGACTGCCCTAGTCGGGACCGGACTCGACCCCAAATAGGAAGACGCGCTCGTCACCTTCCTCCAAGCCAACAAGGATATATTTGCATGGAAACCATCCGACATGCCGGGCGTACCAAGGGAGGTGATCGAGCACGCCCTCAATGTGAAAACAGACGCCAAGCTAGTCAAGCAATGGCTTCAGCGCTTTGCACAAGACCGCAAGGATGCTATTCGGGAAGAGATCACCAAGCTCCTCGCAGCCAGGTTCATCAAGGAGGTCTATCACCCGGATTGGCTGGCAAACCTAGTTCTGGTCCGGAAGAAATACGGTAAATGGCGCACGTGCGTCGACTACACCGATCTCAACAAGGCGTGCCCCAAGGACCCATTTGGTCTTCCTAGGATAGATCAGGTGGTAGATTCCACGGCCGGGTGCGACCTACTCAACTTTCTCGACCTCATCGCTGACCTGGAAGAAACCTTCCAAAATCTTCGAAGATTCAAGATGAAGTTGAACCCGGAAAAGTGCGCCTTCGGAGTGCCGTCCGGCAAGTTACTCGGCTTCATCGTCTCGCATCGTGGCATCGAGGCAAACCCAAAGAAAGTCAATGCCATAATGAACATGGCTCCCCCGACTAACCAGAAGGATGTCCAGAAGCTGACAGGCTACATGGCAGCACTCAGCCGATTTATTTCCCGACTGGGCGAACGGGATATGCCCTTCTTCAAGCTACTCAAAAAGGTGGACAATTTCCAATGGACTCCGGAAGCCCAGCAAACCTTCAAAGACTTCAAACAATTTCTCACATCACCTCCCATGTTGGCGTCACCTATGCCCCAAGAACTGCTAATGCTATATCTGGCGGCAACCACTCAGGTAGTCAGCACGGTCCTGGTGGTCGAGCGATCCGAACAGGGTCACATCCAGAAAATACAACGGTCAGTTTACTTTGTCAGGAGGCGAACCCACCCCGGTACAGAGGAGGTGCTGCACATATGTCAAGGCTGGCGGACCCCTGTTGTCAAATTTCTCCTGGACGACGAACTCCCAGAAGATCGCAGTCAAGCCGAGCAGATCAAGCGTCGAAGCAAAAGCTTTCTACTAGTCGGAGAAGACCTGTACTGAAGGATTATAGCCGAGGTCACGCGGCCAGGTGCCTACCGACTGAAGACCGAAGACGGTGCGCTTATCAGCAACTCATGGAACATAGAACAGCTACGTCCTTTCTATACGTGAGCTTTATAATTTCTCATGTGTACAGTTTCTCTGACTCACTACGCCGCTTGTATCAACCGAGTAGTGAGTCAGGGGCTGCAGGTATATATGTGCTTTGTCAATAATATACGAGCTTGTCCTACTCCAGTTATGAAGCCTTACTACGACTCACGTTTGCCCGAGTACAGTTTCTTACATTGAGCGATTTTATTAAGTTCTGACAGACTAATTCGGCATAGACTATAGTCAAGTAAAGCTAATGACAACTGAGTAATAATTCAAAGCTTGGCGGCATTGCACATATATTTACACATGTTTTCCACAAAAGTTTATACATACCGACTACATGATATGTTGCTCTTACAGACCCAGGTCTCGGGTGATTATCTCAGCAGTCGGCCTCGCCCGTGCTATCAGCTCTAGCGCCTCGTCAAGCGTCGTCTCCTTGGCAAACCCCTCCCCGATGGCTTCAATGTCTGCCCTCGGGTAGATTGATTTGGTCATCGCCAGGGTCTGGGCCACGCCGGCAATGACATGCTCATCCGAGTACCTCTTCAGGGCACTCGGTGCATCCTCAAGACGCGCCTCCACTTGGGGGATTCGGCTGCAGCTGGTTCCCATAGGGCGGAGATCCATCAGATCAAGGAACCCTTTCATGGACCCGATGAGGGCCTCTCGTGATTCCCTGATAGCCCTTATCTCCTCTATATAAAACCGATATTGGGCCTGGGCATTGGCTCTGAGGTCTGCCCGGGTCCACCGACAAGTAAACTTGTTAGGCACGGTTGCAGATGGAATGATTAAAGGATTGCTTAAGATCATTGTCGAGACAGGGACTTACTCGCGTAATTGGCCTCCCACTCAGCCACAGTCTTCTCCAGTCTAGCCTTTTCTTTGCCGAGCTTGATGGTGGCCTCTTTTAACTCGGCCTTCTCCCGTTCGAGCTCGGTGTTGGCCTTTGTCAGGTCGGCCTTGTCCTTCTCAAGCTCGGCGTTGGCTTCCTCAGCCTCCTTCAGCTGGGCTTCCCTCTCTGTTCGGGTCTTTAACTCGGCTTCGAGGGCTGCACAACAGATTAGTCAAGAACTCAACCTTGCAGCCATGACACAATTGGGCAGTCGGGAACAATGCAGCTGGAGAAATTCATCAATGGTTCAGTCGGGAAGAAGCATTCAGGGGATTTACCTCTAATCTTCCTGGCTTGGGCCCTAGTTTCATCCCTGAGCTGGGTGGCGGCATCCTTCAGCCAGGCTTCCCTCCCCGCGTGGCGCTCTTCCATCTCGGCCTTCAACGCCTAGAGCTGCTCTAACTCCGCGAGATGGGGGGCCATTTCGATCAGGATCCCAGTCATCTCCTCATTATGATCAACAAGCTTCTGCTCAGGGAGAGAACAAGTCAAGAACGGAGTCAGACATCAGAACAGGAAGACCACCAAGACTCCATCGCAAGAATCATACCCGAACCCCCTCGGACCCGGCAATGGCGGCACGGAGCAAGCTTTCGCGTTCCCTTCTCGCCGCGACCTCATTGAGCTTGAACCTCCTCGCGGTCCCATCAAATGTCATCCAGGTGAACATCCGGGGGAACTTACACGGAGGAGCTTCATTTCGAGGAAGGTTCGGGATCTCCGGTGGCGACGACGACGACGATGATGACGACAACCATGACAGCGACGGGTTCCTAGCCCCCACACCGGCGTCCCCTGTGGCCTTAGGGGTCGACTCAGGGGCTCCGGCAACAGCCTCGGCAGCGGGCGTCGACTCAGGGGCTGGGGCAGCAACCTCAGTAACTGCCCCTTGGTTGGGCGGCACCAGCGGCCCCGCAGTCAGGACCACCTTAGTCTCCGTGACTAGGTTGGCCACCGGCTCAGCGGGTGTGCTCGCGGGGGCCGGCTCGGCTGGGGCAGGCTCTTCAAGGGGAGCAGTCGAAGCAGTCTCCTTGTGAGCGATATCGGCACGCTTCCTGCATGGCAAAAGAGACATCAAAATACTATTGCAACAGACAAGAATCTCAGAAGATCCGGAGTAGCTTACCTCTTGGAGAACTTGAGTTTCCTACCGGGCGATCCGGGTCATGACGGAGCGCTATGCCCGGTTGTCAGCCTGGTCGGTGAAGTAGTCAGCGGCGGTGTGGTAACTGGAGGCAGCCCTGTTGGTGGCATGGCCAACTCGGGCACCTGTGTGCTTGGCGGCGCCCGCTCGGATCGTCTACTTGGTGGTGCTTTTGCCGGGCTTGGCAATGTTGAGCTTGGCCGTACTGGTCCCAACCTGGGACTTGATCACCTGGGTGCCGCGGCGGCGGTGTCCTTTATCTTCAGACCCCCTACCACAACACGTGGCGTCATGGCCTTCTCGCCCCAATATAGAACAGGCTTTTCCCCCGCTCTCTTGGAGTCGGGTTGGGTAGCAAGGGGGCTCCTCGGCCTCTTGTTCGATTTAACGGCTGACAACGGGCGGGAGTCCTCGTCGAACTCCTCGCACCACTACATATGAATCAACAAAGTACATCACACAATGCTAGGCAATCACAGACACAAGCCCACAGGCATTCGTCACAGAAGAAGGACAAAGATTACCTTGGGACGGGGCCGAAGGAAGCTATAAGCCACGGTTCGGTGTTTGTCGTCTTCAGTCTCGATCACCCCCTCGGAGAAGTAACCAAATAGGGTCTCGGTCACCTTGTACTTGTTGGCCGACTCGTGGCTTACTCGGTCAGGATCATACTTGCCCTGAAAATCCCAGCCACACGCGCTCCTTAGCTTCAGCGACTGGATGTGACGAGTCAGGAAACGCCGGGCCACCCAAGGCCTAGTTAGGCCAGCCTCCTTAAGCTCTTCTAATTTCCCCAACAATTGATGCACTTGGCCCATCACCTCAAAGGTTGGATCTGCTGACCAATTTGGTAAAACTACCGATGGCAAGCCGGTGAATGGACGCAAGGAGGGAGCCAGATCTGCGCAATAGAACCACTCCTTGTGCCAGCCTTTCAAGGAAGATTTCAAGGGGAGATCAAGATATGTTTTCTTCCCATCACTTCTCAACTGGAGACCAGCCCCCCAATCACATTGATATTATTCTTGGAGGGCTGGGGTTTGATGTGGAACAGATGCCTAAAGAAATTAAAATGGGGCTCCACACCCAAAAAGCACTCGCAGAGAGTAACAAATATGGAGATTTGAAGAATCGAGTTGGGATTCAAATTCACCAACTCCAACTCATAGAAATCAAGGATGCGGCGGAAGAACTCAGAAGAGGGAAGGCGCAAACCCCGATCGAAAAAAGAGGCAAAAACTACTGTTTTGCCAGATTGGGGATTTGGGACTGACTCACCCTTAGCCGGCCACCAACGGATCACCTCCTGGCTTGGCAACTTCAATTGACTCTCCAGCAGCTTCAGTTTCACCGAGCCGCAATCCGAAGTCGGCCAAGCATTCCCCGACACACCCGCAGGATCTGAAGCTTTCGACATGGTTGGGGGCGGAGAGATTTAAGGGAAAAGCGATTGGGGGCTTGGAACAGACGAAGAGGACTGGAATCGCCCGAGTTCGAGCGGGGAACAGCAGCAGCAGCTAATCCTAGCTGAGTAGGGGGCGAAAAGTTGGGCGCGAAGGCGGAAGACGAAGCGATTGGCTGATTTGGGGAAGATGAAGGAATCTTTTTCTCTCTCCCTGCTTTTTATAGAGCCGATACCGACTAATGGGCTTGGGCCACACAATCGGTACTGGGACACCAAGACATGAGTTCCTACAGTAGCATGCTCCATGTGGGCCGTCCGCAGGCTGGGTTGAAATTATAGCGCTGGTGCTACCAACAGGAGCCGATGAGGTAAACAGATATGCTTCATGAGAGCCTTATTGCTAAACATATATGTTTGGGTATCTGTTTTATCCACCAGGTCTCGAGGATATATCCTTACATGGAGCACCAGCTGGTCTTCATTAAAATTGGGGATGCAGGTATCTTTCTCGAGTACACCTGACCACGCCATGGATTTATTTTCATAATGTGGTACTCGGCCTACATGCGTGGCCATCAGTTGCCATGAGCAACATTATTCTAGCCGATATGACGCTGAAGAGTCTAACTTTCGAGTAGTGCACTACTCGGGAGAGACTATAAATTTCTCATTCCCACTGACATGATGCGGAGGAGTCTAACTTCTGGGTGGGACGCCACTCGGGAAAGACTATAAACCTCCTTTCCAGCTGACATGAAGCCGAAGAGTCCCATATACGAGTAGCATCCTACTCGGCAAGACTATAAACACACATTCCGACTGACACGAAGTCAAAGAATCCTACATACGAGTAGTTCCTTACTCGGCAAGACTATAAAGTTTATTCCGGTTGACATGATGCTGAAGAGTCTCATATACCAGTAGTATACCACTCGGGAAAGACTATCAGGTTAAAGATCTTTAACTTTATGTTTAATTGTCTTCACAATTAAGCACAAAGTCGGGGGCTACACCTAATAGGTGCCCCTATTTGGCGCACACTATTCATACATCTACATGAAGCCCTTCATAGCCTCGTTGCCAGCTGACATGAAGTAGGACTTGGGAAGAAGACTCACTCGGACAAAGAGTACTCGGGAGCAATGCACTCGGGCAATCTTCACCATGGAGGACGAGCACTCGTATCAGCTGTGACTCAACTATGAAGGTCTCAGGGGCTACTATGGAGGCCATGGGCCCCGGGTACCTCACCACAAGCATATGGGCCACTCGGATAGAGGATGGGCCGAGTCTTTTAATTAGTGATAAGATAGCACCCGATAGATTTGGCCTTGTACAATAAGGAAAACACAGTCTTAGTCAGATAAGATCTATCTCTAAGAAGGAAATCCCTTGGCCGTATCTGGCTGGGATCCTTATCCTGTACCCCTGCCCCCTAGTATATAAGGGGAGGTAGGGCGCCCCTCAAGGGGCACGAGATCACGAGATCATCGATCGACAAACACCTCAGAGGAATAACACCACAACTAGACGTAGGGTATTACCTCACATCGAGGGCCTGAACCAGTATAAATCTTCTTTGAGTTCCTCTGCAATCCACCGTGTGGAGGCCATGGGCCCCGGGTACCTTATTACTAGTACATGGGCCACTTGGATAGAGGATGGGCCGAACCATGTAATTAGAGATAAGATAGCATCCGACAGGCTTTGCCTTGTATAATAAGGAAATATAGTCTTAGTCGGATAGGACTCTATCTCTAAGAAGGAAATCCCTTGGCCGTATCCGGCTGGGATCTTTATCATGTATTCCTGTCCCCTAGTATATAAAGGGAGGCAGGGCGCCCCTCAGGGCAAGGAGAACAAGATCATCGATCACCATACACCTCAGAGGAATAACACCTCAACTGGACGTAGGGTATTACCTCACCTTGAGGGCCTGAACCAGTATAATTCTCCTGTGTTCCTCTGCAGTCAACCATATTCACCCTCGCCGAGTAGCCCCATAGTATTATTGCCGGTGCAAAGCATCGACAGTTGGCGCGCCAGGTAGGGGCTCCGGCGAATTCCTCATCAGAAGATTCGATGGATTTGATCAACGGAGTCAGCAGCAACAAGTTCCCTCCCGGAGATGCAATTACCTTCGGGAGCTTAGATTTCTTCGCCGATCAACTCGGCAATCTCACCTTGGCTGAGGCAGATCCAATCTTGCCGGTCGAGGAACTAGCCGACGTAGCGCCAGTCGGCCCATCGGACACCGCCATCTCCTTCAGCGACTTTCTGCGGCAGTCCTTCACATCACCGAGCATGGGACAACCCTTTCCTTCGGAGTCCGACTCGCGCTAGGCCTTGAGCCAGCCCGGGTTGGGCCGAGAAGGAGAGAGGTCGTCAATCTCCCTCACAGCTCTGGCGACGCTGTGCACCCATATCCTGTGCAGCAGACCCGATCTCCAGCAATTTAGTTTGGACACGGCCAAGCGCCGTTTCAGATTGGATCTAGAGAGCTCGGAGTCGTTCTCACTCCAATAAACTACTTGGAGTCCGACACCAAGTCGGATAACGGTTCGAGCGCTAGTTCGTTCTCTACATTGGCAAACTTCCTCCTTCCCCGCGAGATCTTCATGGCTTCAACGCCACCATCTGAAGTACGCCGACTACAAGAAAAGCAACAGGAGGAGGCGTGCCGACTACAACAAGAGGAGGCCAACCGTGTGGCCCGCAATGAAGAGCTACGCCTGGCTGGGCGAGTCGCTCAGCAGCAGATCCTCCAAACCAAAGTCGGCGACCATGACGTCTTCGTCACGCCACAACAGAACGTCGTGGCCGCCGCAACCTTGCTGGATACACTCCAACTCGGGCCTGATCACCAGGCCACCCCAACTATCGCCAAGATCAAGGCGATGATCACAACTGCCGCCTGTCAACAGCAACAGCAGTCGGGCGACACAATTATACCGACCAACCGGTCAGGTTCCCCGGCGGCAAGCTCATCTGCATCAACTCGGCGCCGGGTAGCCGGCTCCAGTCGGCAACGCGAGGCGTCTAGGCAAACCATGCTCGGCAATACTAATAACAACAACTGGCGCCGTCACCAGTATGACCGCCGGCCTAATCAGGACCTCCGAGAGCGCCTACCACACGACCTTCGCCATACTATCAGTGCCCGGCGCCGCGAACAACAAGAAGATGAGCGACGCCGACTGGAAGACAAACACGAGCGCTTTGGCCTCCATCACGAGTGGTTTAACCGCCGTGGTCGAAGCCCGAGCCCCCGCGAAGATGAAGGCATCCCAGCCTTCACTCGGGAGCTACAGGACGTACATTGGCCGACTGGCTTCAAGCCCACGGGGATTGAAAAGTACGACGGAAAGACAAATCCTGAGTCCTGGCTCACCGTATAAGTCCTAGCAGTTCGAGCTGCTGGGGGCGACAATAAAGTCATGGCCAACTACCTCCCGGTCGCGCTAGCCGACTCGGCGAGGACATGGCTGACAGGCCTCCCTAAGCGGTCGATCGGTTCTTGGGGAGAACTCAGGGAGCGGTTTATCGCTAATTTCCAGGGGACCTACGAGAGACCGGCTTCGGAGCATGATCTTTATCAACTCCACCAGGAAAAAAAGAGTCTCTGCGTGAATTCATCAAAAGGTTTTCCGAGAAGCGCAACCAGATTCCAACTGTCAAAGACGAGGCCGTTATCGCCGCCTTTCGCAAGGGGGTAAAAGACGCCCCGCTTATTGCAAAGTTCACTCGGAAGCCACCATCCACGGTCCGGGCACTCTTCGACATGGCCAATAAATACGCCGACTCGGCCGAAGCGGTCGCTGAGGCCATCGACGAGAAGAAGGAGCCCCGACAGAAAGAACAGAAGGCGAAAGCCGACAACGAGCCGTCTCAAAACAAGTCTGGCAGCCGTAAGCGGAAGTCGGACAATGAGGTGGCCAACATGGAGCGCAGTCGGTCGCGACCCCAGCGGAACAACGACTACCAGAAAGTCATGAGCGGGCCATGCCCCTTTCACCCCAAGGGAAAGCACGCGGCCAAAGACTGCTATATGCTCAAGAAGTTCGCCTCCGAGCAGACTTGATCGTCTGGCGCTGACAAGGACAAAGACAAGCCAGACTCAGTCCGGCTGATGATTTCCAAGATCCTCAAGCCGAGCTCAACCATATCTTCGGGGGACCACTCGCGTACGAGTCCAAGCGCAAACAGAAGCTTTCAGCGCGCGACATCAACACGGTCTCCACGGCGGACACCCCCCAATACCTGCGCTGGTCAGAGATGGCCATCACCTTCAATCGCGCAGATCACCCAGATTGGCTTTCCCACCCGGGACGCTATCCACTCGTCCTGGACCCGGTCGTCAGGAACATCAGGCTGAAGAAAACCCTCATCGACGGAGGCAGCGCGCTTAATATCCTATTCGCCAAGACTTTGGACGAGATGAAAATTCCTCGTTCAGAACTACGGCCGAGCACTATGCCCTTCCACGGGATAATTCCCGGCCTGTCATCAACTCCACTCAGGCAGATAACTTTGCCGGTAACCTTCGGCATGCGGGATAATTTCCGCACAGAAAATGTCTGCTTCGAGGTCGCCGACTTCGAGACTGCGTACCACGCGATACTCGGACGACTGGCACTCGCCAAATTTATGGCGATACCGCACTATACATACATGGTGCTGAAGATGCCTGGGCCAGCAGGAGTTCTCTCCCTCCGCAGCGACGTCAAGCAAGCCTTCACCTGTGACAAGGAGAGCTGCGAACTGGCTCAATCACAAGAGGCGGCAGTCGGGCACGATAGCATTCGGCAAGAACAAATTCCGGCGAAAAAAGCAGCGAAGCCGGGAATTTCAGCGGACTCTAACACGAAGAAGATCCCCCTAGACCTTTCCAACCCCTCCAAGACTGCTCTAGTCGGGACCGGACTCGACCCCAAATAGGAAGACACGCTCGTCACCTTCCTCCAAGCCAATAAGGATATCTTCCCGTGGAAACTGTCTGACATGCCGGGCGTACCAAGGGAGGTGATCGAGCACGCCCTAAATGTGAAGACAGACGCCAAGCCAGTCAAGCAACGGCTGTGGCGCTTCGCTCAAGACCGCAAAGATGCTATCGGGAGGAAATTACCAAGCTCCTCGCAGCCAAGTTCATCATGGAGGTCTACCACCCGGACTGGCAGGCAAACCCAGTTCTAGTCTGGAAGAAAAATGGTAAATGGCACATGTGCGTCGACTACACCGACCTCAACAAAGCGTGCCCCAAGGACCCATTTGGTCTTCCCCGGATAGATCAGGTGGTTGATTCCACGGCAGGGTGCGACCTACTCGGCTTTCTCGACTGTTACTCGGGATACCATCAAATCAGCCTGAGGGAGGAAGACTGCTTGAAGACATCTTTCATCACACCGTTTGGAGCATATTGCTATATCACAATGCCGTTCGGTCTAAAGAACGCGGGCGCAACCTATCAAAGGGCTATTCAGCGGTGTTTGCACACTCAGATCGGGCGCAACGTGGAAGTCTACGTCGACGATGTGGTGATCAAGACCAAGTCCAAACAAAACCTCATCGCTGACTTGGAAGAAACCTTCCAAAACCTTCGAAGATTCAAGATGAAGTTGAACCCGGAAAAATGCGCCTTCGGTGTGCCATCCGGAAAGTTACTTGGCTTCATTGTCTCGCACCGCGGCATCGAGGCCAACCCGGAGAAAGTCAACGCCATCAGGCACATGGCACCCCCGACTAACCTCAAAGACGTCCAGAAGCTGACAGGCTGCATGGCGACACTCAGCCGGTTTATCTCCCGACTGGGCGAACGAGGCATGCCCTTCTTCAAGCTACTCAAAAAGGCCGACAATTTCCAATGGACTCCGGAAGCCCAACGAGCCTTCGAAGACTTCAAGAATTCCTCACATCACCCCCCGTGTTGGCGTCACCTCTGCCCAGGAACCGCTAATGCTATATCTGTGGCAACAAAACCAGGTAGTCAGCACGGTACTGGTGGTTGAGCAATCCGAACAGGGTCATATTCAAAAACACAACGGCCAGTCTACTTCGTCAGCGAGGTCCTTGCCAACTCCAAAACAAGATATCCGCAGGTCCAGAAGCTGCTATATGGCCTACTCATCACAGTCTGGAAGCTGGTGCATTATTTCCAAGCACACCAAGTCACGGTGGTCACAGCATTTCCACTCGGGGATGTCCTTCATAATCGCGAGGCCACCGGCCGAATCGCTAAATGGGCACTCGAGCTGATGGCGTTCGACATCACCTTTGAGCCACGGACATCAATTAAGTCTCAAGCTCTACCAGCCCGACTTCTGCCGAGTGGACAGAAGTCCAACTGCCTACACCAACAGCAAAGCTAGAGTACTGGACAATGTACTTTGACGGTTCTCTACGGATCGGAGGCACTGGGGCCGAAGTCATATTGACGTCCTCCACTGGCGAAAAACTAAAGTATGTTCTACAAATCCACTTCCCGGCTTCCCACAACGTCGCCGAGTACGAGGCACTTGTTCACGGGCTCCGCATCGCTATATCACTCGGCATACGTCGACTGGTTGTGCGCGGAGATTCTCAACTCGTGGTAAACCAAGTCATGAAAGACTGGACCTGTCTCGACAATAACATGGCGGCATACTGTCAGGAGGTCCGCAAGCTGGAAAACAAGTTCGACGGGCTGGAAATCACGCACATGTCCTATGTCGCTGCGCCAATACAACGAACCAGCAGACAAGCTGGCAAACATGGGGATCCAAGCGAGAAGCAGTTCCAACTGGAATCTTTGTCGAGCAACTTATGGAGCCATCAGTCAAGAAGAAACCGGCACCGGAGCAGTCGGGAGGCGAGCCTACCCCGACCACAAATGGAGGTGCTGCACATATATGTCAAGACTGGAAGGACTCCCTGTTGTCAAATTTCTCCTGGACGACCAACTCCCAGAAGATCGCAGTCAAGCCGAGCAGATAAAGCGTCAAAGCAAAAGCTTCCTACTAGTCGGAGAAGACCTGTACCGAAGGAGCGCATCCGGTGTCCTCATGCTCGCTGCGTCACCCCGGGAGGGCAAGCAGATTCTGCATTCGATCCACTCGGGCATATGTGGGCAACCACGCCGCATCCCAGGACGTTAGTCGGAAACGGCTTACCGGCAGGGATTTTTCTGGCCCACCCAAGCACAGTAACAGGCTGCCAATTCTACGCAAGACAAACAAACCTTCTAGCCCAGGAACTCCAAACTATCCCCATTTCCTGGCGATTTGCAGTATGGGGGCTCGACATGGTCGGCCCCTTCAAGAGAGTGCCAGGAGGGTTCACACATTTATTCGTCGCGGTGGATAAATTCACCAAGTGGATTGAGGCTAAACCCATTGCAACAATTACAGCGGCACGAGCAAAGGACTTCATCTTGAGTATACTATACCGATTTGGGGGTCCCTAACCGCATCATCACACCGACAACGGTACTCAGTTCGCAGCCGCGTTTCCAAGACTTCTGCGAAGAATTCGGCATCAAGATCTGCTACGCATCTGTGGCACACCTGCGGAGCAACGGGCAGTCGAACGAGCGCCAACGACATGGTCTTACAAGGCATCAAGGCCAGATATTCGACCGACTACAACCATATACGCGGGCCGGTGGGTACAAAACTCCCATCCATTCTTCTGGTCTCTCAGAACCACGGTTAGTCGGGCAACAGGGCAATGCCCCTTTACCTTTCTGGTCTACGGTGCCGAGGCTATGCTACCTAACAGAGTATAGTTCGGCTCTCCGTGAGTCCGGGCTTACTCAGAAGATGACTCCAACAATACCCAACTGGTCGAGTTAGATCAGCTGGAAGAAGCAAAGAGACACCGCAACTATCCAGTCGGCAGGTATCTTCAAGGCTACGTCGCTACCACAATCGCAATGTCCGTGGCTGCGCCTTTTTGGTCGGGATCTCGTTTCTGAGGAAAATACAAACCAACAAAGACAGGCATAAAATTAATCCCCAATCTGGGAAGGCGTTCATTATAGCCGAGGTCACGCGGCCCCCTGGCGCCTACCGACTGAAGACCGAAGACGGCGTTCTCATCAGCAACTCATGGAACATAGAACAACTACGTCCTTTTCTATACCTGAGTTCTATAATTTTCATGTGTACAGTTCTTCTGACTCACTACGCCGCTTGTATCAACCAAGTAGTGAGTCGGGGGGCTGCATGTAATATGTGCTCTGTCAATAACATACGAGCTTATGTCCACTGCGGTTATGAAGCCTTAATATGACTGTCACGTATTGCCCAAGTACAGCGTTTCTACTTCGAACGTTTTCATAAGTCTGACAGACTAACTCGGTGCATACTACACGGTCAAGTAAAGCTAATGCACAACAGGTAAAATAAATGTTTTTAAGCTTGGTGGCACTGCACAACATATTTACACATGCTTGTTTACACAAAGTTTATATATCCCGACTACAAAACATGTTGCCCTTACAGACCCACTGTCTCGGGTAATTATTTCAGCAGTCGGCTTCACCCGGGCAATACAGCTCCAAGCGCCTCTCGGGCGTCGTCTCTTCGGCAAACCCCTCCCGATGGCTTCAAAATCTACCCTTGGGTAGATGGACTTGGTCATCGCCAGGGTATGGGCCACGCTGCGACAACACGCCTCATCTGAGTACTTTTCAAGGCACTCGGTGCAATCCTCGAGACGCGCCTCTATCTGGGGATTCTGCAACTGCAACTGGTCCCCACAGGGCGGGGATCTATGAGGTCAAAGGAGGCCCTTTCATGGACCCGACGTGGGCGCCTGACCCGTGGACTCCCTGATCGCTCTTACCTCCTCTGTGTAGAACCAGATACTGGGCCTGGACCGTTGGCTCTCATTGTCTGCCCAGGTCCGCCGGCAAGTAAACTTGTCAGATTCGGCTACACACAGAGTAACGAAATGGATTGGCTAAGATCACATTTCCCCCCCCCCTCCCCCCCCTTCCTTTCCCCCTTCCCCCCCCCCCCCCGTCGGGTTGAGGACTTACTTTCGTGTCGGGCCTCCCCAACCCGGCCACGTCTTCCAGATTCAGCTTTCTCTACCGGCTTGCGACGTCCCTTCAACTCGGCCTTCTCCCGCAGTCAAGCTCAGGGGGTGTAGGCCTTTCTGTCAGGTCGCCTTGACCTCTCAAAGCTCGGCCCTGGCTTCTTCAGGCTTCCTCCAGCGGATTCCCTCTCTGCGGCCTTCACCTCCGCTCGAGGCATACACGGAGAATTAGCCAAAGCATCAACCGTGCATCATGACAAAACTGGCACTCGGAGAACAACGCAGCTGGACGGATGCTAATCAATGTTCGGTTGGACACTATATTCTGAGAGATCTTACCTCGTATCTTTCCGGCTAAGCCCATTCTCCTCCTTGACGATCAGCGCCCAACTCTTCACGCACAGGGCCTCCCCTCCCCGCATACGCGCCCCCTACTCAGGCCTTCCAAACGCCCGAGCTGCCTCCAATCACGAGGTGGAGAGGCGCAGCCTCGACCAAGAATTTCCGTCATGTGCCTCGAAGTACCGAGTCGATGAGGACCTTCTACTCAGGACATAAAAGACGCGATCAAGGACAGCCAAGAGATCAAAACAAGAAAAAATGCCAAGCTCTACCACAGGAATCATAGCCGTGACTCTCCTGGGGACCCCGGATGGCGCGCGAACAACTTTTCGCTGCTCCCCTCGCCGACGACATTCATCAAGCCTGAAAGCTCGTCGCTGTGCACCGGCGAGCCCATCCACAAGTAGAGTGAATCCGAGCATCACGCATGGAGGAGCCTTCGATCCCGAGGGCAATGCGGGGATCTCCGAGTCTGGCAGCGATCGATGACGAACACGACCATAATGGCGATGGGGTTCGCTCGGGCTCACCACCACCATCTCTCCCGCGAACCGCAGGACCGACTATAGGGGCTCTCGCTCTGCACCCTCCGCCGAGCGACGCTATTAGGGTGGGCCTCCTTCGGCCTCAGCAGCCCCCTCTTTGGTGGGGCTTGATGGCATGACCCGTGCTAAGCGACCACCCGGGTCTCCTCACCACGCTGGCCACCGCTCAGTCAAAGGTGTGTGTCGCAGCCACCGGCTCGCTGGGTTGTCGGGCACTGCAAGGGGAAGCGGTCCGACTTGAAACTCCTTAGGATCGATATCGGCCCCGTCTTTCCTTGAGGCGCGACGACGAAACAAGACATCAAGATAGCGCTATGCAACACATGAACATAAGAATTTCAGAAGACCGACCAGCAGATGCACCTCTTAGTCGAGAACTTCTCAGCTTCTTGACGGGGAAGCCTGGCCCCGCGAGAGAGCCCAGCTGCCGAGGCCAGTAGCGAGCATCGCTTTTCTCCTCACTCTCCCGCGTCCTCAAACCCGGCGCGTCTCACTCGATACACAATCTTTGGTAGGAATCACTCAAACTACACGCTTTTACGTCGTGAGCCAAAGTGGTCATATATTACACAAAGCTCCCCGTCACTTTCTTTACAAGAGGATTATAACATCTCCTCTTTATAATAGTTTTAAGGTTCCCAGGCTCTCGAGTCGTACCACTCCGATTGAGTTTACACTTGACATCCGAACGCGTGTCGGCCATGCGCGCCCCCGCCCTACCGGCATCCTGCTCATGCCAGGCCCTCAGTGGTGCTGCGGCCAGTGACCGAGACTCCTGTTATACATGCTCAAGGTTAAACTCAACTCCAGCTGTCCTGCGTAAGCATGTGAAGAACGTTGGGCTGCTAAACCCGCAAAGTCATCACAGCTATTAGAGACTATGAGACTCTATGCACAAACTCTGAGCGCCCTCGACGTAGCGTCCCTGTAGAACTTCTTTAGAGCTCCCATAGACCACGCGCTGACCGTACGCCATGTATGCATCTAGGCCCCTCCCAACAAAATGATCTCGCATTTCATTTCCATACCGCTCTATATACTTGGTAGCCTAGGGTTAGCCAGCTAGGAAGGACTTCCCTTCGCCTCATCTTCTAATTATCCGTATGCCTAAACGCTAACCGGACAACGGCGTAACTGTCAACATCTACACAAATCTCTTTCATGACCATCGATAGGGTAGTCTACTACTACAATTGGCCTTAATGCAACCACAAGAATGAGCTGAAATCATCTATTTATGTTCCACAGGTCAATTCACTCACACAAAGAAAGCTAATACAACTAATAGTTAACCTTGTCCGTGGAAAGGTTCCCCGAATTGGTAGCGTGTTAGGCTGCTAAGTCTCTCCAAGTAAGCATGGTGCAGGCTGGTGAGATCGGCTAATGAAAATGACATCTGCATGAAACAAAGTGGAAGTCAATCGAAATAAAGGGTTTTCGCTGACAACTTTGCTTAGATAAGATGCCAAAGGTAGCATGCCAAAGCACAGACTTAAGATTAGAAGACAATTGGCACACTAGAATCACCTTATGCACAGACAGTCCCTGCCTAAACCCTCTTCTACCAGCTTCCTCCGAGGGTGGAGGGGAGGGCACAGTCATCTCCAACCAATAACCAATGATCTTGTATCTCTTCAGTTGGATACCAGCGCGCCTTTGAATGAGAAGTGCCGAACAAAGTCTCAGGTCACACACCCAAATACTACCCTGTTGTATCCGGCCACTTGTTGCTCACTACGTCAAAAGGATCGGTTGTTTCTCCTTCTAAACTGTAGAAGGCCAGACTTAGCCAGAATGCACCTCAAGCTCAGCGGCTTGTGCCATCTGAAATCACGCAGTACTACTTGATACAGAAAAGCACGAAAGCTCACTCCAAAGGAACCGGTGCACGCCGGCCACATCTTGAGATTCAGTCTTATCTTCGTCAACCAAGCAGAATGTGACCTGAATGCCCCATTCTCTTCTCAAAGAGACGGCTTCCGAACCCTGCTCTCCACATCCTCGGCGAAACCAACGGCGGTCTAAGCCGTATGAGGAGCACATTCGGCCAGCAAGAGAGTGGTTGCTCAGAGTCGGCGACAATAAACCCCTCCTCTGCGCCAGCCCTTCAGAGAGATTTCAAGGCGCAAAATCGAGATACGTCATCCTTCTTCCACGCGCTCCTAGTGAAACCAGCTGCGCTCAGCCCCCAATCACATTGAAATTGCTCTGAAGTGCCTTTGAAGGCCTTTCTAAGATTTATGAGGTAACAGATTGTCGGAAGAGGATGAAATGGGGTTCAACACACTACAGAGCACTCAGCCAAAGCGAGAATTAATGCATATAGAAGATATCTGTACGAATTGAGCAATGGAGGGTTCAAATGCCACCAACTCCAGCCCATATGAATCGAGACACTAAACAAGGTCGAAAGAAGAAAATCAGAAGACGGAATGGCACAATGACCAAACGATCGAAAAGAGACAGAGGTGATGAAACATACCAAAATTTCACGCAAGGCCGGGGTATTAGGGACCACCTTGCCCCTAGGCCGATCGGCCATGCTCGTAATCACTCTTTGCTGGGTGCAACGTCCGTTCTACATTTCCAGCGCTTCAGCTTCACCGAAGCCACAATCTGACAACCAAGCCAAGAACTCCCCGGCATACCCGCAAGACTCCGACGCCTTCCGGCCGATGACTGGAGGAATGAAGATTTAGGGAAAAACAAATCGGGCTTGGAGCAACGAGGAGATTGAAATCGCCTTGAGTCAGGTGGGAATTGCAGCAGACTAACCCTGCCAGGCTGGGGCAAAAAGTTCGC
>RYFJ01004356.1:0-30756 GCA_003991445.1 Oryza meyeriana var. granulata | reverse complement strand
ACATAATTTGGAAATGTTCTAAACTCATTGGAAGCTATCTCCCTACCTTTCAGGGACCTCTTCAAGCCACAACCGAAATGCGCAAGCCCGTTATGTCCAGTGCAGCATTCTATCATGTTTTCGTCGTGTTTCGTTGTGGCTTTACTGGTGGGTTCCTGAGTGATGGTGTTCTTTGTTCGCTGATTGCTTGAATCCATCTTGCTGATCTTGTTGCTCCTTCATCTGTTTCCATCAATAAGGTTTGGTTGCCGATATCCTTGCTGAGCCTTTCTCCCTTGGTTGCCCCCTTTTCTAGGACCAGATGGCAGAAACGTCAAGCGCCCACACCCCGTAATGGTAAGTCGTGTGCTCAGCTCGCCTGGGATTTGAAGACCAGTTCCAGTCTTCAACAATGTGCTTCCTGCGCGGGATGAACAAGAAGTGGAGCAGACTCATGATCGGATGTCCGAAAAATGGTCGTGCAGCCGCGCCTTTGATGCCTCGCCGCTGCAACAGCGAACCCTGGAGGATTGCTCAACCTCCTCAGCTTCCGGTGGACCCCCAGCAGCTTATGGCCATCCAGACCCAGATCTGCAAGGCATTGCCTCAGAATCTGGCCGCAATGCAGCCTCGTCTCCATTCAAGCTCGACCAGCACAAGCCCAATGGCCGCTCCAAGCTTGCCGACTTCATGAGGTCCCATCCGGCCGAGTTCTCGCAGACTGCTGAGCCAGTAGAGGCTGACGACTGGCTGAAGGATATGGATAGAAAGTTGAATCTAGTGCACGTGCACACCCATGGAGAAACCCTTGTTTGCTGCACATCAACTTCGTGGTCCAGCAGACCGACTGGTGGAGAACTACTGTGCCCATCAGGATGCCACCAACATCGCCTGGGCCGAGTTTGTTGAAGCCTTTAAGGCTGCACATGTCCCAGAAAGGAGTAATAGACATTAAGAGAGAAGAGTTCAACAACCTCAAGCAAGACATTCCAGCATCAGCGAGTACCTGAGCAGGTTCAACCACCTAGCTCGCTATGCACCGAGGACGTGAATACGGACAAGAAGAAAATCAGAAGGTTTCTGAAGGGGATGAATGTGGCAATGAAGATCCAGCTTCTTGCCCATGACTTCCCTACTTTCCAGCACATGGTCAACAGAGCCTTAGTGGTTGAAGACACGAGGAAGGAGATCGAAGTTTTTCGCAAGCGCAAGGCCTCCCAGATGCAGACTCGTAGTGGTCCGAGTTCCAGGCCCAATCACCCCAGTCCTTCCCGTCAGTTTGCCCCACCCAGTTTCGGGGAGCAGCGTTTCGCCCGACTGCCTCTCGCCCGGCTTCATCTGTTCAGTCCCGACCCTCAGTGCAAGTACCGGTGCAAAGCCGCCCTACCCCAGCCGGCCTACAGCAGAGGAGTATTCCCGAGTGCCCAGGAAGCCGATGGTTACAACTGCAACGAGTTGGGTCACTTTGCCCGTCACTGCCCCCAGAAGCAAGTTCCCACAGCCTCTGAACGCCCCAACGCCAGCGCTTTAAGAGCCCTTGTGTTCAGTCGAGGACAGCCGACTACACAAGCTAGTGGATCTGCCTCCCGCGCCACGCCTACCTTTGGACGAGGCCGTGTCCACCATATCCAATCGGAGACAGCCCGAGAAGCTTTAGATGTTGTAATGGGTACGTTTCTTGTCAACTCCGTACCTGCAGTTGTTCTGTTTGATTCTGGAGCATCACATTCCTTTATTTCTCAATCTTTTGTGGATAAGTATGGTTGGGATGTTCAAGGCCTTAGGATACCTATGGTCATACACTCCCCTGGCAAGGAGTTTAGGTCAGACCAATCTTGCCCTGGAGTTAACCTGGTAATTGAAGGAGTTAGTTTCTCAGTCAATCCCATTGTCCTGGAATCACAAGGCTTGGATTTGATTCTAGGCATGGACTGGTTAGCCGAGCACAAAGGCCAAATAGACTGTGCAACCAGCACCATAACCCTGCAGTGCCCTTTTGGACAAGAAGTGAAGTTTACCTCACCTGGAAACCCTAAAAGCCAATCTCTCCTGAGCTCTGTGCAAGTCGTCCCTCTGGAAGAAGTGCCAGTGATCAATGAGTACCCTGATGTCTTTCCAGACAGTCTACCCGGAATGCCCCCTGATAGAGAGATTGAGTTATCTATAGAGTTGCTACCCGGCACAGCACCAATATCCAAGAGACCCTATAGAATGGCGGATAATGAGTTAGCCAAAGTGAAGAAACAGATAGAAGAACTCGAGGGTCTAGGTTTTGTGCACCCTAGCAACATCACCTTATGGGGAGCTCCAGTGCTCCTAGTGGAAAGAAGGACAAGACGAAGAGGATGTGCGTAGATTACCGCCGCACTGAACGGAGTAACCATCAAGAAATAAGGTACCCGTTGCAAGGATAGATGATCTGTTCGACCAGCTACAAGGAGCTAAAGGTTTTCTCTAAGATTGATTTGAGATCAGGATACCATCAGTTGAAGATAGACCTGAGGATATAACCCAAGACAGCTTTCTGACCCGTTATGGATTATATATGAGTATACGGTGATGTCCTTTGACTCACTAATGCTCCAGCCTTCTTCATGAGCCTTATGAATAAGGTATTCATGGAATATCTCGACAAGTTTGTCATGGTATTCATGGATGATATCCTAATCTTCTCTAAGGACGAGCAAGAACATGTGACATTTGAGGATGGTTCTCGGAAAGCTAAGAGAACACCAGTTGTTTGCCAAGACTCGAAGTGTGAGTTTTGGCTAGACCGAGTTGCTTTCCTAGGACACATTGTTTACTGCCCAAGAGTGGAAGTGGACCAGGCAAAGTAAGAGACGTGCTTTCTTGGAAATCCCCAACTACAGTCACAGAAGTAAGGAGTTTCCTAGGTTTGGCTGGATACTACCAGAGATTCATTGAAGGATTTTCAACGGGATTGCCAAACCAATGACAGGCTTGCTAAAGAAGGAAAAGAAGTTTTGAATGGAAGTTGACGCCTAGTGAGAAAAGTTTTCAGGAATTAAGGAAAAGGCTGACTACCCCACCGGTGTTGATCTCTCGAATATCAGGAAAAGACTTGAGGATATACTGTGATGCATCCCGACTAGGCATAGGCTATGTGTGCTTAATGCAGGAAGAGAAGGGTGTTGCGTATGCCTCAAGACAGTACGACCTCATGAGAAAGAATTACCCTACCCATATCTAGAGTTGTCAGCAGTAGTGCATGCCTTGAAGATATGGCAAACACTACCTGGTTGGAAAACGATACTGTGAAGTATACATCGATCATAAGAGCCTGAAGTACATCTTCACTCAGACTGAGCTTCAATCTCAGACAAAGACGATGGCTCGAGTTAATTAAGGACTTACGACCTTGGAATACATTACCACCTGGTAAGGCAAATGTGGTTGCAGATGCCTTAAGTCGGAAAATCCATTGTAATGCCATCCTGACCTTGCCCCTTCAACCCGAGTTAAGTCGAGAATTGAAAAAGCTAAGGATAAATATGGTCAAGCCAGGAACGCTGACGACTTTGCTGATTCAACCTACCCTGGAAGATCAGATCAGCGAAGCTCAAATGGAAGATGAAAAGATCGTGTCTATTAGAGAAAACATGGCCAAAGGGAAAGCCCCCAAGTATTCCGTTGACAGCAAAGGGACTGTTTGGTTTGGAAAACGCATTTGCGTGCCCGACAGAAAGGAAATCCGAGACTTGATCTTGAGAGAAGCCCATGAGTCCGCTTATTCCATCCACCCAGGAAGTACCAAGATGTACAAGGATATTAAGGATCACTACTGGTGGCCTGGAATGAAGCGAGATATTGCCGAGTATGTCGCAGTTTGTGACATTTGCCAAAGGGTTAAAGCAGAGCATCAGAAGCCAGCAGGATTGCTTCAGCCCTTGAAGATAGCCGAATGGAAGTGGGAAGAAATAGGGATGGATTTCATAATTGGATTACCTAAGACCCTGGCAGGGCATGATTCCATCTGGGTAATAGTGGACCGACTGACCAAGGTAGCCCGCCTTATCCCCGTCAAGATCACCTACCCGGCCAAGAAGTTAGCTGAGCTGTATCTAACCAAGGTTATCTGCCAATATGGAGTCCCAAAGAAGATCGTGTCCGACCGAGGAGCTCAGTTTACCTCCCACTTTTGGCAAAAGTTGCATGAGGCAATGGGCACTAATCTCAATTTCAGTACCGCATATCACCCCCAGACGGATGGACAGACCGAGAGAGTAAACCAGATTGTGGAAGATATGCTAAGAGCATGTGCCCTGGATTTTGAAGGAACCTGGGATCTCTGTCTGCCTTATGCCGAGTTCTCCTACAACAACAGCTATCAAGCCAGTATCCAAATGGCCCCAATGAAGCTCTATATGGACGCAAGTGTAGAACTCCACTCTGTTGGACAGACGTGGGAGAAAAGATGGTTTTTGGGCCTGACATTTTGAAAGAGGCAGAAGAGTGAGTTAAGGTTATCCGAGAGCGCCTGAAGACAGCCCAAACCCGACAGAAAAACTATGCAGATAATCGGAGACGAGAGCTCGAGTTTCAGATAGGAGACCATGTGTATCTCCGAGTATCACCTCTACGAGGAACCAAGAGATTCGGAATGGGTGGAAAGTTAGCACCTCGTTACGTTGGCCCGTATCCTATCGTTGCCCGGCGCGGAGTGGTGGCGTATCAATTGGAGTTGCCGACAGAACTCTGTGATGTCCACGACGTGTTTCATGTGTCTCAGTTGAAGAAATGTCTTCGCATCCTCGAAGAGCAAGTTCCGTTGAAAGAGATCGACGTACAACGCAACCTTACGTACAAGGAACGCCCGATTCGGATTCTGGAGACAAGGGACAGATGCACAAGGCGAAGGACGGTCAGATTTTGCAAGGTGCAATGGAGTAACCATTCGGAAGATGAAGCTACATGGGAGCAAGAAGATCGCCTTCAAGCTGAGTACCCGGAGCTCTTCGCCGAGTAGCGGAATCTCGCGACGAGATTCTGTTAAGTGGGGGAGGTTTGTAACGACCCGTTTTCCTTTTCCCTGTTGAAACTTGTTTTCTGGATCTTAATCCTTTCCTATCCTGTCAGCTGTGCCTCCGTTTTCCCTCTCCCCGGCCAGCCGACTACCTTCTCCCTTGAGCCGAGTAGATTGCTACTCAGTCCTTGTATCCTGCCCTTTCCTTTGTTTTACTCGGACCTCCTTGTTGCCGAGTAAGCCTGTGAAGTGGCCGACTACCTTGTTATTTTACCTGTTGTTTCATCGTCTCACCGACTTGCGCCCGCCCGTTGGACGTCGACTACCGAAGTAGAGAAGAATCAGTCTTCACCTGCCCGCAGCATCGCTTGGATCAGTGGACAGTCCGAAGCCCTGTCAGTGAGATTTCTCCAACCCGTCCTTGCTTTGACCTTAGTGTCTCATCGCCGCTAAAGTGCCGACCAACTCCACTGGCCACGCCGGACTCCCAAGTCAATCCCTGCGTGGATGTCAAATCCCGTGTCAGTTCATCTTGACTTTTTCTCCCAACCCGTTGCCCAGCCCCTACCGTGCTTCAACCTTGCACGTCGGCCATATATACATATGGCCAACCGTGCCTCCTCTTTCTCTTGTTTTGCAACCGGCCAGCTCTGCTAAGTTCTCATTCTCCTCTCAAGCTTTGGAGCTCTATCGCTCGGTTCGCAAGCCTGGTTTAGCCGACTACTTCATTGATCCTTTTTCTTGGTGTTTTGCCCCTCCTGCTTATCAGTGTTTCCTTTCTGCTTGTTCAGAGCCTGAACCGATGGACGATCCCGAAGCCGTCTTCGTCGAGGAAGATCCTTCCTTGGAACAAGGCAAGCCTCTTTGATCATATTGTTTCCCATATATGCAAAACTATGTTGTTTATAAAATATGCATGCTTAGCTTGCACTTTAAACTGATTGGCCTCGGTTTGCAAGCGCAACCGATGGACCTACCCAGTAGTAGCACTTATTTTAGTAGGATGTTGATGTATCCCCTTGGTAGCCCCACAAATGGCACGCTGGCATCCTATCTACGGATTCGATGGCCGAGTAGAATGGCTTAGCCCTGCAACGTTGTATTGTCGTTGGGAAAAACGATGGTCTTTACTAAACTGTTTGAAAAAAAAACTGATACTTTGCGTATCGGCGTGTTTGTGAAATAAATGAAAGATTTGTGAAAATCTTGATGTACAGAGACAGTGCCTGTGTGGCTTGGCTATGTATTATCATTAAGGACCGTTTTCTTTGGGAATTTCATCCGACCATCTTACAGTACGACCATACGGGCATTATGGGATGCCCCTGGCCGAGTAAATTATAGGTTTAGGGAAGTTTAGTGCCGACTGGAGTGGACTCATCTGAGTTGTGGCTCGTGAGCCCTAGTGCTGAAGGTGGTTGTAGCCATTCTGAAGCACTGATCCTGTGTGGATCCTTCGGCTGGCATTGGGTAACCCTGGACTGGCTTTGGAAATGGCCTTGTCACGAACTTTCGGGTACAGGCCAGTACTCGGTGTAAGTTTCGTGTCGGATGGGTAAAGCGTACACCCTCTGCAGAGTTTAGCAGAACTGTTCGAACAGCCGTGCCCACGGTTAAGGGCGATGTAAGGTGATTCCCATAGCGTAGATTTGTTTGCCTGTGGTTTGTGAAAAAGTTTGATGGGAAGGGAACCGTGTCCAGAGTTTGCTGAGTAAGCAAACGGAAGGCCTGTGTGGCCAGAAACGGGTCTGTGTGATCCGGGGTGTTAAGCACCATAAGCAAGTGTGTGAAAAGTAAATAGGATGAAGATCATGCTCCCGGGTTGTAGCCAGGGCAGCAAATTTAAGCCCCCGGGTTGTAGCCAGGGTGGCAGTTGAGCAGTTGAGTCTTCGGGTTGTAGCCAGAAGACGAGGAAGTTTATGCTCCCGGGTTGTAGCCAGGGCAGCAAGTTGAGCAAGTTTGAGCCCCCGGGTTGTAGCCAGGGCGGCGGCTGAGATTTGGTTGTAGCCGAGTCTCAGGGTCAACGAGTGGTTGTAGCTACTCGGGACACACCGGACCGATAAATGCGAATTAAAAGATGATATGGATATACTTGATTCATTAAGTGGCGAGTTGTTGAAAAGCAACTTGCGGAATGGATCGAGGCGTGAGTCTCTTTCCGACAACTAAAATTTGGATCTCACTAGTGTTTGCAAAGAAAAGTGTTTCTAAAGGCAGTTTTTCGCCAATAAAACCCTTAGCCTCTTTGTTTGACCGACATGGCATCTTTTCCCGGCTTGCTGAGTACGAAAGTACTCACCCTTGTTCATATATATGTATAGTAGGTTTTGGAGAAGAAGACAAAGACCCGACTACCGCAGAGTTCCTCCAAGACCAGGCTGACTACGAAGACTTCTGAGGTTTTGAGCCTAGTCCCCAACCGAGCCTGTGGTGTAGCCGAGTTCTTTTGCCGAGTAGATTTATCCAGCTTCCGCCCTGTCTGTGCTATTCTCACTAGTTTACCTGTTGATGCTTTTGTTCATCCGGGGTCTGTCCTGGATGTAATTCCTTTGTAATATATATGTATGTACTCTGTTATGTAATTATTGTAACTCTGAGTTGTATCACTGATGACTGTTGTGCGTACCCGACTACTGATCCTGGGATCGGGTGCTGTATGCACATGGTGGGCTTCCACCGAGTTGGGAGCGCCGCGACACTGTACTACATACACTTCCTCCTCCAACTCACCATTCAGAAATGCTGATTTTACATCCATGTGATGTATTTGCTAGCCCTTAAATGTTGCCATGGCAACAAGCAGCCTCACAGTCTCCATTCTAGCCACCAGTGCAAAGACTTCATCAAAATCTACACCTTGTTGTTGCACGTAACCCTTTGCCACCAATCTGGCTTTGTGCTTGACAACTGTACCTTCAGCATCTCGCTTGATTTTGTACACCCATTTCAAGCCTATCGCCCTATGTCCTGGTGGCAATTCACACAAGGTCTAGGTTTTGTTACCTTCGATGGAGTTCATCTCCTTAATCATCGCCCTTCTCCAGCAGCTTTCCTTCTCTGCCTCAGTGAAACTAACAGGTTCCTCCACCGCCAACAAGCATTCTTCACTATAGTCGAAGTCGAGGATAGGTGTTGTCGTGGCGAGCGTGTTCACCACTGTCCTGTAGTGCCGTGGCCCCTCGTCAGTGCCAAAACTAGCTTCAGTAGGTGGAGTGCACAACTCCACGCTAGGTGGGTTGCTTGGTGAAGCTGCAGTAGAGGTGTCCGACGTTGCTGGGGATGCCATTGTGGGCGAGGCTGCCACACTCGACGCACCGCGATCTTGCGTCACATCATCGTTAGGTACTGCAACCCCAGGCAATGGAGTCATGTGGAATTCCACTGTAAACTCCTCCTGCACCCGATCACCTCCAGGCCGCTCCACCTCCAGAACGCCGCCTCATCGAACACGATGTCTCGTGACACGCACATGTGTCGCGCCACTGGATCATACATCTGGTAGGCCTTAGAGCCGTCCTCATAGCCGAGAAAGATCATCTTCGAACTCCGATCACCAAGCTTTCGCGGATTCGGCTTCACCACCTTGATGTGGCCGATACACCCAAATGTGCACAGGTGTTCGACCGAGGATGTCGCCATGCCACGCCTTGTAGGGGGTCATGTTGTCGAGACTCTTCGTGGGCGAATGATTGAGGATATACACTGCCACCACCACCGCCTCCCCCCAAAAGTAAGTAGGTATTCCTGCCGCCTTCATCATCGACCGCGCCTTGGTGACCACAGTCTGATTGCGTTGCTCGATGATGCCATTTTACTGCGGGGAGTACGGTGCGGTCAGCTGGCGCTGCACCCCTAGCTCCGCACAGTACTCAGTGAAGTCCACAGAGGTGAATTCACCTCCACAGTCGGTCTTGAGCGCCTTGAGCTTTCGTCCCGTCTCCACCTCGACGCCGGCCTGAAACTGCTTGATGGCTGCCGCCGCTTCACTCTTCGAGGCAAGGAGCCAGATCCACATGAACCCCTCATATCGTCGACAAGCAGCAAAAAATGCTTCTTGCCACCGAGCGTCGCCAGTGCGATCGGGCCACACAAGTCCCTATGCACCAGCTCGAGTGCTGCCTGCTCCCTTTGCTCGCCTCCTCCGAGAATGATGATCGTTGTTGCTTACCCACCAAGCACCCATCGCACAACTGATCAACGTGATCAATTGGTGGAAGCCCACGAACCATCTGGCACCCCACCAATAGCTGCAGCAAAGCGTGCCATCGCCAAGCCGCCTCGAAGCCGCTCGCTGCGAAGCACACAGGCGTTGCTATGTCCAGCTTCAACAGATACAGGCGGTTAGCTGAACGTCGTGCCTTAGCGAGCAGGAGATCATCTAGGTCATGCAGCATCAGCACGCTGCGCTGGATGTGGATGTCATAGTCACGCTCGTCAAGGTGGCCAACACTGATGATGTTGTTCGGAAGCTTTGGGATGTAGTACACCACCTCTAGCGACCGGTGCTCGCCGTTCTTACATTGGAACACCACAGTCCCACAGCAATGGACATCAACAACAGAGCCGTCACTGAATTTCACTATCCGGACGATGCCAGTTTGAGCTCAGTGAAGGCAGACAGCGCCCCGGTCATGTGACTTGTGGCTCCCATGTCAAGGAACCACACGTCGGGGACGGGCTCGCCACCCCCATCGCCCAACTCCATAGAATTGGCCTTCTTCTCGGTCAGGTGTACTTCATGCACACCAGATGCTAGATTGAGTGTCGCCTTGCCGTTGAGAGACACTCCCATCACATGCGCCATGAGCAGTGTAGGCTTCTCCTCCCCCTCCATCAGATTAACCTCTCCTTTGCGCGGGCGACACGGTTTGCGGCACTGTTTTGCAAAATGACCATAATCATTACAATTGAAACATTTCACCTTTGAGATGTTGTGTGTGCCACCCCCAGAAACCGCCTCCTCGCTTTTTGGCGATCCAGCGTCCTTGCCCCGACGGGTCTGCCCGCCAGAGCCGACGCCTCCCTTCCCAGAGCCGCCAAAAGCATAGTGATCCCGTTGCTTCATGCGGGCCAACCATTGCTCCTCAGTGAGGAACAGCTTGCTGCCGGTGTTCTCCTCCTCGCCGTTGCTATGGGTGTCCACCGATGACAACCGCCCCACCAACTCCTCAAGTGGCATGGTGCGGATGTCGAGTAGCTACTCGATGGAGATCGCCACTTGTTTGTAGCGCTTGGGGACGACGCGAAGGAATTTCTTGATGACGTAGTGGTCGTCGATATTGCTGCACATGTCACGGATGTCCACAACGAAGACGGTGAGTCTCATGCCGAATTCCTCCGGTGTCTCACCGTCCTTGAAGTGCATGGCCTCAAATTGCTGCCAGTAGCCCTGCTCCTTGGCCTCTCGAACGCGATCGACTCCGACGTGCATTGTCTTGATCACATCCCACGTCGCCTTCGCTGTGTCATGCTTTGCCAATGCCCGCAGCATCTCGCGTGGCACGGCCTGCAATATCGCCGAGAGCGCCACGCGATCCTCGTGATACTCGGCGTAGCCAGGGTCGATTGCCACCGATAGCCCCTGCGCCGCCTGCAGGCTTACTCTCATCAATAGGGCCCAATCAGGGTAATTGATCCTTGTAAGTGCTGGCATCCGCATCCCTATGCCAGTGTCCCTTGACACCGGCAAGAGCAGCATTTGGGCGCCATCTGCGCCACCGCTCGCTTGATCACCACCACTGCCGCTTGCGCTCCCGCTCCCACCACCGTGTCTCGACGGCGGAGTGTAGCGACCACCATCTCCTAACAACCTCACCGTCGAATCAAAGCTGTGGCTCTGATACCAAATGTCAGCAGAGATTCGATCACGCGCTCACTCACGCACTCTGAGAATCTAAACTTTTCTGTGGCTAACTGAATATTTTGGACATCTACAGTAACCTTATGAAATTGAATATTTTCAGAGAACAACAGAGCAGCAAGACACCATTTGGCGCTACGAACCTCAGCAGCTTTTCTGATCTCTTCTATTCCTTTTATTCTCTCCACTCTAGGGAGGTTGTTGCATGCATAACTAACTTAACGTTTTCATCGGCCTCTCCTAATTGACCGTGCCATCCCATGACTGAGAAACCAGCTCCAACTCCTAACTAAAAGAAACGAATCCAAGGCTCAACTAAATCCCAGTACGTCGGATATTTTCCGTGTCCTCAACATGCATGATAAAGCACAAACATGCATCTACTGAAAGCCAAAAAAATGCAATGTGCACAAGATTACAGATATGTTGCCAACATCGATTTGCGTGGGGGGGGGGGTGGGGGTGTAACGGTGAGGGCCCGTGATGTTTGTGAAATGGAACGGCGAGGTCGGGCAATGATTTTGGGGGAAATTCGGGAGAGAGGTGGGTGTGAGTCCAGATGGGTTTTGATAATGATAATATGGGTCGTTGCATTGAGATAAGACGACGTGGATTGTTGGATTTGATAAATAATAAATGAAGAATAAGCACTTATGTTGGTGTATTATAAGGTAGATAATCTTGTCATGTCCCCGAGGGTGTGCGTGTAGCCACACGACTTATGGCACCAGCACACGCACACCAACTAGGTGCCCCCATCTTTATAATATAATAATAGATAGCCATACCGACCGACGAATAGACAAACAAATCTCTAGATAGATAGATAGCTTATTAAATAAAACTAGCAACAAATTTAGCAAATGATTTGGCCACGAGAAAAGTTCCACTGTGCTAAACTTAAGTCCTTTTCCCTGAGAACGCGAAAAATATTTCACCATGTTAATTTAAATAAGATGCACACGTTTGTTTTGGCACAGTAAAAATGAGCGACTGTTGGAGGCAACTAAACGTGCAAAGTAATCATGGCATACATAAAAGCAGTAAAACATTATCGGTGGCCATTTTTGTCTCTCGATTAGCACAGGAGGAAGAAGAAAGTCAATCAAATTCAAAACCTTCCTCCTGGATCTTTCCTGAATAATGCCACAAGATAATACAATTCCTTTTCTTTTAATTTTTCCATGAGCATTCAGGCTTTCAGAGAGAAAAACTGACCCGAAATAGTAACCCCTTGCAGTTCGGCAGGGAAATGTTCAGCGCTGCTGCATGATGTGCTGCAATCTCCTTATTTCTTGCCATCTCCTCATCCCACAACCACTCTTTAGCTCCCCTGGATCGAGAAAACCAAGCAGAGATCGAACAAACGCAAAAGAAATGGTCTTCAGATCAACCAGCCTAACTGACTAGCTAGCTACCCTTGCAAGAATTACACCCTGCTCCAGATCGATCGACCTAGCAGCAATGGCGGTATCACTGGAGGAGCTCAAGAACGAGAACGTCGACCTCGTCAGTGTTCTTCCGCCATTGCTTGCTGCGTGTGCATGTGTACGATCGATGTATGCATGATCGGTGTGTCATGTGGCTTTGTTGGTTGGATGGTTGCAGGAGAGCATCCCGATCCAGGAGGTGTTCGCCGTGCTCAAGAGCTCTCCGCAGGGGCTCACCTCCACCGATGGCGCCGGCCGGCTAGAGATCTTTGGCCCCAACAAGCTCGAGGAGAAGAAGGTCAGATTGTTCAATGACGAACGCGTTTGTGAATTTTGGGTTTCGCGGATGCACGTGCTTACGATGTGAAATTGTTTGCAGGAGAGTAAGCTGCTCAAGTTCTTGGGGTTCATGTGGAACCCGCTCTCCTGGGTCATGGAGGCCGCCGCGATCATGGCCATCGCCCTCGCCAACGGAGGGGTACGCATATGCCGTCCCCGTCGTGTGCGTTTCGGCTGGCGTGCGATGTGCCGTCGAGCGGCATCGATCTGACCCGTGATGTGACGCATGCTTGCGTGCAGGGGCGGCCGCCGGACTGGCAGGACTTCGTCGGCATCGTGACGCTGCTCTTCATCAACTCCACCATCAGCTTCATCGAGGAGAACAACGCCGGCAACGCCGCCGCCGCCCTCATGGCCAGCCTCGCCCCGCAGACCAAGGCACGTCGCGCGTGCCCAGTGTGCAACGCCATCATGGACGAACACTGATCTGTGCAGAACACGGACTAACTGACTGATTGATCGATGGTCGGTGCAGCTGCTGAGGGACGGGAAGTGGTCAGAGCAGGACGCGGCGATCCTGGTGCCGGGGGACATCATCAGCATCAAGCTCGGCGACATCATCCCGGCGGACGCGCGGCTGATGGAGGGCGACCCGCTCAAGATCGATCAGTCGGCGCTCACCGGCGAGTCCCTCCCCGTCAACAAGATGCCCGGCGACAGCATCTACTCCGGGTCCACCTGCAAGCAGGGCGAGATCGAGGCCGTCGTCATCGCCACCGGCGTCCACACCTTCTTCGGCAAGGCCGCCCACCTCGTCGACAGCACCAACAACGTCGGTCATTTCCAGAAGGTACACTATTTATATATCGCCACGTCTCTCAGGCTACATGGCGGCGCCAACTGCTTGCTAGCTTGCTCATCAATGGCGCCGTGGTGGTCGCATCGGTGGTCAGGTGCTCACGGCGATCGGCAACTTCTGCATCTGCTCCATCGCGGCCGGGATGCTGATCGAGATCATCGTGATGTACCCGATCCAGCACCGGCAGTACCGCGACGGCATCGACAACCTCCTCGTGCTGCTCATCGGCGGGATACCCATCGCCATGCCGACCGTGCTGTCGGTGACAATGGCGATCGGCTCGCACCGGCTGTCGCAGCAGGGCGCCATCACCAAGCGGATGACGGCCATCGAGGAGATGGCCGGCATGGACGTGCTGTGCAGCGACAAGACCGGCACACTCACCCTCAACAAGCTCACCGTCGACAAGAACATGATCGAGGCACACACCATCACACCAATCCGGCCCCCTTCTTCATCCTCACGATATTTCTCACCATTCTCCCCTGTCGATCGAGATCTCATCAAGATCGCGTCGTTGGATTTCAGCCGTTCGTGAAGGATCTGGATAAGGACGCGATCGTCCTGTACGCGGCCAGGGCGTCACGAACCGAGAACCAGGACGCCATTGACGCCTC
Source organism: Oryza meyeriana var. granulata (assembly GCA_003991445.1). NCBI lineage: Eukaryota > Viridiplantae > Streptophyta > Magnoliopsida > Poales > Poaceae > Oryza > Oryza meyeriana. Next base: position 16,748 of record RYFJ01004356.1, on the reverse strand, counting down.
CATCGTCGGCATGCTGGCCGACCCAAGCGAGGTAAGTAGTGAAGCTCAGCAATGGCGGAGCTTAGCCCAAAATGCAGAGGGGGCCAACTATAGAAATGAAACTCACTTCCAGAAAAAACATACTAGAAGAAATGGATCCTAGATGTATTATCATGCTTATCTAATCATAATTTTTCTATTTCTTATTAAAATGATCCACAACTAAGTATAGTTTATTCAACGTTCAGATATAATTATTTCATTATGTAACTAAATCTCACGGCCACGCACGTCTCTGGTGGCAGGCCCGTGCCGACATCCAGGAGGTGCACTTCATGCCGTTCAACCCCGTCGACAAGCGCACGGCCATCACCTACATCGACAACAAAGATGGTTCGTGGCACCGCGTCAGCAAAGGCGCGCCGGAGCAGGTCGGCCGGCCACCGTCTCGGCCATGAATTCCGTACCATTGCATCTCGGTGGAGGGAAAGAAAATGCTTGACGTGGTGGATCTGTGGCTGTGTGTATAGATCATCGAGCTGTGCCGCCTACGGGAGGACGTGAGCCGGCGGGTGCACGCCATCATCGACAAGTTCGCCGACCGTGGGCTGCGGTCCCTGGCGGTGGCGAGGCAGAGGGTGCCGGAGGGGAACAAGGACGCGCCGGGCGCGCCGTGGCAATTCCTGGCCGTGCTCCCGCTGTTCGATCCGCCGCGGCACGACAGCGCCGAGACCATCCGCCGTGCGCTCAACCTCGGCGTCAACGTCAAGATGATCACCGGCGACCAGCTGGCCATCGGCAAGGAGACCGGCCGCCGCCTCGGCATGGGCACCAACATGTACCCCTCCAGCTCCCTGCTCAAGGACGGCGACACCGGCGGCCTCCCCGTCGACGAGCTCATCGAGAAGGCCGACGGCTTCGCCGGCGTCTTCCCCGGTACGTACCCAGCGACTGACATGAACGTGCAAGATTAATAAAGGAAAAGCTAAGCCATGGCGGCGTGTGTGATGATGAACTGATGATGCAGAGCACAAGTACGAGATCGTGCGGCGGCTGCAGGAGAGGAAGCACATCTGCGGGATGACGGGCGACGGCGTGAACGACGCGCCGGCGCTGAAGAAGGCGGACATCGGGATCGCGGTGGCGGACGCGACGGACGCGGCGAGAGGGGCGTCGGACATCGTGCTGACGGAGCCCGGGCTGAGCGTGATCATCAGCGCGGTGCTGACGAGCCGCGCCATCTTCCAGCGGATGAAGAACTACACCATCTACGCAGTGTCCATCACCATCCGCGTCGTGCTCGGCTTCCTCCTCCTGGCGCTCATCTGGAAGTTCGACTTCGCGCCATTCATGGTGCTCATCATCGCCATCCTCAACGACGGCACCATCATGACCATCTCCAAGGACCGCGTCAAGCCGTCCCCGATGCCCGACGCATGGCGCCTCCAGGAGATCTTCGCCACCGGCATCGTCCTCGGCACCTACCTCGCCCTCGCCACCGTCCTCTTCTTCTGGGCCGTCCGCGAGACCGACTTCTTCACGGTGATCAACTCATCACCCACCGACTTCTGCCGCCGCCGTGGCTATGTATCCTGCTGCTGACAGTGACACGTACGAACTCCCCGGTTGTTTGTTGCAGAGGACGTTCGGTGTGCACCCGATCGGCGGCAGCACGGAGGAGCTCATGGCGGCGGTGTACCTCCAGGTGAGCATCATCAGCCAGGCGCTCATCTTCGTCACCCGCGCGCGGAGCTGGTTCTTCGTCGAGCGCCCGGGCTTCCTGCTCGTCGGCGCCTTCCTCGTCGCCCAGCTGGTAATAAGCCGCCTCCCTCCATACGCCGCCACACAACTCCGGCGACCGTCCCATTCGTCATAGATAGCAGTTAATGGCTACGACGGCACGCACGCAGGTGGCGACGCTGATCGCGGTGTACGCGAACTGGCCGTTCGCGAAGATGAAGGGCATCGGGTGGTCGTGGGGCTTGGTCATCTGGCTCTTCAGCATCGTCACCTTCTTCCCGCTCGACATCTTCAAGTTCGCCATCCGCTACTTCCTCAGCGGCAAAGCCTGGAACAACGCCTTCGACAACAAGGTCGGCTCAGCTCTCAATCACACACAATGACTCGACGACGGTGAAATCACTAGCCATTAACTGATTAATTGTCGCGCGCATGCAGACGGCGTTCGCGAACGAACTCGACTACGGGAAGAGCAAGCGGGAGGCGCAGTGGGCGATCGCGCAGAGGTCGTTGCACGGGCTGCAGCAGGCGGAGACGTCGACGGCGCTGTTCGACGACAACAAGGACTACCTGGAGCTCTCGGAGATCGCCGAGCAGGCCAAACGCCGCGCCGAGATCGCCAGGCTACGGGAGCTGCACACGCTCAAGGGCCACGTCGAGTCGGTGGTCAAGCTCAAGGGCCTCGACATAGACACCATCCAGAACCACTACACCGTCTAGCAGCTACATATATCTGACGATCGATGGATGCTGCTCGTTATTAGCTTCAGTGAGACAGTATTTTCTTTTTCTTTTTCTCTCTTTTTGGAAGCTTAATTAACTGAGTCAGTAGACTATCTTAATTTGGTCAGATGAATAATGGTGGTAGCTTTTGTTGATTTAATGGTTTTACTTTGGTTAGATTGTAGGTTGGGTATGTTTAATTGGTCGAAGACCAAAATAAATTGAGGGCTAATTGAGTACTTTCTTTGTGTATATGTTGAATTCGTCAGGCTTTTCGTAAAGTTTTAAACTAAGTTTCAGCATGTACTATTGTCCTTGTATTCTTTCTCTAGATCCCATGGAATAGTTCCCATAAGATTCAAATCCAAAAAAAAAAAATCCACCATTTACTCCCTGCATTCCAAGATATAAACATTTCTAAATCCTTAATCATTATATTACTCAATAACTAGATTATTGGTATGTACAGGACCCGTAATTTTTATTTTGGGTTTGTCGCTATGCTGAAGGATGTACTCCCTCCATATTCTAGCCTTGGACTATAGAAGTATTGGAGATGGGATGAGGGCTGACTGAGGTAGACAGGTCACATCGAGTAGCAGCTGAGACATACTCTTAGTTATAGGTGGCCAAATGGGCCACGCTAAGGCATGCCGGCCCGGGTATAGCTGCACTGTAGCTAGCCCAAGCAGGGCACAACACGTCGTCCTGTGTGCCGTGCCATGCTTGGGCCTGTATATTCCAACCACGAGTACGGTTCAGTCGACCACCTATTTTTTTCATAATTTTTATATTTTTTCTATTTTTTTCTATTTTCTGCATATTTCCCTCCTTTTCCTTTATTTTACATTTTTCCTCTTTTTAGCATTTTTTCCACCTCATATTTCAAACTTCATGGGCCACGCAGGCTGCTGGTGGGGCACCATTAACCCACGGGCCTCTAGCAGGCATGGCACAGCCCGTAGTCTGCTTGGGCCATGCCTGGACCGAGACCTCGGTACGTTGATGGACATGACACGGCCTTCTATAACTGTCGTGTTTACCAGGCCATACCATAATGGGTTGTGCCGCTGCCGGACCTATGTCGTGCTGGACCGGCCCACCTGTTTGGCCACCTATACTCTTATTAGTAGGACCGTCGGCATCATCATTAAAATAATTAGTTTGGGCCATTCAAAATGTAAAACATTTGGATTCCATTAGTTTGGGCCATTAGGGGGCCCGTACGAACATTTTGGTGCCCAAATGCATCACGAACAGCCATGAGTTTGGCCCATTAAACATGTAGAAGGAATAGTTATGGGCTTAAAAGGTTATATTCACCCCCAAAAGAATAAGAAAAAAAATCCACTTTAGATCCCTCAACTATAGAGTCAAGTTTCATTCATGTCTGTTAACCACAAAATCCTAACTTTTAAACTTGTAAAACCAGTACAAATCAAGTCCCTTGACAGTATTGAGAGTGGTTTTAGCTGACGTGGCACCACATGGTTTGTTTGACTAGATCTTCATCCCATGAGACGATGACGTGGCGGTTATGTGAAATTAAAAAAAAACTAAAACAAATATGTAGGTCCATATGTCTATCCCATAAAAAGATAACAATATAGTGGGACCACATTGTCGAGTATGTGATAATATCCGGCTGGAGCCCTTTTTGCCGACCATCTAATGAGCACTCTAATGCTTCCTTTATCTTCCAAGCCTTTGTAAGACCATCGAAGACCGTGTTATAACTAATCAAGATAGGAGTGCAGCCCTTATCCTTAAGTTGATGAAGCAATTCAACGGCGACATCAACCTCACCACTGCGGCAGAGTGCAGTAAGCAGAGTGCTGTATGAAACGATGTCTGGATAAGATGTTGAATCTATAAACACTGATACATTGAATCACCACTGAATTGTTTTTGTCTAATATGATTACACTAAGCAGAATTTGAACACTGACCGGTCGAACTTGATGCCATCTCCTCTTTCTTCTTTTTGCTCTTCTGCTTTTTCCTTTGAAATCATCGGCTTAGGATTTTGCACTACGAATCCCTACCGGTGCACCTTATGATCGGGCTCTTAGGATTTTTAGGATTTACAGAAGAGAAAAACAGCACACGATTCCTCCTCTCATCCTGTCTTATATAGGCACTGGTGGGCTTGGGGCTAAAACCCGAATACTTATTAGATTTGTTACCGATCAAACAAAAATCCATATCTCTAATTTTCGTTTTCTTGTGGGAGAGGCAACCGGTGGGATATTTCTTTTTCCCTTTATTTGTTTCGGTATTTAGCCGAAACAATTAACCAACATTCTCCCCTTGATCGTGAGGCCAACTGATGAGTCCACTAAGTAAAACAATTCCCCAAAGCAATGTGTTACAACGACATTGAACTTCATTGAGACAACAGGACTTATAGTTTATTGTGGTACTCAGATAAACTCCTAACTTATCCCAACGGGTGTTGATTGAACCTTATGCCCCTTATATCCAGGATCTTAGTTAAGACAATTACTTATTCCCATACTACCAACATGATCCTTAAACAAATTGGGAGGTAAGTCTTTGGTAAGCGAATCCGCGAGCATAAACTTAACACTGATATACTTAATCTGAATAATATGATCCTAAACTCTATCTTTCACAACATGATATTTAATGTCAATATGTTTGGCAGTTTCACTTGACTTGTTGTTACTCGTATAAAAAACTGCGGCCTCATTGTCACAGTCTATTGTAAGTAGTTTATCAATGCTGTCTACCACTTTCAATCTCAGGATAAAATTTCTGAGCCATATAGCCTACCCGTAGCGTGATAACATGCTACAAATTCTATCTGCATTGTTGACGATACAGTCAAAATCTGTTTGGAGCTTTTCTATGAAATTGCTCCTCCTGCAAGGGTGAAATATAACATGAGGTGGATTTCTTAGTATTCATACACCCTGTAAAATCTGTGTCTGAATAGTCTAAAATTTTAAACTTTTCAGACTTTCTGTATGTAAGCATGTAGTCCTTAGTTCCTTGCAAATAACGCAGGGCTTTCTTAACTACCTTTGATTGGTTTAATCCTGTATTGGACAGGTATATGTCAAGCATCCAGTAATGAATGGTAAGTCTGGTCGCGTACAGATTTGAGCGTATATTAAACTTCCGACAACTGAAGCATACGGTACCGTTTTCATGATATCTGATTCTAACTAATTCTTCGGGCTTTGGAATGATCTAAACTTATCACCCTTCATTATTAGAGCAGGCGATACAGAGCAATTGCTTATATTATATCTTTCTAACACTTTGCTAATGTATGCATTCTGAGATAATCCTAGTATTCCTTTAGACCTATTTCAGTGTATTCGATGCTTAACATAAGATGCATCACTGAGATCTTTCATATCGAAATTGGATGATATGAATTCCTTAGATTCTTATCACTACTAGCTAATAAAATGTCATCCACATAGAGTACCAGTATTATAAACTTTTTACCCTTCACCTTAACATAAATGCAGTTGTCCACCTTGTTTTCCTTAAATCGAACTTCTTTGATGATTCATCAAATTTCAAATTTCATTGTCTGTTGTAACGAACCCAATTTTGAGCTAACCCGAAAATCGTTGTAATAAAATGTGAAGGGTAATTAGTAAAGAACACCTCCACTGCATGTGCACACTTTATTTTTATTGTTTCTCCTCCCTTGTTTTTGGATTTTCTTGCATATGCATTTTAGGCTCATATGCATTAAACTCGCATCTGGAATTTTAAAGAGAAATCTGCTCAATATATAAATTGTGGAAAACTCACTAAAAGATACACATCATCCAGGCCTCCTGAATTTGGCATAATTTGCAAACCTGTATGCAATCCGATAAGTTTCTTTTCCATGCCCTGGGACAACATCTGAAATAGACAGATTTTTTCCCTGTTTTGCACTAAACACCATTTTCAACTATGGCTTTACAACCCACGATTTCTGGTAAGATACCCTATCCACCCTCTACTTACCTGGTAAAATTTCACAGCCTAACTCCAAAGTTCGCACATGAATGACGAGCACAATACTGCGGCTCTGGATTAACTTCTGTAGATCCTGATTAAACCCTGACTTGGGAATTTCTTTAGGACGGACCATAGCTGATCTAGCCTTGAAACTTTTAGTAAGCAGTCCATACCTAACACTGTCTCCAAAATTTGGCTCGAATTATTCCCTCCCTAGCCATTTAAAACGCCAAGCAACCAAAGTCAGCCCATCTGCCACACCAACCTGGCGGACTTATACTCCTGGGCGTACCTACCGTTTGGTCACTGCCATGAGGCTCAGCCAGTCGTAGGACCCCACCTGGAAGTCCCACACACAAGCTCCCCTAGCCACGCCGACCACAGAGGGAACGCGCACCACGCGCCGCCCATGCGCTCTTACCCGCCTCACAACCGACGTCCAATTCCTCTCTCAATCCATCGCCTCTCCTCTTGTCCCTCTCACTCCCCTCACTCTTCTCTGCAAGTTCCCACCAAAGACTCCTCCCTCACTGCTCCACATTGCCCTGCCCGACCATTCGATTCATCCAGTGCAAGAAAGTTCACCACCGGCGTATGTCTCCCCCGCGATCTTTTTCTCTTCCTAACCATGTCTAAACTGAACGTCACGTGTACTCTCCATGCCCTCACTAACCCCTCCAGTCCTGTTGGCAAGAAGCCATCCGTGCAGCATAACTCTCGGGAACGAACCTAGTCTGTGCCATGGATAGCGGCTTCAAAAAAAATACTTTACTACCGGGAAATTCGGCCGCCTCACCTTTCTGTTAAGAGATCTCATCCCACGTCTCCACTTTCGCACGAGATAGATCCGGTCGAGGGCGCTTTGCAAGAAAGAAGCATCGAAACCTTTCCAAATCCTCAGCCCGGAGCACGTGAACCGAAGTGCCCCGAAGCTTGAGAACACCTATCATTTTCCTCCTCTATTCGGCCCATCCCTTGCTCATCGTCGATTCCGCTTTCTCTGTGATGTTAGGGGTCATTCCTCACACCTATAGTCTCTAGGGCCTAATAATCTTTAACATGCATGCACAGCCTCTCGTTGCCCGGGGATCACGCCACTCTGAAGCCGAGCTGGACGTCGCCGCCGAGTCAATCACAAGCCCTCGCTGCCATACAGACCCTGCCGGACCCTCGCAGGACCCTCGGGTGAGCAAACTAGTACCTCATACGATGACATGCATTACTGCGGATGCCGGATTTGAGCCGAGCTTGACATGCAAGGGCATTCCGAAAAGTTCTCACCGCTCGAGCCGTCGCTGCACCTAGCCTGAGTCACTCCAAGCCGTGCCGCTGCCACCATTAGATGCGCGTGACCTCCTCTACAACTTTTGTTTGGCCACGACCCATCGAGCCACCGTTCGCCGGCGGTGAGCCCAAAAACCGAGCTAGGTCATGGCTGCCCTGTTCTCCCATGCGAGGACTTGATTTCTAGAATTAGAAAAACTCGAGGGTACTAATTTGAAAGTATGTGTTGACTGCCATGTGGGCAAGAACCCATTAAAACCCTAAAACTCAAAGACTCTTAAGGAATTTCGCTTTTTACACGTGATTAGGGAGTGCGGGATTGATTCTTCAGAAATTCCATGGGGTTTCTGCAAAGTTCTGTCACTGACATGTGGGCCCCGCTATATTTAAAAACAAGGATACAATAAAATAAACAAGAACTAGATTTAGAGAATTTCTGCTTGAGCTGAAAATAGTTAGGAACTTGTAAAATTTATAGAAAATCCATCCTAACTCCAAATTGAGTGAAACCAGTTTTTTTTGGTTCTGTAATTTTAATCTCTAAAACCTTGTAAAATAAAAAAGTTGGCACCTTCTGTACAGAAAACTGGCCTAAAAATTTATGAGAAGAGATTAAGGATGAAAAGTTGGGACTTGCAACTAGAAAATTCATAAAAAATAAAAATTCATTATAACTCAGAAAAAATGTCAAATAAATTTTTTAATTCTTATAAAAATGTATAACTTTCCATTTATCTACTCGTTGGCACAGGAATTAGAACACAAATAATCAGTACATTTTATACTCTTAAAAGGACACATAAAAATCGTAAAAATCATATCTCGCAAATGGTAAGTGCAAAAATAAACATAATTCCGCCAGAGAGAGTATAAAACCAGTACCAAGTCACTGCACAAAAATCATGCATATTAGAGCATTTTGCATTTTTGCACTATTTATTGTCTTTGCATTAATTGTAAAATTTAAAAATTTAGGCGAAGAATCTTTGGAGATCGAGGAAGTAGAGTTTGTTGAGGAACCTGAAGCTAATCTAGATCAAGGCAAGAATCCCACTACCTTTGAACATATTGCTCCTAAATTTTGGGATTATCAATGTTTTTATTTCAACTTGCATTGTTATTTTGCTATGAATGCTATATAGATTGTGGGCAATGGTAGTTAATCCCTTTGCTGCATATTCCACCTTGAAATATTGATAACCTACTGCTTGTAACACTAGGATGGGTGAAAGTACTTATTAAGTACTTGCTATAAGGGATTTACTTGTATTTATGCTTAGACATGCCTAGCTATCTACAAAATAAATCATGGCCATCTAAATATGTTTGAAATGGGAATTTATTTATTTCTGATCAGAGATGAATATTTATGGTATTTGTGAACTAAAACTGAATGAAAACCATTTTTAAAACTTGGGCAAGCAGGTGGTGCACATATGTGATAGTTGTGCATCGATAGGGAGAGTGTTTGCCTGGGTTGATTAAGGACCGAACTCAGTGTCATTTCTCATGATAAACAGTATAACCACATGTGCTAGTATGGGATGGTCATAGTGGATTAAGTTATTTGATGTTTAGCCTTGCATTTTGGTAGGCTGAGTAGTATGGGCAGTACCTACGATGAACTGTAGGGCTGTCTAGAGGAGCTACCTATGTGAACCATGAGGGGCAGTGTGGTCACCTCATGGCATAGGCGTCTAAGTTTATCCAATACAACGTTGTGTGCCTCGTGGGGAGCCAGGTAGGTTGCCGCCACGGCGCTGGTTAAGGCGTGGCCCGCCACCCACGACATCGGGTTGCACCCCGATGTGGAGTAACACACCTCGTGCTGGTGCAAGGCTAAATGTTGGTAATGTAAAAACTGTGTTGTGACCTTCCTAGACCGCATTCAATGTGTAGAGTGTGGTGGTACCGACGGGTACCGGACAAACTAGAGCGATCACATCATGTGGGTAAAGTTGTACAAACTCTGCAGAGTCAAAACTAATCGGTTAGCCGTGCTCACGTCATGAGCGGCATGGTATTGTGTCCATTGAGTATAGATTTATGTTCTAAAACGTTTTATGAAATGGATGGATGAGGAAGAATTTTATTGATTCATACTTGGTGATTGATGATATTGATAATGAAAAGGAGATGGCGTACTGATTTGTATTATAGTCTTGCTGCCAAGGATGGGGCAGTGAAGTTACTACTTATGAAAATGGATGCCATGATATTACTCTATCAGTTTATTATGCAATCTAATTTATGACCTTCTCTTTTGAAACTAGTTGCCGAAATAAATTGGCTTATGCAATAAAATTAGCCTTTCATACAGCCTTTACCTTGATTATAGCTTACATGTATAACTAGGTTTGCAATTGTGGCCTTGCCAGTACCTTGTGTATTGAGTTGTGTTTTATTTCTGTGAATACTCCTTAGATCCATATACAGGTGAGGTGAAGATTGCATGATGTTGTGGGATGAACAGATCGATCAGGATGGTCCTATCTAAGGTTTACCCTTAGTCGGTTGCCTGAGGTTTCGGATAACCAAGCTTCCGAATGGACTATTTATTCAGCCTGTACGGCTTATGTAAACTTTAGTTACATGTATCTGCAACTGTACTCTTGTTTATTTAAGCTAAATACCCTATTTGGATATTACTTGCTAGGATGAACGTGTGAGACTAGAACTTTCCTGGGCTAGTCTCGCATTAGTAAGAATTTAGAAATGATGAGATGCGTAGACGTTGATTCAACCGTAGACCATGTCCCCTGAAGTGGTATCGTGTTTGGTCACCTGCCTTCGTGTGTATTGACGGCACACTTCACCGTTTCGACTGGTGAATCAACTATCCAAATATCTTTTATTTCTGAATCTCGGTGCTTTGGACTTGTATTGTGGATGGGTAAAATATTATGACAAGTCTGCATGAGGATGGATGGTTATTGTACTTATTTGGTTTTTATTCGAGATCCCATCCATCTAGATAGTTCGCGTTGTCATGTAGTTACTCTCTATAATGCATTTCTTGGTGCCCACACGGTGGTATCAGAGCCAATACCGACTCTAGGAAACCCTTCCTAGAATGGTCGATAGAATGGCTTCAACTGAATATTTTGAGGACCTTTGTTCTCAACTACAAAGTATTTGTGAAAAACACTACTATATTCTTATTATCTTATCCTTCTCTAAAATAACTACTCTCCTCTATGCCTATTTTGGTTTTAAAGTCCTCTACTCTTGATCTATAGGAACGAACCATTTGGGGGGAAAAGTAATTTCTGGAAAATGGTTTAAAACATCAAACCATTATCTAAGTTAGTAGCTTAACCATTTTTAAAATGATTTCAAAAATTCCAGTTGCAAACCAAGCCTATAATTAGACGAATGGTAAAAGAATGGGTTTGACAAAGGCCCAAATGAAAAGATTTGAGAATGGGGTAATATTGATAAAATTGGATACTGAGGGTAATATGAATATCAAACTTACTTTAGTTGAAATCATTGGGTAATTTTTCTACTCCTATCACCTGCCTTCAAAACTTGACGAGAAGCCCAAAATGGATAGAAACGGGCTAGAATGGGAAATTGTTTGACCGTTGCCCTAGGTTGTTTGTAAGAATAGCCATCCTATTCATCCGGTAGATTCTGAACCTAGTTAGTAGAGTGTAGTAAAAATATAGAGAATTTAGTACCCTCCTAGCTAATTATAAAAATTGAACTAGTGATGCATGTACTGTTCTGAGATCTGCAGTTAGCAACCTTTAAAATTTGCCTAGGCTAAACCATAAGTTATTAAATTTTAGCTTTTACCAGTAGACTTCACTAGACTTGCCCAGTAAGTGCCATAAATTTTTTGGGATTTTTAGAGTAATGCATCATAGTAGGATAATTCACACACTGAGTATGAATGTAATCTGGAATCTGTAGGTTGCCTACCTGTTAATTTTGCACAGCCCAAACTATGAGTGATAAAATATCCAAATTTAAAAAGTACCTCAGGAACCCAGTAAGGAAGTCCTAGAAATTTTCTGGTAATTTTTGAACAGCAGTAACTTGAAAGAAAAATTCGACAAGTGCACTAAACAAATCTGTTTCAAGAACTGTACCACCTGACTGTTTAAATTTCTATACAGAAATCTACCCATGCAAAAATTCCAGTCCTTTCCATAACAAAGAACTTTCTAGGGAAACCAAATATAAATTTTTTTGTAATTTACCATACTTCTAGATTACCATAAGGCCTGGTCTGGCTGAAACTATGCTGGACAGAACTAGTTCAGTCCACACCTTGCCTAATCTTTTTTGTTCCTTGGAACTACACTTGAGTTTCTCCAACGGCCCCCTGGATTTTTACCAAAATGGCTAATCCTATTGTAATCTCTGTGTAGATGTCAGAAGCCCATCAGCCACACGCGTACACCGGAGGTTATAACCTTAACACCATGCAGCATACCCTCTGGTGATGATGCAATACGCAGGTTTATCGTCCTCCTGAATATCACCTGCTGAACACAGTGATCGGACCTCCCAGACCATGATGATGGCAAAGTATGTATCAGGGCAGAACTCCAGAGGAGAGGATCGCCAGTATATTGGGACATGGCTGGAATTGCATCTCTTGCCATGTATCACGGTGCATACATCGCCATAGCCCATCTTCGCCATGAAACTTCCAGAATTGATGGACCATTTCTTTTATTACCCATCCATGCACCCGAGGTAGCCGACGTCAATTTCCAAGCATGGATGAGCTAGGAGAAGACCAGCCACTCCCCACCTACAGCTTGCAGGTTTTTAAGATCCCTAGATGAGCTCTACCGTCTCACCTATGAAGAGATGGGAGAATGCTCGCAGCAGAGTGGCAATACTAGAGACGTGTCTATTCTCTAGGCGTCGCAATGAGGTCTACTCACCAGAGTTCATGTTTGGGGGAGGATGCCATGTATGAACCGAAGAAGTCCTGCCTGAGCCCGCAGGAGTCTACATTGAGGTGGAGCGTAAGGGCAACCTCAATCCATATCATCCCAACTGCTCCTCCCACAACTTGGCACCGCAAGACCGCCTAGATTTGTCCGCTGGGACGGACGTATTTATGAATTAAGGATGTAAAAACCATTTGTACCTTAGGATGGGATACCTTAATGCATTTTTGGCAACCAATTTTGTATTAGCCTTGTCATGCGACAAGAGCTTAATGGCTGCCATGTATTCCCCTCTGTATTGAACCCTATGAATCAGATGTAAACACCATTTCGGTGCGTGTTTCTATCCCTTTTCAGAAAGTGTTGCTTGCCGTCTAGAATTTTTTTTTAATTCCTGGTACTACTCGGGGGGGTGATGTTTAAATTGCGACTATGGTAACATAATCCCGATGCTTGCTTCCTATATGATCAAATTCATATATTTGTGTCATGTCCCTCGATTAATTAACCCTGTCTTGTCATGTCTGAAACATAAACATGCAGGATGACTAACACTCTTCCATGCGGAATTTGCTCGCTAGGGCTGGGACTTCCGAGCCGCAACACGCAAGTGGAGCCGCTCAGGGTTCCGGTAATCCGAACCAGCCCACGCAGTGGATCCGGGCAGGGTAGCGGATCCCACTCGGGAGCTGCACCCGATGCCGAGCCCACTTTGGCTCAGGTTCTGGCAATGCAGAACCGGCTGTTTGAGCGCATGGTTGCCAGCAACGAGAACATCAGTGCAACCATGGCCCACAATATGAACCAGGGGCAATCCAAGCTGGCGGATGTGCAGCGCACTCACCCGCCGACCTTCACCTCGGCTGTTGATCCTCTTGACGCGGATGACTGGCTCCGCGACATTGAGGCCAAGCTCGACCTCGCCCGTTGTGACGAGCGGGAGAAGGCGGCCTATGCTGCCTACTATCTCCAAGGTGCAGCAGCAGCCTAGTGGGAGAGCTACAAGACTCTCATTCCCCCAGATGAGCCTATCACCTGGGCCATCTTTCGGGAGGTTTCCGCTCCGCCACATTCCCAATGGTCTGATGGAAATCAAAAAGGAAGGAGTTCCTTGAATTGAAACAAGGGAACTTGTCCTTCATGGAGTTCCTGAACCGCTTCAACTATCTCTCTCGGTATGCTACCGAGGAGATGACCACCGAGGCCAGGAAGGTGAAGCTATGCCGAGAGCGCCTCAATCCAGAATTGAAGCACGCACTCTCCGCACATGACATCCACAGCATGAAGTCCCTAGTGGACAAAGCTCTTCGTGTGGAGCAAGTGAGAAGACTGCATGAGGACCGCAAACGCAAATGGGTGCAAGGAAAGCCACTAGCAACTCCACCCGTCCTCACACTATGCAGCCGGCCATTCTTTGTCCCGTGGCACCTTCACCAATGAGGCCACCGCGTCAGTTCCTCACTTCCAGCAGACCGCGGGTTTCAGCCTTATAACCGTGGGGTACCACAGTTTGCGCCCCGAACCAGGCTGCCAAATGTCAACTGCTACAACTGTGAAAGTTTGGGTCCTGTACTCCAGCAGTTGTCCCTACCCGAAGAAAGCAACTCCTCCACCCCTAACGGTGGCATGCAGCAGCCACCCCGTGGTCCTCCACGGGCCGTGGTGGTCACGAGGAGGCCGAGCCGCTCCTAAGCTGGCTCAGTCCTTCGGTCGTGGTCGTCTCAACCGCGTGACCGCGGAGGAGGCTACCGACGCACCCGATGTGGTGTTAGGTACATTTCTTGTACACTCAGCTCCTACTTTGGTCCTTTTTGATTCTGGTGCATCACACTCATTCATATCTACCAAACTAGTGAACCAGCAAAATTTGAGAACCAACCTACTAAGGGATGTCATGATAGTACAATCACCTGGCTCAAACCTAGACTCGGCAAATATGCAATAATGTTAAGATCGTGATTGAGGAATGGAGTTCAATGCCAACCTAATCCAATTGATTCTCTGGGTTTAGATGTCATTCTTGGGATGGATTGGCTGACCAAATACAAGGGAACCATCGATTGTGCCAAAAACCATGATCTCTAACTACTACCGAAGGAAAAGGGTAACCTTTACCTCTGAGCGTACCACCACTCCACAGCACCACTCTCATTCCATGACCTCTCCCCAAACTCCATAAACTACCCATAGTGTGTGAATATCCTGAGTTTTCCCCGATGAGTGTCCGGTTGCCACCCGATCGGACATGGAGGTTGTGATCAATTTAACCTGGGACAGCACCTACTCCAAGAAGGCTACCGTGTATGTCATCCGAAATCTAGTTGAACTTAAGAAACAACTCACTGAGCAACGAGAAGGGTTCATCCGTCCTAGCTCATCCCCTTGGGCTGTCGGTGTGTTCGTTCCCCAAGAAAGACATACCTGCGCAGGTGTGTTACTACCGTCCTCTCATGAAAGTCACCATCAAAAACAAATATCATCCCCCTAGAATCGACACCTCTTTGACAAATGACCGGTGCAGTGTCTTCTCTAAAAATGATCTAAGGATGAGGGTACTTCCAACTCAAATCAAACCGGAGGACATTCCGAAACTGCTTTTGTTATCTTATGGGTCTATTTGAAGTACACTTGTGGTTTCCTCAGACGGACCAATGCTCCTCTACTTCATGAACTTATGAACAAAATATCATGGAAGTATCTGACAAGTTCGTGGTGGTATTCATTGATGACATCTCATCTATTCGAAGCGAGAGGCAGAGCATGCAACTTTATCTGCGTCTCGTTCTTTAAAGCTTCGTGACATCAGCTCTATCGAAGTTTCTAAAGTGGACTTTGGCTTGAGGGAAGTTGCCTGTCCCGGCCATTCATTTGAATGCGGATTTCTTGACCCAAGCAAAGTGCAGGATGCTGCAACTGGAAGCCTCCTCAAAACCATTTCAGAAGTTCGGATTTCTCGGTTAGGGATACTATCGCCGTTCATCGAGAACTTCGTCCAAAGCAGGCCTATGACACAACTTCATCAAAAAGAACACAAATTTGTTGTGTCTGAGGCCTGTGAATCAAGCTTCCAGGAGTAAAGAAAAGACTCACTACTGCCCCAGTGCTAGTGATGCCAGATATGCACAAGAGCTTCGATATCTATTGCGATGCATCTACCAGGTTTGTTGCTGTATTGATGCAAGAGGGAAAGGTGGGCCTATGCCTCACGCCAGCTACGCCTCAGGAAGTCAATTATCCCAACAATGACTTGAGCTTCACAGCCGTGTTCATTCTCTCAAGATATGGAGACATTACTTGCTCGGCAAAAGATGTAATATCTATTACGATCATAAAGCTTGAGTATTTCTTCACCCAACCAATCTGAACTTGAGACAAAGGAGATGGCTAGAACTCAGAAAGATATGATCTTAACATCCAGATCACCTAGGCAAGGCTAATGTGAGCCGATGCTCTCAGTCGAAAGCTCACCACATTACTCCTCTATCATTAGGCCACCCAAGTTTAATCACCGAGTTCAAAGGCTCAACTGGAGGGTGGAGAATTTTTTGCTGCCCTATGCTACAACCCAACCCTCTATGATCAAATCAAAAGTGCCAACGGCCGAGAAAGATGGCCGAATGTAAGCGCAAATTAATGAAGGCGCAAGACATCTTCTCTCTGAACTCCACGAAAGGTTGGTTCTGGAGTTTGCTTATGTCCCTAGCAATCAAAGGCCTCCGTGAGGTCGTCTTCAAGAAGCAATAACTCTCCACTATCCATTCTCCTGATGTACAAAGATGTATCAGGAATCCGCACACAGTATTGGTGGCCTAGGCTTGAACGAACATCGCCGCCATATGATCGCCCGTTATGTGACGTATGTCACTCGTCAAAGCGGAACAATCACGTCCCGCCGGCTTACTTCAACCACTAAAGGCTGCCTGAGTGGAAGTTGATGAAAGTGGGAATGGATTCATCACCGAGTCTTCCAAAACCACCTAGGCGCGTCATGACTCAATTGTTATATAGACCGTTTAACCAAAGTGCTCACTTCATTCCCGACGTGTATCATATGAGGGGCAAAGCTTGCCGAAACTCTACTTTAACCCCACATTGGCGGCCTCCATGAGTACAGCCTGG
>RYFJ01001456.1:0-162700 GCA_003991445.1 Oryza meyeriana var. granulata | reverse complement strand
TTCCTACTCGGGAAGCACTATAAAGTTTATTCCAGTTGACAAGTATAGGCCTGGGGATAGATCTCAATCTCCAGTAGCATCTACTGGTGAAGGACTTCCAGGTTAAAGATCTTTGACTTGCTATGTTTAATTGTCTCACAGATTACAGCAAGAGTTGGGCTACACCTAATAGGTGCGCCCTATTCGGCGCACACTATTCATATATTACTGAAGCCCTTCTAGCTCGACCTGCCGAGTCGGCTTGTACATGAAGCAGGACTGGGAAGCTAAGGACGTCGCCTCGGTAACAAAGAGTACTCGGGTGGAGAATGCACTCGGGAAGACTTCACAGTGTGAGGATGACACTCGGCAGTCAGCTGTGAACTCAACTATGAAGGTCTCAGGGGCTACTTTGTGTGGGTGCCATGTAGGCCCGGGTTACTCATGAGCAATGCATATGGCTCCATCTCAGATAGAGTGGATGGGCGTTGGCTTGATAATTAGGTTATATAGCACACTCCGCAAGCTTTGCCTTGTACAGATAAGGAAAACACGTCCTAGTTGGGCTGCGTTATATCTCTAAGAGGAGATCCCGTTGGCTGTAACTCTCCGTTTGGGAGACTCCTATCCCTTTGTAACCCGGTCCTCTGTCCAATATACGGTAAGGGGAGGCAGGGCGCCCTGAGGGCAGTTGAGTTGGTTTCACTAGAATCACCACCAGTCAAGTGTCCTCAAAGAATACACCCCAACTGTGACGTAGGGTATACATACCATCGAGGGCAGTCAGCCGTTCCAGTAAATATAAAATCTCCCTTGTGTTCCTTTGCAATCCACCAAGTTTTCATCCGCCGAGGTAGCCCCATAATATTTATTGCCAGTGTAAAACAATCGATAATATCCGATTGGTGACTCTCAGTTCTTTAAATTCCTCTTAGACGATGAACTCCAGAAGATCGCATTGAAGCCGAACGAACTCAAACGTCAAAGCAAATGTTTCCTAGTAGTCGTGGAGAAGACAGTGTACCGAAGAAGTGCATCCGGAGTCCTCATGCGCGCTCACATTCCCGACGAGGGCAAGCAGATTCTGCAATCAATCCACTCGGGCACATGTGGCAACCATGCCGCATCCAAGATGTTAGTCGGAAAGGCTTACAGGCAGGGATTTTTCCGGCTAATAGCAGTAACAGATGCTAAAGACATAGTTCACACATGCGAAGGTTGTTAGTTCTATGCAAGATAAAATGAATCTTTCTTAGCCCCAAGAACTTCAAACAATCCCAATCTCTTGGCCCTTTGCAGTATGGGGGCTTGACATAGTCGGGCCTTTCAAGAAAGCGCCAGGAGGGTTCACACACTTGTTCGTCGCTGTGGATAAATTCACAAAGTGGATTGAGGCAAAACCCGTTGCTACCATAACAGCGGCACGAGCAAAGGACTTCATCATGAGTATATTATACCGATTCGGGGTTCCTAACCGCATTATAACGGACAACGGTACTCAGTTCACTGGCGGCGTATTTCAAGATTTCTGCGACGACTTCAGCATTAAGATCTGTTATGCTTCTGTGGTACACCCACGGAGCAATGGGCAGGTCGAGCGTGCCAATGGCATGGTCTTATAAGGTATCAAGGCCAGGATATTTGACCGACTACAACCATATGCAGGGCGGTGGGTACAAGAATTTCCATCTGTTCTCTAGTCTCTTAGATCCACGGTTAGTCAGGCAACAGGGCAATCCCCTTTCTTCCTGGTCTATGGTGCTGAGGCTGTGTTACCAACCGAGTTAGAGTTCGGCTCTCCACGAGTTCGGGCTTACTCAGATGACAAATCCAATGAAAACCGACTGGTTCAACTAGATCAGTTGGAGGAAGCTAGGTGTGAAGGACATGGGCCCCGGGTACCTCATGACAAGCATATGGGCCACTCGGATAGAGGATGGGCCTAGCCTTGTAATTAGAGATATGATAGAACCCAGCAGACTTTGCCTTGTACGATAAGGAATATACAGTCCTAGTCGGATAGATTATATCTCTAAGAGGAGATCCCTTGGCCGTAATCCGGTTGGGACTCCTACCTTGTACCCCTGTCCCCCAGTATATAAGGAAAGGCAGGGTGCCCCCTGAGGGCATAAGCTGGATAGAAGCAAACACACATCCTCAAAGGAATACACCACAACTGGACGTAGGGTATTACCTCTCATCGAGGGCCTGAACCAATATAAACCTCCCCATGTTCCTTTGCAGTCCACTGAGTTTCGATCCGATGAGTAGCCCTATAATCATATTGCCGGTGTAAAACATCGACAGTTGGCGCGCCAGGTAGGGGCTTCGGTGAGATCAACCTCAAGCTCGATGGATTCGACAACCGGAGTCGACGGTAGTGGATTCTCCCCTGGAGACACGATTACATTCAGAAGCCTCAACTGCATCGCCGACCAGCTCGGCAACCTCACCTTGGCCGAGTCAAACTAGATCCGATCGGCCGAGAAATCGGCCGACTCCGCGCCAGTCGACCCACACAACGCCGCAGCAACCCCCGTCGATCTGCTGTGGCCATCTTCTACTTCGCCGGGCCTTAGGACAACTCTCTCCTTCGGCGTTCGGCTCAGACTCGGCCTTGACCCGGCCTAGGTCGGACTAGGAAGGGGAGAGATCGTCAATCTCCCATGCAGGCTCGGCGACGCCGCAGATATCTACAATCTACATTCCATGCGGTAGACCCGATCCTCTACACTTCAGTTTGGACATGGCCCAGAGCTGTTCCAAATTGGATCTAGGGAGGTCGGAGTCGTCCTTACCCCGATGAACTACTCGGATTCCGACTCCAAGTCGGACAACAGTTCGAACACTAGTTCGGACACCAGTCTGGCAAGCTTCCTTCCGCCCCGAGAAATCTTCATGGCTTCAACCCCTCCACCGGAGGTGCACCGACTACAAGAGGAGCAAGAAGAGGAGGCACGCCGACTACGTGAACAACAGGAGGAAGACGCAAGATGCCTACACACCGAGCGCGATGCCCACAACGACGACCTGCGCAGGGCTGGGCGGATTGCTCAGCAACAAATCCTCCAAACCCAAGTCGGCGACCACGACGTCTTCATTACACCTCAACAGAACATCGTGGCCGCTGCAACTCTACTAGATACACTCCAGCTCGGGCCTGATCACCAGGACACCCCGACGATACCAAGGATAAAAGCCATGCTCACCACTGCCGCATATCAACAGCATCAACAGTCGGGCAAAACACTCATGTCCACTAACAAGTCGGCTTCCCCAACGGCAGTCTCATCCGTCTCAACGCGACGCCAAGCGGCTGGCTCTAGTCAGCTGCACACAGAGTCACACCAGACGTCACTCGGCAACCCCAACAACAAACGGCGGCGTCGACATCTAGATGACCGATGGGACAACCGGGATCCCCAAGGCCGACTACGACATGACCTTCGGTAGGACATCAATGCTCGGCGCCGCGAACGAGAGGAAGATGAGCAACGCCAATCAGAAGACAAGAACGAGCGCTTCGGCCTCCATCACGAGTGGTTCCACCGCCGCAACCGGAGCCAGAGCCCTCATGCAGATGAAGGCGTACTGGCCTTCACCCAGGAGCTACAACAGGTCAACTGGCCGTCGGGCTTTAAGCCTACGGGAATTGAAAAATACGACGGGAAGACCGACCCCAAGTCCTGGCTCGCGGTTTATACTCTGGCGATCGGAGCAGCCGGAGGAGATTACAAAGCCATGACTAACTACCTCCCAGTCACTCTAGCCGACTCGGCGAGGACATGGCTAACGGGACTTCCCAAGCAATCAATCGGCTCCTGGGGAGAACTCCGGGAACGCTTCATCACCAATTTCCAGGGAACATACGAGAGGCCATCTTCCCAGTACGACCTATATCAGTTGCATTAAAGGAAGAACGAGTCTCTTCGCGACTTCATCAAGAGGTTCTCTGAAAAGAAGAATTCAATCCCGAAGATCAAGGATGAGGTCATCATCGTCGCCTTTCGAAAAGGAGTCAAAGACACCTCATTCATCGCTAAATTCACTCAGAAGCCTCCCAACTCTATGAAGGCTCGATTCGACATGGCAAACAAGTACACCGACTCAGCCCACGCTGTTGCTGAGGCCATCGATGACGAAAAGGCCCCCTGACAGAAGGAGCGGATGGACACCGAGGATGTGACCCCGACTAAAGCTGGGAACCGCAAACGCAAGTCAGACGGCTTCTTTGTGGCAGTCAATCACAACCGTCTTCAACCTTCAACAATTGGAAATTATCAGGACAACAAGTGACATATTCGGGGGCTCACGAGCTCAAATGCAAGGATGACATCCCCACTCCCAAATACCGAACAGCTAAGTCGCTCTCTGATAAATATTTCCTCACTTGGCCTCTCCAATGCCGCAGCCGCTTACACCTAATAGGTGTACAAGCTGTACTTTTTTCTGTTTTTGCTCTTAAATGATTACAAAAGTACTCGAGTAGCATAAATTCCGATCCGTGAAACTTTGCTCCATGAAAGACGAACTCAAGTCACCCAAAACGCGTGTCTGGGAAAGAGCCATGAACCAACACCCGATGCTAGGGGACTATGACTAGTCGGGCAGAGTGCTTAAACGTAAGGGGTCAACTACTCAGGGAAATTAATATCAACAAGAGGAAGAACACATATTTACATATATTGTAAACTACATAAATATTATTCGGGTGATTGTTTTCATCATCAGATGCTACTCATCCGATATGTTTATAATGCAGGGCCTGTTCCAGATACACGTGACAGGAACTCAGGGCTACGAGCATATCTCCTACGCTCGGGGGCTGGAACGGTCTGCCAAGATACGCTCGGAATGCTCCATGAGGGCTACTGACCGAGCACTCGCACCAGTCGGGACGTCATCTTCCCCGGCTACGCTCCATGCGAGCTAACAACCGACCTCCGGCACTAGTCGGGGGTCGTATACCACTTGGCTAGGTGAGGTACGCCCCATGAGGGTCGCCAGCCGAATCCTGCACTAATGCTAGGTTCGGGTACCTTATTCGGTCACAACTTGGTTGGGTAAGGTATGCCCCATGAGGGTCGCTAGCCGAATCCTATGCTAATGCAAGGTTCGGGTACCTTATTCGGCTAACAACCGACCTACGGCGCCAGTCGGGGCTCGGGTACAACTTCGCTGAGTTGGGTACGCCAGCTGAGGGTCGCCAGCTGAATCCTACGAGATTTGGGTACCTTATTCAGTTACAATTTTGCTAGGTTGGATACGGTACGCTCCATGAGGGTCGCCAGCCGAATCCTATGCTAATGCAAGGTTCGGGTACCTTATTTGGCCACAACTCTGTTGGATAGGGTATGCCCCATGAGGGTCGCCAGCCAAATCCTATACTAATGCAAGGTTCGGGTACCTTATTCGGCTTTACCAAAGTTAGAAAAGATCTACGTCGTCAAAGCGCATCCGGAGTTCTCATGCACTGCGTCACACCAGGGGAGGGCAAGCAGATTCTGCAATATACCTACTCAGGCATCTGTAGCAACCAAGCTGCATCCAGAACATAAGTTGGAAAGGCTTGCAAGAATTCCTCTGGCTGATTGTGGTTATCGATGCTGAAATACTCATCCTGACATGCGAGGGATGCCAATTTTATAAAGCTATGCTGGGTAGGTTGGTTTAGGCTGGCTTATTTGGTAGTAGACCATCAAGATATGAGTTTCTACAGTAGCACGCTCAATTTAGGCCGCTCGTGGGCTGTGTTAAAAACACGGTGCTGGTGCTACCAACAGAGACCGATTGAGTAATCAGATATGTTTCATGAAAGCCGACTATTGAACACATGTGTTCAGATATCTGTGTTATTCACTAGGTATTGAGAATATATCCTCATAAGAGTCACAAGCTGGTTTTCATTAAAATTGGGGATGCACGTATTTCTCAAGTACACCTGACCACATAATGGATTAAATTTAATAAAGTGGTACTCGGCTTACATGCTTAGCCAACATTTGCCATGATCAAATATTCTTCCAGCCGACATGATGCTGAAGAGTCTAACTTTCGAGTAGTGCACTACTCGGGAAAGACTATAAATATTTCTTCCAACTGACATGAAGCTGAGGAGTCTAACTTCTGAGTGGGACGCCACTCGGGAAAGACTATAAATGCCTTTTCCAGCCGATATGACGCTGAAGAGTCTAATTTCTGAGTGACATACTACTCAGAAAAGACTATAAAATATTCCGGTTGACATGATACCGAAGAGTCTCATATACCAGTAGTATACTACTTGGGAAAGACTACAAGGTTAAAGATCTTGGACTTTATGTTTAATTGTTTTCATAATTAAGCACAAAGTCGGGGGCTACACCTAATAGGTGCGCCTATTCAGTGCACACTATTCATACTCTACATGGAGCCCTTCATAGCCTCGCTGCCAGCTGACATGAAGCAAGATTCGGGAAGAAGAAGCACTCGGACAAAGAGTACTTGGGAGCAATGCACTCGGGCTAACTTCACCGTGGAGGATGAGCACTCGGCATCAGCTGTGACTCAACTATGAAGGTCTTAGGGGCTGCTGTGGAGGCCATGGGCCCCGGGTACCTCATGACAAGCATATGGGCCACTCGGCAGAGGATGGGCCTAGCCTTATAATTAGAGATATAATAGAATCCGGTAGACTTTGCCTTGTATGATAAGGAATATACAGTCCTAGTCGGGTAGATTATATCTCTAAGAGGCGATCCCTTGGCCGTAATCCGGTTGGGACTCCTACCTTGTACCCCTGTCCCCTAGTATATAAGGGGAGGCAGGGTGCCCCCTGAGGGCATAAGCTGATAGAAGCAAACACACATCCTCAAAGGAATACACCACAACTGGACGTAGGGTATTACCTCACATCGAGGGCCTAAACCAGTATAAACCCCCCCCCCCCCCCGTGTTCCTTTGCAATCCACTGAGTTTCGATCCGACGAGTAGCCCTATAATCATATTGCCGGTGTAAAACATCGACACTAGGGACATCGCAATCATCCAGTCGACAAGGTATCTTCAAGGCCTGCGTCGTTCTCACAGTCGGAATGTCCGTGGCCATGCCTTTTTGGTCGGGGACCTCGTCTTGAGGAAAATACAAACCACCAAAGACAGGCATAAACTATCCCCCCCTGTGGGAAGGGTCGTTCATCATCACTGAGGTTACTCGGCCAGGCGCCTACCGACTGAAGACTGAAAACGGTGCCCTAATCAGCAACTCATGGAATATAGAACAGCTACGTCCTTTTTTATACCTGAGTTTTATACCTTCTCATATACATATGTATAAAGTTTTTTCTCTGACTCACTACATCGCTTGTTTCAACCGAGTAGTAAGTCGGGGGCTGCATGTATTATATGTGCTTTGTCAACAACATACGAGCTTGTTTTATCTAAGTTATGAAGTTTTACAATGACTATGTTATGTTTGCCCGAGTATAGCTTTCTAAACGTTTTTATTAAGTTTCTATCGATCAACTCGGTGTAGACCATATAGTCGGGTAAAGCTAATGATAACTAAGGAAAACCAAGAACTCAGCGGTATTGTACATATATTTACACATGTCTTTACAAAAGCTTTATATACACCGACTGCATAAAAGTTTGTTTTTACATTCCCAGGTCCTTTGTGATCATCTCTGCAGTCGGCCTCGCCTGGGTAATCAACTCCAATGCCTCCTCAGGTGTTGTCTCTTCGGCAAACCCCTCACCGATGGCCTCAAAGTCTACCCTAGGGAAGATTGATTTGGTCATGGCAAGGGTTTGGGCCATGCCAACAGCCACATGCTCATCCGAGTACTTTTTCAAGATACTCGGTGCTTGGCTAAGGCATGCCTGCACCTGGGAGATCGTGTTGGAGCTAGTCCCGATGTAGTGAGGATCCATAATATCAAGGAGCTCTTTCACGGATTCGGCAAGAATCTCCCGTGACTCCTTGACAACTTTAGTCTCCGCTGCAAAGACCTAGAATTGGATTTGGGCATTGGCTCTTGAAGCTGCTCAGATTCATAGACAAGTATACTTGTTAGCCAAAATTGCAGTCGGAGTAACAAGAGGATTGGTTAAGGTTATGGTCAGGGAGAAGGCTTACTATCATAGTCGGCCTCTACTTTGGCTCTGGCCTTCTCCAGTTCAGCTTTAGCCTTTTCAACCTTTTTCAACTCAGATTCCTGCTTCTTCTTCTCCCCTGTCTGGGCCTTCAACTCGGCTTCGAGGGCTGTACATCAGAATAGTCAAGAACTCAAGATTACAGTCAGGACTCAACCAGGCAGTCGGGAAACAACGGATCTGGAGAAATATACTCGGGATTTATTCGGGAAGACAAATACAGGAGACTTACTTCTGATCTTCTTGGCTAGAGCCCACTTCTCATTCCTGAGCTGGTCAACCGCTCCCTTCAGCCACGTCTCCCTCTCCTGGCTAGACCGTTCCAGGTCGGCCTTCTTGGCCTGGAGCTAGCCCAACCGTTGGAGATGGGGGGCAAGCTGGGTCAAGACCTTGTTCACTTTCTCTGAGCGGCCGACTATCTTATGCTCGGAGCAAAAACAGAGCAAAACAGAGAACCAATACAGGGAAGATTTTCAAGAACTCAATATGGTGGAAGTCATACCTGGACTCCCCGGGACGTAGCGATTGCGGCACGAAGAAGAACTTCACGTTTCCTCTCCGCTGCCTCCTCATCATGCTCGTAGCTTTCCGCGACATCCTCGGGGGATACCTAGTGGAATGCTCTCGGGAACCTGCGAGGAGGGGCTTCAAGTCTAGGGAGATCCAATTTTGAAGACGACGGCGACGATATGGACAGCGACAAGGTCCTAGCTTCTGACTCAGCAGCTGCTGGGGCCTCAGGGACTCGCTCAGGGGCTGGGGCCATGGTTTCAGTACTTGCCCCTTGGTCAGCAGGCACTAGTGGTCGTGCTGTCAGGACAGCTTCAGTTTCTACAACTGAGGTAGTCGTCGGCTCAGTAGATAAGCTTGTTGGTGTTGGCTCGGCTGGGGCTGGCTCGGCAACGGGAGCAGTCGGCGTAGTCTGTTTCAGATCTACGTCTACTCGCCTCCTGCACGATGAGTCAAATATCAAGACATTATTACACTGATTAAGATTTTTAGAAGACTCAAGATTACTTACCTCTTGGAAGACTTGAACTTCCATGAGGGGGCTCTAGATGAGGGCAGTGCAGAGCTGCTGGCTGTTGGGTTTGTCGGCACGGCAGTCGGCTGTGGTGTTTTGCTCTTTGTCAGCCTAGTTTCTGGTACTGCCAACTGGGGCACCGAGGCACTCGGTGGCGCTGCTCTTTGGCTTAACATTGCTGATCTTGTACTCGGCGGCACCAGCCTTGGGCTCGATGTTGCTGAGCCTGCTGGTGTTGGTCTCGGGTTTGGAGACGGTGGCCTTGGACTCGGTGGCCTGGGGGCTACGCTGGTGGCATCTTTTATCTTTAAGCTCCCAGCTGCGGCACTTGGCCTGCTAGTTCTCTTCTTGCCCAGATCTTCGACAGGTTTTTTCCCAGCTCTCTTGGAGCTGGGCTGGGCAACAGAAGGACTCAATGGCCTCTTCTTCGACTGGATGGCCGATAAAGTTTGGGAGTCATCATCAAACTCCTCACATTCCAGCAAGTGATTCAAATAACATACATCATACATTGCAGAGCAATCCAGGATGCACATCAACAAGCATTTATCACAGAATGACAGCAATTTAGCAACCGGCATTTCAATATTACCTTTGGACGAGGCCTTTTTAGGCTGTAAGCCGTGGTGGCATGCTCTGCATCTTCAGTTTCAACCACCCCGTTGGCGAAATAACTGAATAAAATATCAGTCACCTTGTGCTTATCAGTCAGATCTGGGTATTCTCAGCTGGGATCATTTTCCCCTGATAATCCTAGCCGAAGTGGCTCCTTAGCTTCAATGGCCTGATGCGCCGGGTCAGGAAATGTCTGGCTACCCAGGGACCAGTCAATCCAGAGCTCTTCAGCTTGTCAATCTTATCAATCAACATATATACTTGGCCCATCTCCTCAAAGCTTGGCATAGATGACCAGCTGGACATGACCTCCGGAGGCAAACCAGTAAAGAGGGGCAGGCATGGTTCAAGATCAGAACAATAGAACCACTTCTTATGCCAGCCCTTAAGGGAAGTTTTTAGAGGAACATGAAGATATATCTTTTTCATTTCATTCCTGATTTGAAGACCAGCTCCCCCTATCACCTAGACTTTGTTTTTTGAGGGCTGAGGTTTAATGTGGAACAGATATCGGAATAGATTGAAATGGGGCTCCACACCCAGAAAGCATTCACATATAGTTGCAAAGATTGAGATTTGCAAGATAGAGTTGGGATTCAGATTCACCAACTCAAGCCCATAGAAGGAAAGAAATTGGTGCAAAAAATCCGAAGAAGGAAGAGACAGACCCCGGTCAAAGAAAGAGGCGAAGACTATAGTCTCACCAGATTGGGGCGCCAGGATCGATTCCCCCTTAGCCAGATGCCAATGGATGACTTCACGGCTCTGCAATCTCAGCAGTTTCTCTAAATACTTCAACTTAGTCGAGCCGCAATCCGAAGTCGGCTAGGTCTCATCAGACACCTTTGGGATTTCCGAAGCTCTCGGCATGGCTTGAGGTGAGGAGATTTGGGGGAAATGCTATTGGGGGCTTGGAATGGATGCGGAGGAGCGGGATCGCCCGAGTTTCTAGAGGGAAGAGCTAACAATGACGAACCCTAGCGAGGCAACGTGCGTAATTTCGGCGCGGAAGTTGGAAGACGAAGCGATTGGTGGATTGGAGAAGATGAGGGAATCTTTTCTCTCTCTCCCCGCCTTTATAGAGGCTGTGCTGATAAGTGGGTCTGGACCTGCGAATTTGGTACTGGGCCATAGATATGAGTTTCTATAGTAGCATGCTCAATTTGGGCCGCTCGCTGGCTGTGTTAAAATCACAGTGCTGGTGCTACTCACAAAAACCAATTAAATAATCAGATTTGCTTCATACTAAGCCTATAGCCGGATGTATACATTTGGGTATCTGCATTATTTATCAGGTATTAAGAATATATTCTTATAAGGATTATCAGCTGGTCTCCATTGAAATTAGGGATGCAGGTATCTCTCAAGTACACCTAACCACGTATTGGATTGAAATCCATAAAGTGGTACTCGGCCTACATGCTTGGCTGACAATTGCCATGAGCAAAGATCATTCCAGCTGACATGATGCTGAAGAGTTTAACTTCCGAGTGATATACTACTCGGGAAAGACTTAAAAATATTTTGGCTAACATGATGCTGAAGAGTCTCATATACCAGTAGTGCGCTACTCGGGAAAGACTACAAGGTTAAAGATATTTGACTTTATGTTTAATTGTTCCACAATTAAGCATAAAATCGGGGGCTACACCTAATAGGTGCGCCTATTCGACGCATACTATTCATACTTCTACATGGAGCCTTTTATAGCCTCGCTGCCAGCTGACATGAAACAGGACTTGGAAGAAAAAGCACTTGGACAAAGAGTACTTGAGAGCAATGCACTCGGGAATACTTCACCATGGAGGATGAGCACTCGGCATCAGCTGTGACTCAACTATGAAAGTCTCAGGGGCTGCTGTGGAGGCTATGGGCCCTGGGTACCTCATGACAAGCATATGGGCCACTCAGACAGATGATAGACCTAGCCTTGTAATTAGAGATATGATAGAACTTGGCAGACTTAGCCTTCTATGACAAGAAAAATATAGTCCTAGTCAGGCACGTTATATCTCTAGAAGGAGATCTCTTGGTCGTAGTCCGACTGGGAGTCCTACTTTATAACCCTATCCTCCAGTATATAAGGGGAGGTAGGGCATCCCCTGAGGGTAAGTTCATTAGAACCACCATACATCCTCAAAGGAAATACACCACAACTGGACGTAGGGTATTACCTCCCATCGAGAGCCTGAACCAGTATAAACTCTTTGTGTTCCTTTGCAATCCACCGAGTTTCGATCCAACGAG
Source organism: Oryza meyeriana var. granulata (assembly GCA_003991445.1). Taxonomy (NCBI): domain Eukaryota; kingdom Viridiplantae; phylum Streptophyta; class Magnoliopsida; order Poales; family Poaceae; genus Oryza; species Oryza meyeriana. The sequence goes on along the minus strand of RYFJ01001456.1, from coordinate 150,702 downwards.
TAGCCCTATATTTATATTGCCGGTGTAAAACATCGATAGACCATGCCTTAAATTTCATATCTCAAATAATCTAAACTAGATAACCAAACCCTTACTTCTGTCATGCATATTTAAGATCAACTGCTTAGTTAGGATATTGACTATAGTGCAGCTTGTCTTTGCACAAACTAGATCTACCAGACAAAATTCAAAGCTATATTCCCATCAGTCATCATGGTTTCGTCATGATTAGAGCTACAGCTTGGCTGCTTGGTTAGGATTTAATTTCCTTAAAAAAAATCTATGGAGCAGCAGCACTACTTCAACTTGATTAGGATTCTGCTTGCCAGCTATTTGCATAGAACATGGAACACACGAGTTATGCGAGAATGACTATAAAATTTAATTGCCACAATACGAAATAAATAAGCTTACTTTTTAAACACAATTTATGGAGAGAAACAATAGCCATATAGATACTTGGAAATCACATAATTATGAGTTCAACAAAAATGCATGCATCATAAACATTGTTTCAGGAAAAATGGATTTGCACCCCCCACCTAAAAAAAAACCAATTTGTTGCAAGCCTCCTGATTCAAACTCCCAAGCAACATCAGCTTGATTTTAGCTGGTAGAATTAATATCATGTAATAAAAAAATTGTTTGGAAGGGATTCAGTAATTTACTGATATAATCTTGGCCAACAAGCTGAAAAGCAGTAGCCATGCAAAAATCTTCGATCTCTACCCTCTGCAGAAGAGGATTCCCAATGATGTAGGGCTAATTAAGCTCACCAATCTAATATCCAAAACAGCACGATTCTGAATTGACGAAGCAGACAGGGATCCAACCTTCATCAAATTGATCAAAATTATGAATCCAACGAAATAAAAAAAATAAATCAATCCAATCACCTCACCATCCTCCTCTGGGACAGGGATGCCGCTTCCGTCGGCTCCTTAGGTAGTGATGTATTTGGCGGTGAGATCAACAACGCGACGGCACGAGGGCGAGGTGGTGCCACCTGACAACCTGAGGGGCAGAGAAGAATTAGGGTTAAAGGGGAGAGAGAAGGGGTAGGGGGAGGTACAGGTTTGGGGGAAGGGGTCATGGTCTGGGAGGAACTGTACACTCTAGGGAGGTGGCGGAGATCTATCGGCATCAGCTAGGGCGATGCAAAGCGGCGTAGACGTGGGTGACACGCTGGCGGCGTCGGGTGACGGAGATGAGGAGGGAGAGACGTGTTGGGGAGAGACGGAGAGGTGGCGGCCATGCAGAACGGCGGGACGTGGGCAACGCGGTGGTGGCATCGGCGACGATCGACGGCGGCGGTGGAGGGACGCGGCGTGGCGTGGCTAGGGTTAGGACGGCGTGGGTCGAGGCAAGGGGATCAGGGGAGTGGGTTGGGGGGGGGGCACCTGATTGGGGGGTGAGGGTGAGCCGATGGGGGAGAGTGGGGGTGAAGGTGGCGGTGAATGATCTGGACCGTCAAAATCAACGTGGATCATACAGGCTGTCAGATTTGAAGAATGATGAATGAGGAATGAGGACCGATGTTGGTGCATTATAGGGTAGATAAGGTATTATTCGAATCTAGATGTTGGAGTGAAAACTCTCCTCATTTTCCCTGAGCACACTTCCCGAACTGCTAAACGTACGTTTTTTTTAAATTTTTATCTAAAAGTTGCTTTAAAAATCATATTAATCCATTTTTTAAGTTTAAAATAATTAATAATCAATTAATCATGCGTTAATGGCTTACCTCATTTTACATGATCATCATCATCTTCTTCTTCCCTTGCTATCAAACTCAACCTAAGGCCCCTCAGATTAGTAAGATAGAAAAAGGACATTATTTAGAAAAATACATGAATTGAAGTGGAATGCTTCTTCAATCCTACGAGAATAAAAAACACATGAAAAAGGCAATAGGGGCCTTTGATAGAGACATAAGAAAAACAAAGTATAGTTTACAAAGAGGTCATACACACTAATTTTTCCACCTCAATTGAATGAACAGTAATCCTCAACTAAATCATCCTTTCTTGAATGAAACATCTATTTAACAAACTCTTCTTTTTCCAATTATCAAACTTGATGTCGGTAGTAAGCCTCAACTAAATCATCCTTTTTTTTGGAAACAAACATCTATTTAGCAAACTTCTAATTTTTTTATTTATCAAGCTTAATGTCGCTACCATAGGCAGTGAGAGAGAGAGAGCAAGAGCCTGAATTCCCTATGCAGCGAAATAAATATTCATCTTTCGTAAGAAATCAAAATCTTCGTTGCAACCGAAATTCATTACTTATAGAAAATTGCTTGCTGAATGCTAGAGCACAGAGAAAGGAAGTTTATGGAGAAGAGATGTGAGTCAAGATATTAGTTATTAGTGGTGGGCTCACAAAAAATCGTGGAGCATTTTGGGCGCTCGGTTTGTGCTTCTCTTTTCAAAGTGATATATTTAGGAGGAAACCTATTTCTCACTATCAAACAATTAGACCAGACACGTTTAATAGTTGAAACCATTTAAGTTTTCTAGTTCTTTGTATGAACTAGACAACTTATTATAACTGAAGGAAATGTATAATCTAACATAACCCAAAAGACATTCAATTATGAAGTCTCAAACTTTTTGCCTTTTTTCACAGGTAAAAGAGCATTTATTGCTAGAGTTGTTGATGATAATGGCCATGGCTGGGCAATAGCGAAAGCTCTTGCTGCAGCTGGTGCTGAGATTCTTGTTGGTACATGGGTGCCTGTAGATTGATTTCATTCATCAAGTGTATCATTTTAGATGTTCTGGTGAAAACACTCCGTTCATTCTTATTTTCAGGCACTGGACATATTCGAGACAAGCTTGAGGTGTGGGAAAGTTTGATGAATCACGGAAGTGCGTTCTTAAGTGTACTTGCAGTTATTTAAAGTTTTAATTATGTAATCCATTTCAGTGTTCCATGCCAGAAAAATTATCATTTGCGTGGTGTCTGGCTATATTTGTTGCAGGTTGCCTGATGAATCTCTCATGGATATTACAAAAGTTTACCCATTGTATGAGGTTTTTGACTCCCCTGAGGATGTTCCTGATGATGTAATGTTCATCATTTTTTTCGTATCAACTCCTGTTCTGCGTTCTGAACCAGTCCTCTGATGTAGGTTAAAGCAAACAAAATGTATGCTAGATCTTCAAACTCGACTATTAAGGTAAGCTGTAGTAAGCCTTTTTCTCCATTTTACTTGGAAATATATACTTATGAAAGGTTAGAATTTCTAATTTGTACAATTCTTCCAATCCAAGGCTATATTTGTCTATATTTCATAGGAAGTTGCTGAAACTGTGAAGAATGATTCTGGAACCATTGACATCCTCATACGCTCTCTTGCGACTGGTCCTTAGGTATGCCACCATCTTTCTCTATCTCATTCTTATCATCTGATTATCCTTATCATCACTAGGGTTTACCTTACCACGGTAACCGCGGGGTCTGGTTATGGTAATCGTCGATAGGGTTTGATGAATTTTATTTGAATTTAAATTTACAAAAGATGGAAAAATTTTTTAAAAAAATCCTACAAGTAGTACCTAATTTCTATTGCTATTTGGTGAACAAAATTTGTAAAAATGATGAAGTTTACTTTATATTTTGGAGCTCCATCGAAATTTAAAAAAATAAGAGATGGGTTAGGATATAATTTCTACTTTTTTAAGTGTAAAAAATATAGCACAGGTTATGCAAAAAAAATATAATATTACATTATTTTTCTAGAGATATCCACAATTTGCCTGAATTTTCCACAATTTTCTCGAATTTTTACTACGTTTTATAATTTTTTCGTATTTTTTTCTAGCTTTAACATATCACGGTTACTGTGGCTTATTGTGCAGTAACCGCGAGCTAATCGTGGTAACCGTGACCTTACCGTGAGATTTAAAAATTTTGAATTTAAATTTTTGGAGATGAATTTGCGTGGTTTTTAGTGGTTGCCGTGGCAACCGCCTTACCGTGGTTGGGGGAGGGGGGTGGTTACCTCCCCCAAATGGTAAGAGAAACCCTAGTCATCACTAGCATCTAATTTTTCTTATTTTCTGCTAAAAGGTAAAAAAAAACCCTTTGCTGGAGATGTCAAGAAAAGGGTATATTGCTACAATTTTCAGACAATACATGAACTATATACTTGTCTAGAGCCTAGGGTGGCGAGTGGTGGGAAGGGGTGGATCAGTAGGGAAATGGGCTAGGGTTTATCTGGCAGGGCCGGTGAAGATAAAAGTGTAAGGCTTGGATTACTATTTAACAAATTCTTGTTTTGCAAAATAGTAGTCCACATAAGAGATCGCAATAGAGAAATAGCTAGAAACTACCTTTAATTCATACTTGGAAGTCTTAAAGTCATCTATATCATCTTATACTCGCCATGTATAGAACCTACAAAGGGGGTTATATAGCAAGAGTGAGCACTTTCGTACTCAACAAGTAATTAATAACAAACTGTAAATGCATGAACAATAAACTAATAATCTATATTATATCTATATCTCCTACATCATCACCACCATCATCATTCATCACAAAGTCTATGTCTATTTTTGTAAAAGAGGTTTCCAAAAGTGAAGTTATAAAACTAAATTACACTCGTAACATTGAATAGCGTTAGTAGTAACTTCCCGTAGCCTCCAATCTAGAAGACAAGCATGAGTCATGATTTTATTTTGCACTGCACAGGCTTGTACCACTTTACACATAGCTACTCTGAACAGTTTAATTGTCGCACTTCATATTGTGCGACACCATGTTAGAGTATAAGACTTTTCCCCTATTTCCATTTACTACACTCCACGATTATGTTAGGCCTAATAACCCTCTACACCATGGCGCTAATATATGCACCTAGAATGCATTTCATCGACATTCGATGGGTTCGTCATCATCCATCCTACTATTACGTACCTATGTAGAGTATAATAAACTTTAGTAAATTACTAGGCCCCGCTCGTCTTAAGATGGATCTATGGTCGACACGATTTATACGGTTCCCTGATACGAGTGAGGGGGTGATTAGTCATTATATATATAACCCTATGTAGAGAGCCCTGACCTGCCATCATCAATCATCATGTCCCTGAGCTCCCCCTACCAGCCATAATTATATCATGGTAATCTCTATCATCATCAGTCTATCAGTCATTTTATCATCAATATTATTAATTTTAGAAAATAATGTTTGATGCAATACTAGGAGTAATAGCTTGATAAAATAGATTTTGAGGAGAAATAAGATCATCGTCGTCTATCAACATGATCAAAAGAAAGACTTGCCTAAATTTTTGCAGTCAAAATATAAATTTGCTGATCCTCCCAGATGACCCATTAACAACTCTAATCACTTTCCTGCATTTCGTTAAATACGTTCAGATTTAATTATTATTTTAAAGAATATAACCCGTGAACATTACATTGTACTTTAAATTGATAAGTATATAATTTTTTATTAGAGTGTACTTTAAACTATGATAAGTGTATTTTTTTTATTAGCATACTATTATTTTGTACTAAGCATGTGATAGCTACTTGATTTAGATACTACGTTTGGTTTACGGGGTGTTGTTTATTTGGTCATTAGAGTTTTGTACAGCTTAGTTAGGATCATAACCACTCGAGAGTTTTGTACGGTTTAGGTATTGGATCGTAGCCACTCGTGTAGACCGTCAGTGTGCACAAGCCATTAACCCCAATTCCTTCTCCCATCCCTTCTCTCTCGTACAGGCAGAGGCAGCAGCTAGCTAGTCCCCTTCATTTGTTGCTGCTAATGGCTATCTCCTCCCCAATCTCCAATCAAAATTGCTGCTGACCCGCTGCTGCCGGCGCCCAATCCGCCACGAGTGCAGGCGGAGCTCGACGCCTGCCACCAGTAAGCTACTCCCCCTTCTTCCCTAATACTAATCCCCCCAAAATTTTCTTCCCAAACTCCTCTCCTTCCTCCTAAATTCAGCAAACGAGCATAGAGTTCATCGGGGTCCTCACCATGGGCGAGTTCCCTGGCGCATCTCCCTCCTCCACGGTCTCCTGCTCATAGATCGGGCCCTCCTCCACGGTCTCCTGCTCGTAGATCGGTCTCCCGGTCACCGGCTGACACACCGCAGAGCCGTCGGCGCAACCGTGCTTCCGGTGAGCTCCCCTGCTCCCTCTGCCTCTCCAAGTATTTCTGCTGCGCTGTTGCTACTGCTACTGCTTGTCTTGCTAAACTATCTACTGCTAAAGAGTAGTTTAGATTGCTGAAGTCCCACTGTTGGTGGCCAAAATTGGCATAAGGCCAATCTGGCTGGGACCGGTTTGAAACCGGTCTGGCCGGTTTTAGCACTGTAGCTGATCCAACAATACAAACCGGTTTGACTTGTTTTGACCCAGTTCGAGTAGAATTAAGGAATCCATATAGATCATGACTTATAATTAGAATTCTTTGCAGGGGCAAGATCTCTCCACCCTATAAATATAAAGGGCCACAGCCGATTGAGGATCTATCCAATCGATCAATCAAAATTACCTTTGCTTTTTATTTCCTCCAAACCCTAGCTTTTCCAACCCCCTTTGTTTCTTCTTCTTCATCTCCACGGCGATTTGGGACGTTCTGAGTGGCCTGCCGATCTCAGAATAACCCTAGACGCATCATCCTTGACGGGGTCCCTCCCGGGGTGGTGGTTCTAGGTTTTCACGGCCAGCTTCAGGAAACCAGCTTGACCTGTTTTCCAAACCAGCCTGGCTGGTTTGCGTAGGGGCTTCCTGTGAGGTGATTTTGATGACCGCGTGTTCTAGCGTAACTCGGTGTGTTGGCCCTAAACTACGTTAACACATTTTTGGCGACTTCGCTGGGGAAGAAAGATCTAGTTACTAAACCATTCTATCAAACCCTAGCCAGATGGGATCTAACATGGAAATCGACAAGAACAACATCATCACGGCTTCTATCGAAGAGATCAGTGAAGAGGAGCGTCTGAATTATTTGGCGGCGGAAGCTTATTTTAGATCTCAATTCTTGATGGGATTCAGGAAAGATCGCCAGGGCACAATCACAAGAGTGCAAGATTTCGTGATGCCCGTGTTCAAGATGAGCGATAACAAGGTTGAGGTAATAAGCAATGTAAACAATTCATCCCCAATACATCTGTACCTAATGCCAAATCTAATACTGTTATTAAAGGTACGGATGAACTTATTGCGACATTGATTGAACGAATAGAAAGATTAGAAAAAGGGAAGTCTATTGAATCCCATATTAAACAACATGAGGTCATACAACCTAGTACATCGGCTACATCAGGTGCAATTTCTGAAAATCCACAGTATGGTATGCCGTTGAACTTTTTTCAGGGTCAAATATCACCAGGTCAGCCACAACTGCCAAACACGGCAGAACCGGCCAGACCGGTTTATCAAACCGGTCAGGCCGGTTCTCTGGTGGTGGTGCCTGAGCAGCCTGAACCACTTGCTATCATGTCTAGTTCGGTCACTTATGGTCGTACTAATGAAATTGCTAATTTTGTGCCCCCTTATACCATATTCGCGTACACTTCACCTCCTATTTCTAATGCAAATGCATCTTATGGGGGATACCGAATGAAGTATATGATAGCTATTTAAGGCGTGCTCATAGTAATCATGCACCTCATGTAAATCAGAGAGTAAATACTGCTGCTACAATGCCACAACAGCCAAATAACTCTAGTTGGAACAATGAATTTTTTAAATTTAGGGAGGATTTGGCTAGTGTAATGAAAAACAAGCTTGGTGTGGATATTGGTAATTCTAAGTTGTATCAAAAACCATATGCTGCTGAGTTTGATTTTATTCCTTACCCTACTGGTTGGCGTGTTCCTGATTTTGTTAAATTTAATGGTGAAGATAATAGAACTACTTAGGAACATGTTAGTCAATACATTGCTCAACTAGGTGAAGTAAGTTCCATTGATGCGTTAAAAGTCCGTTTATTTTCTTTATTTTTGACTGGAACTGCTTTTGTTTGGTTTTCATTTTTAGCTCCTAATTCTATTTGTTCTTGGAGTCAATTAGAACAAAAATTTTATGATCATTTCTATATTGGGAATCCCGAATTAAAATTGACAGATTTAACATCGGTTAAGCAAGGTAGAGAAGAATCTGTTTCTGATTATATAAGACGATTCAAAGAAACCAAGAACCGTTGCTTTAATTTGTCAGTTGCTGATATGGATCTTGTTGATATTTGTTTTAAGGGATTGAGATCTTCTATTAGGGATAGAATAGAAGGTGGTAATTTTCTTTTGGTTGCTCAAGTGCAAATAAGAGCTTTAATTCAGGAAAACCGAATTAAGAAAGCAGAGAAAAACTTTAAGCCTCATCGATCTAATGTTCATGTTGTTGAATATGAATCTAATAGTTCAGACATGAGGATAAAGATGTTTACGTTGCTGAATTTGTATGGCCTTCACAAGCTAAAACGTATTCTTGTTTATTACTTAAGCCGGCTCATAAGGGTCGGCAAGAAAAAATACGATTTACTTTTAATGTTTCTAAATGTGATCGTATATTTGATGAATTATTTAAAAATGGAAACATTAAGATGTCTCATGCTATGCCTTTACCTGAGGAATTGAAGAAGCCTGCATATTGTAAGTTTCATAATTCTTTTTCGCATGCTACTAATGATTGCAATGTTTTCTGTCGACAGATTCAATCGGCTATTAATGAAGGACGATTGACTCTTCATGAGATGCAAGTGGACAAGACACCTTTCCCTGTCAACACCATAGATTTACAGCAGTCCAAAGTACAGGTTCGGCCACATCAAGCCGAAGCAACTAAAGGGAAGAATGTGGTCATTGGTAAAGCCAAGACCGAGAGCTTAAAAGACAAAAGTTGATGAGGGAAGTGGTGTATGAAAATGCTCTTGATGGCAGAGAATCCTTTAAAATCACTATGAAAGCTTCTGGACACGGGGGGGGGGGGGGGGGGGGCAAGGACCGTCTTCACAAATCGAGCAGAGACCGTTTGAGCCTGCTATGTAGGACAAACCGGTCAGACCGGTTTGCGAACCCAGTCAGGCCAGTTTTAACCAGGGTCATCTTTGAATGCTAAAACTGAAGCATCCAGAGATTGGCACATGAAAATTGAATTTGGCAAAAGATCAGGGGAGTGTTATGAAGCAGAAACCTACTTTTGATCAGCTTTTGTCCAAGTATGTCAATCAAAGGGCCGTTACATGTGATCGGCCGGTAAAAAGGAGAATAAGGTCACCAATGCGTCAAGAGAGACCCAATTCATCTCCAAGGGCAGCTGTAAGACAGAAGAGTGAGGTTGTGACTTTGCATCCTTCACAAAATCAGTATCCGACCATGCCATGGGCTCTTTCAGCATCAAACTCGCAATATCCGGCGTTGGAATATAATGGGATGATGTGAATGCTTTGTTATTCTGTGCCATATCAATCTTTTCATCCAGGATGGAAGAAACCAAGGAAATCAGCTCTTGACAGGATTTCACGCCCTACACATAACCGTTTGGCATCTCGCCGATCAAGTTGGGATCAGCAGGTGAAACCAGTTAGACCGGTTTCGCCAAACTGGTCTGACCGGTTGAAGCAGAGACACAGATCATCTCCTCTAAAGTAAGTGTATCGGCCCGAGAAGAAAGAAGAGGAGGTGCAGAAGGTTAATGTTGATCCAGAGAGGTCTACGGCCGATGATATTATGTAGATTGGAAGCATGTTAGTCCCTAACAAGAATGATGGCAAAAGACCGATTGTCATTGGCAATTCAGTTGGGACATCTGTCTAAAAGACTCTTGCAGCCAATGATCATGAAGCCAGCACCAATGGTTCTACCTCTAAGTATTTCTTGCCAAGGTGGTGTCCTCCGGGCTTGACTCGCACTCAAAAGAGGAAATTACAGAAGCTTCGCTTTCAGGAGAAAAGGGAATAGGAGCTTGAGAAGTAGAGAGATGAGTACTTCAACAAATATAGACCCATGATTCCGCAGAAGAAGGAGTGGAAGATTAAGGTTGATGCTCACCCAGCAGCAGAACCGATCAGACTGGATTCAGAACCGGTCAGACTAGTTTCTTCCAAGGCGGTCAGACCGGTTTCGACAGAAGCAGCGCCCGGTTTTGGTATTTCTACTTCAATGGTTTGTGATGATAAGTTGTCATCGGAATCCCAGGAAAAGGACGATGAACAACTTGTTGATTATGGTTCATCTCCTGAGTGCATGAATGTGGATATATGTGTAGTGCATCTCAATTCGGATTATCGTATTATTCCAGAGGGAGATCTTGTTTATATTGATTTTGGATCTAAGGAAGTTCTTAATGGTAGATATTTGAAAAAGTATTATCCAAGTGTATGGCAAGATGCTTGATGTAATATGGCCGGTATCTTTAAATATCACCCTTAGAACAAAAAGGCCGATGAATTATGTAACGAGCATTGCCCTTAGATTTATTGTTGTTTTAACATGTTTTCTGGAACGCAAGCTTTACCAGAAAATAGGGAGGCAAATGTTGGTGGCCAAAATTAGCACAAGGCCAATCTGGCTGGGAAAACTGGTCTGACCGGTTTCCCAAACCGGCCTGGCCGGTTTTAGCACTGTAGCTGATCCGGCAATACAAACCGGCCTGACCTGTTTCCAAAACCGGCCTGACCTGTTTTGACCCAGTCCGAGTAGAATCAACGAATCCATGTAGATCAAGACTTATAATTGGAATTTCTTGCAGGGGCAAGACCTCCCCACCCTATAAATATAAAGGGCCACGGCCGATTGAGGATCTATCCAATCGATCGATCAAAATTACCTTTACTTTTTATTTTCTCCAAACCCTAGCTTTTCCAACCCCTTTGCTTCTCCTTCTTCATCTCCACGGTGATTTGGGACGTTCTGAGTGGCCTACCGATCTCAGAACAACCCTAGGCGCATCATTCCTGGCAGGGTCCCTCCCAGGGTGGTGGTTCTAGGTTTTCACGGCCAGCTTCAGGAAACTAGCCTGACCTATTTCCCAAACCGGCCTGGCTGGTTTGTGCAGGGCCTTCCCGTGAGGTGATTTCGACGACCGCGCGTTCTAGCGCAACTCGGTGTGTTGGCCCTAAACTGTGTCAACATCCACTTTCAGACTTATTTTCATCTACTCATAAAAATTCTATTGGGTTATTTTGCAAGCTACAAGTATTGTTTCTCCTACCATTTTTCTGCCCCTTTACTGACCCACTATTTGGTGTTGATACTAGCAAATGATTCAAGGTATTTGTGGTGGCAGGGTGTGACAAACTAATGACATATTAAGTATGTGTATTTGTGTGCATGATCTATGGTTGAGGTGGAAATGTGAACGCACCTTGCATCTAGTGATGACTTGTGGTGGTCAAGTGTATGGAGGCTATGGGATCTAGGTATCTCATGAGGAGTTTTCTGGCCACTTGGATAGAGGATAAGCCTAATCCTGTAATTAGGGATGCAAAAGGACTCGGTGAATATTACCTTGTATGATAAGGAAATGATAAGTTCTAGTCGGGTACGTTATATCTCTAGAAGAAAATTCCTTGGTTGGAATCCAACTGAGATTGCTACCCTATAGTTTTGCCTTCTCGGTATATAAGGGAAGACAGGGAGCCTCCTGAGGGCAGAACAAAATCTCACCAGAGAAACCTCAAAGACAATATACCACAGCTGAAAGTAGGGTATTACCTCACCTCGAAGGCCTGAACCAGGATAAATTGTTTGGTGTTTCTTTTCAGTCCATCAAGTTTAGGTCTCACGAGTAACCCCATATTATTATTGCCGATATAAAACATTGACAGTTGGCACATCAGGTAGGGGTGTTGGCGAGATCATCTTCGACAAGCCTGATGGATTCAACCATCGGAGTCGACGGCGTCAAGTTCTTCCCTGGCCAAACGATTAGTTTCGAGAGCCTTGACTTCATCGCCGACAAATTCAGCGACCTCACTCTGTCTGACTCGGACTCGATCCGATCAGCCAGAAATCATGCCGACTCCGCGCAAGTCGGCCTACTCAACGCTGTAGCAATTTTCGACGACATGCTGCGGCGATCCCCAAGATACCCGAGTCTCGGGACAACTCTTTCTTTTGTTGTTCGACTCGGACTCGGCCTCAAGCCGGCCGAGATCGGGCTAAGAGAGGAGACAGTCAATCTCCCGTTCGAACTCGGCAATGCCACAGATAACTTCAATCAACATCTAATGTGACAGGCTCGATCCCCTAGAGTCCAACTCGGATATGACCTAGAGCCGCTCGAGATTGAATTTAGGGAGGTTGGAGTCGTAATTACCTCCCTAAACTACTCTGATTCAGACTCTCAGTCGGACAGCAGTTCGGCAAGTTTCTCTCCACCGCGCGAAATCTTCATGGTGTCCAAGGGTTCAACTCCCACTCAAGAGACATGCCGACTACGCAATCAGCAGGAGGAAGAGGCTCGCCGACTGCGTGAACAACAGGAGGAAGAAGCACGATGTCTACAAGCTGAGCATGACGCATGCAATGATAATCTACGCAAGGCTGGGTGCACTGTTCAACAGGAGATCCTCCAAACCCGAGTCGGTGACCATGACGTCTTGGTGACTCCACAACAGAACGTCGTGGCTGCTGCCACTTTATTGGACACTTTGCAGTTCGGGCCTGATCACTAGGCCACCCCGACGATTGCAAGGATGAAGGCCATGATTATCGCTGCAGCATGCCAGCAGCAACAACAATCGGGAGACACGCTCATACCGTCCAACAGGACAGCTTCTGATACGGCGATCTCATCTGCCTCAGCACAACATCAGGCGGCTGGCTCCAGTCAGCCATGCACGGAGTCACGTCACACGTCACTCGGCAAGCAAAACAATGACCGAGGACGGCAACATCAGGATGATCGCCGCGACAACCAGGATGCCCGAGGCCGACTACAACGCAATCTCCGGCAGGATATGAATGCCCGACGATGAGAACGCGAGCAAGATAAGCGCCGCCGACTGGAAGACGAAAACAAGCGCTTCGGCCTCCACCACGAGCGGTTTCATTGCCGCAGTTGGAGTCGAAGCCCTCACTTGGACGATGGAGTACCGGTTTTCACACACGAGCTAAAACAAATCGACTAGCCATCCGGCTTCAAGCCGACTAGAATTGAATAATACGATGGGAATACTAATCCCGAGTCTTGGCTCATGGTTTACACTTTGGTGATCAGTGCAGCCGGAGTTGACCACAAAGCCATGGCTAATTACCTCCCGGTCGCCTTTGCCGATTCGGCGAGGACATGGCTAACAGGACTTCCCAAGAGATCAATTGGCTCCTAGGGAAAACTCCGGGAACGCTTTATCGCCAATTTCCAAGGAACGTACGAGAGGCCATCTTCTTAATACGACCTGTATCAGTGCCATCAAAGGAAGAACGAGTCTCTTTGTGATTTTATCAAAAGGTTTTCTGAGAAGAGGAATTCTATCCCGAAGATCAAGGACGAGGTCATCATCACCACCTTTCGTAAGGGAGTCAAGGACCACTTATGTTATATCTTGGGGAGAACTCTGAGAACGTTTCATTGCAAATTTCCAAGGAACATACGAGAAGATGAATTCCATGTACGATTTATATCAATGCCATCAAAGGAAGAATGAATCTCTGCACGATTTCATTGAGAGGTTTTCTGAGAAAAGGAACTCGATCCCAAAGATCAAGGATGAGGTCGTCATCGCCACCTTCTGGAAGGGAGTCAAGGACATCCTGTTCATCGCCAAGTTCACTCGGAAGCCTCCCTCTTCTGTCAAAGCTCTATTTGATATGGCTAACAAATATGCTAATTCGGCCGATGCGGTCGCTGAGGCTCTGGACGACAAGAAGGAGCCCCGACAGAAGGACAAGAAAGACACCGATGACACAACACTAACCAAGTCCGGCAACCGCAAGTGCAAGTCAGACAACGTCGTAGCAGCTGAGGAGCGCAGTCGGTCGCGATCCTCAAGGATGGATGACTACCAGAAAGTCATTGATGGGGACGGGGTTCCCGATCTTCCGTCAGGTAGAGATAACTATCGTTTTGGTGGAACGCGACACACCGATCCGGCTTCAGATCAAAAGACCCGATCCCTGCAACCTTAGCACCACGACTCCTCTGGTTATCAACCGTGTCACAAATCCAGTTGACCTCGCCAAGAAGGCTTAATCCCTACCTGCGAAACGAAGAACACAAGCAAGAACTCGAAAGTACGCAACTCAATTGAAGTGATAATTGCAGATGAATGATTAAGCACTCGAAATTGGGGTTTCACAACTGATGACGGTGACTATTCGAAGACAGATTGATCTAAAGCAAAACCCGAAACCTAACGTGGGTGGCGGCTACGGAATATATAGTCTAAGGGTCATCACACCCCCTGGACGCGCCCTCTAACGGACTCTAAGACGATACACGGCCCAACGGACCAAAAGACGGTGACGCAGCACCCTGGCAGATTCTGGACGCTGACTTGTTTCGATGATTCCTGTTGACTCCGGTGGAATTTGGACATCAAACCAAAGCCATTGGTTAGCTTATGAAATTATCTTTCCATGCATATGTGGTTCATCGAAAACAGAGTCCGTATGCGTCCTGGGCGTCCGTTTTACTGCAAGCTAGTCCGAAAGGCCGAGGCAGACTCGAACTCGAGTTGGACTGGGCCTCCGGCTTGTCTTGGGTGTCCTTGCTGGTCTTCTCCGCCTCCACACCTCTCTCCAAGTACTTCATGATCCTCTCCAATGTTTCTAAGCAAGATAACATCATTAGGTAGCAATCTATTCTCAAAACTATGAAAAGGATCGCTTAAGAACAAGCTCACCTCTAGATTTAATTGTCGCATTCGAGCTCGGGTCATTGGACCTTGCATAACGGTTGGAGGATCAGTGGTTGCATCCGAAGGAGTGATGTCCTCATCAGTCATGAATGGGCCATGCCCTTTCTACCCTAAGGGAAAACACACGGCTAAGGATTACTTCATGCTCAGGAAGTTTGCTTCCGAGCAGACCTCAACATCTGGCAATAACAAAGACAAAGACAAGCCAGATTCGGGCGCAGTCGTCAACTACCAAGATCCCTAGGCTGAGCTCAACCACATCTTTGGAGGGCCGTCTGCCTCCGAGTCCAAGAGAAAACAGAAGCTAACAGTCAGAGAAGTCTACCCGGTCTCAGCAGACGCCCCCAATATTTGCGATGGTCAGAGACGGCAATCACATTTGACCGCACAGATCACCTCGACCGAGTCATGCACCTAAGGCGTTATCCACTCATCTTGGATCCGATCATCAGAAGTATCAAGCTGAAGAAGGTTCTCATCAATGGAGGAAGCGCTATTAACATATTGTTCGCCAAGATGCTCGATGAGATGAAAATTCCTCGATCCGAGCTGCAGTCGAATACAACGCCCTTCCATGGGGTAATTCCCAGCCTCTCTTCCACTCTACTCGGACAGATCACTCTAACAGTCACCTTTGGCA
Source organism: Oryza meyeriana var. granulata (assembly GCA_003991445.1). Classification (NCBI taxonomy): domain Eukaryota; kingdom Viridiplantae; phylum Streptophyta; class Magnoliopsida; order Poales; family Poaceae; genus Oryza; species Oryza meyeriana. The sequence continues at coordinate 135,232 of RYFJ01001456.1, read as the reverse complement.
CGCGGGAAAATTTCCGCACCGAGAATATCTACTTCGAGGTTGCCGACTTCGAGACCGCGTATCACGCCATACTCCGATAGCCAGCACGAGTCAAGTTCGTGGCAGTGCCTCATTATACATACGTGGTGCTCAAGATGCGAAGACTAGTAGGAGTACTCTCCCTGCATAGCGATGTCAAGTAAGCCTTCACCTACGACAAGGAGAGCTGTGAGCTAGCCCAATCTCAAGAAGCGACAGTCGGGCGAAACAACATTTGATTGGCCGCGACAACTACAATCGAGGACGACCAAGTTACGGCGAAAAAAGTAGCCATGTCAGGAATTTCAGCGGATTCAGAAACAAAGAAGATCCTTCTAGACCCTTTCGACCTCTCCAAGACTGCACCCATCAGGATTGGACTCGACCTAAAATAGGAAGATGTGCTCATCACCTTCCTCCAAGCGAATAGGGATATTTTTGCTTGGAAACCTTCCGATATGGCTGGTGTACCAAGAGAGGTGATTGAGCATTCCCTTAATGTCATGCCGGACACCAAACTAGTTAACCAACGGCTGCGGTGCTTCGCTCAAAACCGCAAAGATTCTATTTGGGAGGAATTACCAAATTTCTTGCAGCCGGGTTCATTAAAGAGGTCTACCATCCGAATTGGCTAGCAAACCTAGTCCTGGTCCGGAAGAAGAGTGGTAAATGGCGTATGTGCGTCGACTACACCGATTTGAACAAAGCGTGCCCCAAGGATCCATTTGGTCTATCCAGGATAGATCAGGTGGTCGACTCCACTGCGGGATGCAAGTTACTCAGTTTTCTCAACTGTTACTCAGGATATCATCAGATCAGTCTGAAGGAGGAGGACTGCCTAAAGACTTCTTTCATCACACCATTTAGAGCATACTGCTATGTCACTATGTCATTCGGGTTGAAAAACGCTGGTGCAACGTATCAACGTGCTATCCAGCGGTGTTTTCACACTCAACTCGGGCGCAATGTGGAGGCGTATGTCGATGCTGTGTAATCAAGACCAAAGTCAAAAAAGACCTCATCGCCGACTTAGGGGAAACTTTCCAAAGCCTTCGGAGATTCAAGATAACGTTGAACCCGAAAAAGTGCGTCTTCGGAGTACCTTCGAGAAAATTACTCGGCTTCATCATATCACACTGAGGCATCGAGGCTAATCCAGAGAAAGTCAACGCTATCATGAACATGGCACCCCCGACCAGCCAGAAGGACATGCAGAAGCATGCAGCCAATTTGTTTCATGACTTGGCGAATGAGCCATGCCCTTTTTCAAATTACTCAAGAAAGTCGATAACTTTCAATGGACACCCAAACCCCAACAAGCCTTTGAAGACTTCAAGAAGTTTCTCACGTCACCACCGGTATTGGCATCACCTATGCTCTAAGAACCACTTATGTTATATCTGGTGGCAACTACTCAGGTAGTCAGCACAGTGTTGGTCGTAAAGCGGGCAGAGCCTGGGCATATACAACGAGTGCAGAGGCCAGTTTACTTCGTCAGCGAAGTCCTAACCGACTCCAAGATAAGATACCCCCAAGTCTAGAAGTTACTCTATGGTTTACTCACAACTGTTCGGAAGTTGGTGCACTATTTTCAGTCGCATCAAGTTACAATTGTCATATCATATCCACTCGAGGACGTCCTACACAACCGCGAGGCCACTGGCTGAATCGCTAAATGGACGCTCAAGCTGATGGCATTTGACATTATCTTTCAACCTCGAACAGCAATCAAGTCACAGGCACTGGCTGACTTTGTAGCCGAGTGGACGCAGGTTCAGACGGCTACACCAACAGACAAGATAGAATACTTGACAATGTACTTCGACGGTTCTCTACGGATGGGCGGAGCGTGGGCTGGTGTCGTCCTGACGTCACTCACTGAAGAAAAACTAAAATACGTCCTCCAGATTCACTTTGTAGCATCCCACAACATCGCCGAGTACGAAGCACTCATCCATGGGCTCCACATCGCCATTTCACTCAGCATCCACCGACTAGTAGTATGCAGGGATACTCGTGGTCAACTAGGTCATGAAAGACTAGAGTGTCTAGATGACAATATGGCGGCATATTGTTAGGAAGTTCAAAAGCTGGAAAACAAGTTCGACAAGCTAGAGATCATACATGTGCTGCGCCAATATAACGAAACTACAGACGAGTTAGCTAACATAGGATCCAAATGAGAAGTGGTCCCGACTGGAATCTTTGTAGAGCAACTATTGGAGTCATCAGTCAAGAAAAAACAAGTACTCGAGCAGTCGGGGGTTGAACCTACCCTGGCAACAAATGAAGTACTAATCATCTCTCAATATTGGTGGACCCCAATCATCAGGTTTCTCCTGGAAGACGAGTCCCAGAAGATCGCAACGAGGCCGAGCGAATCAAACGTCGAAGCAAAAGTTTTCTCGTAGTCGGTGAAGTTCTTTATCGAAGAAGCGTATCCGAAGTCCTCATACGCTGCATCACTCCTAACGAGGGCAAGAAGATACTGCAATCCATCCACTTGGGAATCTGTGGCAACCACGCTGCATCAAGGACGTTAGTCGCAAAAGGCTTACAGACAAGGTTTCTTTTGGCCGACTACGGTTACATATGCTGAAGACATAGTTCGGGCATGCGAGGGATGCCAATTCTTCGCCCGGCAAACACATCTTCCAGCTCAAGAACTACAAATAGTTCCAATCTCTTGGCCCTTTGCAGTTTGTCAGTTTAACATGGTCGGGCCATTCAAAAAAGCGACAGGAGGGTTCACACACTTATTCGTCGCGATGGACAAATTCACAAAGTGGATAGAGGCAAAGCCCATTGCCACCATAACAGCGACAAGGGCAAAAGACTTCATCATGAGTATTTTATACCGATTTGGAGTTCCTAACCGCATTATAACGGACAATGGCACTCAGTTCACCAATGGCATTTTCCAAGATTTCTATGATGACTTCGGCATCAAGATCTATTATGCTTCTATGGCACATCCACGAAGCAATGGTAGGTTGAGCGTGCTAATGGCATGGTCTTACAAGGTATCAAGACTAGGGTGTTCGATCGAATTCTAAACAGACAAATACTTGGCAGAATTTAGCAAGCATTAGCAAAATATTTACAATATTTACATATTGTTTCTGGTAAGCACCAACTACATAATTGTTTCATGTTTAGATCACTAGGTTCCTAGCTATCGCCTCTATGGTTGCCCTCACCTAGCTTACCAGCTCCATGCCTTCCTCTGGGGTCGTCCCCTCGGTGAAGCCCTCACCGATGGCCTCGATATCTACCCTGGGGTAGAGCGACTTGGTCATGGCAAGTGTCTGGGCGACTCCTACTGCAACATGCTCATCTAATTACTTTTTCAAGATACTCGGAGCTTCGCTGAGGCGTCCTGCTACTTGGGGGATAGAGCTGGAGCTGGACACAGGGTGGTGTGACTGCATGATGTCAAGGAGAGTCTTCATGGAGTCAACAATGATCTACCGTGATTCCTTGATGATCTTGATTTTCTCCGCAAAGGCGCCAAATTAGATCTTCGAGTTGGCCTTGGATGCTGCCCATACATCAACAGGCATATCAGTTCGCTGGAGCAAGCAGTTGGAGCAAATTTACAGTCGGGCAGGAAACTTACTGGCATAGTCGACTTCCACCTTTGTGTTGGCCTTTTCGACTTCCTTCAACTTCTTCTCAAGGCGTTCGTTCTCCTTGGTCTGTGCTCTGAGCTCAGATTCAAGGTCTGCAACATAAGATAGTCAAAACTCGATAATACAGAGAAGTATACTCGGGATTCACTCAGGATGACAACAAGGAGACTTACTTCTTATCTTCTTGGCTTGGGTCCAGTTTTCGTCCCTGAGTTTGTCCACGGACCCCCTCAGCCATGTTTCTCTCTCTTGGCTAGTCCACTCCAGGTCATCGTTGGCCACCTGGAGCTAGCGAAGCTAGAGTAGCTAAGGGGGCGAGCTCAGAAAGACCTTGCCCATTTTTTCAGAGCAGTCGACAACCTTTTGCTTAAGATATACTAAAGTCAGTCAAAGTCGACAGACAGAGTACAAGATTCAGAAAAATCATCAGTCATCAAACGCAGCAGGATTGATTGTGTACCTAAATCCCCTTCGACACTGCAATTGCAGCGTACATCAGATTGGTCCTCTCTCTAAGGGCTGCTTGCTCATCATGTTTAAAACTCTCTGCCACCCCCTCAAGAGTAATCCAGTAAAATATTTTGGGGAGGTTTGGCAGAGGAGCTTTGAGCCTGGGGAGGTCACCCTCTTCAGATGATGACGACAACTCCGGCGATGGGGTCCTGGGCCTCAGCTCAATTGCTGTAGGGGCTTCTAGGATTGGCTCGGGGGCTGGAGCTACAACTTCAACCACGACGTCCTGGCTGGCTGGTGTTGGTGGCTCGGCTGTCGGGATCGCCTCAGCCTTAGTAGCTGGGGCAGCCTCTGGCTCGGTCTGTAGCATTGCTTGCTCTAGCTCAGCCAGGATGGGTTCGGCAGCAGGGGTTGGTGGCGCAGTCCCCCTAGGGTCTGTGTCACTTTGCTTCCTGCAGAAATCGTCATCAGTCATGATACTACAATGACATGCAAGTCTCTCAGAAGATTGAAGATTCTCTACTACCTCTTGGAAATCTTAAACTTCCATAGTGGTGCTTCGGTGGAGGTCGGCAAGGGGCTTGACAGCTTGCTCGGTGGTGGAGAGCCACTGGCTGTCGAGCTCGTCGGTGCGGCAGTAAGCGGAGGCGAGCTAGCCCCAGTCGGCACTGTGCCGGACGTAGCCGACTGGGGGGTCGAGGCACTTGGCGGCGCTGGCCTCGGGCTTGGCGGCTTAGGGGCTGAGCTGATGGGGTTCTTGATCTTTAGGTTCCCTTGCGCCGTACTCGGCATGCTCTTCTTCTTCCTCTGGTCAGTCACTGGTCTTTTCCCAGCCCTTTTGGGGCTGGATTGGGCAGTAGAGGGGCTGGCTTGGTGTTTCTTTGATCCCACGTCCGATTGGTCCTAGGAATCAGCATCAAATTCCTCGCAGTCCTGTAAATATTTGGACATCCATCATACATTGCAGAATTGGACAGGCATTCACAACATTCATCACGGATGGATAACAGATCAACAATGACATCACAAGATTACCTTTGGCCGAGGCCTGCCCTTGCAGTAGGGCTTGGGGGCTCGCTCATCCTCGGTCTCCACTACCCCGTTGACGAAGAAGTCTAACAAGGTGTCGGTTACCTTGTCCTTATCAGCAACGTTAGGATACTCCTAGCTGAGGTCATCCTTACCCTAGTAATCTCAGCTGAAATGGCTCCTAGCCTTCAATGGTCGGGTACGGCGGTTCAAGAAGCACCTCACGACCCATGGACTTGTCAATCCTGTGCCCTTTAGGAGGTCGATCTTCTCCAGTAGCTGGTACACTTGCCCTATTTCTTCGTATGTTGGCACGAAGGACCAGCTAGGCAGGACAGTTGGAGGAGAACTAGAGAAAGGGGGCAGAGAGGGTTCAAGATTTGAGTAATAAAACCACTCTCGGTGCCATCCCTTGAGGGAGGTCTTCAGGGGGACGTTGAGGTAGATTCTTTTCATCTCATTTCTGAGTTGAAGGCCTATCCCCTGATGGTTTGGATCTTATTCTTGGAAGGTTGGGGCTTGATGTGAAAGAGATATCGAAAGAGATTGAGATGGGGCTTGACCCCCAGAAAAGATTCGCAGAGGGTGGCGAAGATAGAATATGAAGGATTGAGTTGGGATTGAGATTCACGAACTTGATCTGATAATAAGCAAGGAGTTGGTGAAGGAAATCCGAAGAGAGAGGGTCAAGCCACGGTCGAAGAACGAGGTGAAGATAACAGTTTCACCTGGTTTGGGGCTTGGAAAATATTCCCCCTCGATGGTGCGCTAGTGGATGATCTCCTGCTGCTGCAAGATCATCCGTTTCTCCAAGAGCTTCAACTTCACCGGACTGCAGTCTGACATTGGCCACATTCCGGTCGTCATCTCAGGGATCTCAAATGGTGCCTTCGGCATTGTTGGAGAGGAAGGGATCTAGTGGAAAGGCTTGTGGAGCTTGGAATCGACGTTGGGAGGCGGATCTCAGTGAGTCTCAAGCCAGGAGCGCTAGTAGCAGTGAACCCTAGCCAGGTCGAGGCGTGAAATTTGGGTGTGGTTTCGGGAAGACGAAGCGATTCGGTGGATTGGGGAAGAAAAGGGAATCTTTTCTCTCTTTCGCTGCTTTATAAGGCCTGAATCAGGTTAGTGGGCCTGGCCGACTAGCTTGGTGATGGGCTATAAGATATGAGTTTTTAAATAGCATGTTCTATGGGACCGACTGCTGGCTGTGTTAAAATCATAGTATAGTTGCTATTTTACAGAAACCGATTAGAATAATCATATATGCTTCATGTTAAGCCTAATTGCTGGACGCATGTGTTCAGACATCTGAATTATTCGACATGTATTGAGAATATATCCTTAAAAGTATCAACAGCTGATCTCTATTGAAATTGGGGATGCATGTATCTCTCAAAAACACCTGACCATATATTGGGTTAAAAATCCATGAAGTGGTACTCGGCTTACATGCTTAGCTAAAATTGCCTTGAGCAAAAATACTTCTAGCTGACATGATACTGAAGAGCCTAATTTCTGGGTAGTATACTATTCGGAAAAGGCTTACAGGTTAAAGATTTTTGACTTTATGTTTAATTGTTTCGTAATTAAGTACAAAGTTGGGGGCTACACCTAATAGGTGCGCATATTCGGTGTACACTATTCATCTATTTCTATGAAACCCTTCTTAGCCTCGTTGCCAGCTGATATGAAGTGAGACTTGGAGAAGAGGTACCAGACAATGGGTACTCGGAAGTAAGGCACTCGAGAAATCTTCACCAAGGAGGATGAGCACTCGGCACTAGCTGTGACTCAACTATAAAGGTCTCAGAGGCTACCGTAGAGTCCATGGGACCTGGGTACCTCATAAGAAACTTTCTGGCCACTCGGATAGAGGATAGGTCCAATCCTATAATTAGGGATGCAACAGGACTCGGTGAATATTACCTTGTACAATAAGGAAAGGATATAGTCCTAGTCGGATACGTTATACCTCTAGAAGAAAATCACTTGGTCGGAGTCCGACTGGGATTCTTACCCTGTAACCTTGCCGCCTCGGTATATGAGGGGAGGGAGGGAGCCTCCTGTGGGCAGAATAGAATCTCATCAGGAAAACCTCAAAGGCAATACACCACAGCTGGAAGTAGGGTATTACCTCACCTCGAGGGCCTGAACCAGGATAAATTATTTCGTGTTCCTTTACAGTCTATCAACTTTAGATTTCACGAGTAGCCCCATATTATTATTGCCAATATAAAGCATGTGCTTGCTTGGCGATGGTTCGGCCGGCATCACATGGCTGTGCTTGTACCCTTGTGCTCCTAGCCAGCTCTCCTCCCTCGATCAGCTCAGCTCATCTACTCACAGGTTGTTCTCTGATTCTCCCCCCTGTCTTGATTTGATGGTGATCGATGTGAGGTCCCTCTGGTAGGGAGTTCTTGGATAGGTGGTTAGAGGAGTTCCTACTTTCTAGTGCTATTGCCATCATGGTTTCTTTGGTGCTCGGCTCTGATTTCGCTGAAGGTTTGGTTTTTGCTTTTGTGCTCTCACTGGCTCATTGGCTGTGTGCTTCCCTTCTCCATTTCAGTCTTGTTGAGGTCTTACTACTTGGCTTTAGGGTGCAGGTACTAGCTACAGGCTCCGTTCAGTAGTACCCATTGGAGGAGAAAATCAGCAGGTTCTTCATTGATTATAGTCTGAACGCAGTTATGAGGATGGATGGAGTGAACGGCCGTCACTATCTTCCCGTCAGCTCTCGTTGGCCAGCAGATGGCTGTCGCTTGGCCTCTCTTCTCTCATTCCCCATTCTTCTTCCTGGCGAACTGCGCTGCCTGTGAAGCCTCCTCGTTGATTCGTTCGGGAAAAGCAGAGCCACACACTCGATAGGCCTCGACGACCAGCGCCCCTGTGGGTTCGCATCGTCTTGCTGCTTGTCCCGCGCGGTGTGCTTGTGGTGAGGGTCTGCCGGAAAGCGATTGCTCGGGATTGTTCGGCGCAAGCTCCTTCGGGCGAGGAGAAAGCGGAAGTCTGTCCTACGAGCTGTCGGGGCACGCGGATAAAGCCGGCGAGGTCAGGGCCTGTCTGCTTGGTGCGCGGCGGATTTCCTGGCGGACGAGCCTTTCCATCCTCCCCGGAAACCTGCCGGTCGGCCTCGTGCTGCACAGTGGCGGAGAGATTCCGTGCGCCATGTCCCTCCAAGAAGAAGGCATCTGCGACGATATGCCGTCCCGGTGGCTATTTGAGGCATACCCTGCCGTCGCTCCTACCTCAATCCAGGGGAAGAAGCACAAGCGAGGACTAGGTGAAGAGCCGACCACATCCGGCTCGCCGCATCTGCAATCCCCAACACCCGGTGAAGCGTGGGCCGACGTGCTGGCCTAGATGGATTCCGGGGGAGGGGGGCTCGTGCGACTCGTACAAGTTGGACTCCAGCTCCGCCGCAGCTGGGGAAGACGATGTGGTTGTGGCCGCTGACGCACTCGCCGCCGTCTACGCGAAGTCTCCCAAGGCCGTCCGTGCATTCGTAAGGCGTGTGACTCCCGCAACTGTTGTCCGGTCAATTGATTGGGACCTCATCCGCGCCGGCAACTGCATAGAGGTACCTCCAGCTTGGTTGATTTGAGTCCGTAGCATTTCTATGTTCTAACCTAGGATTTAGATGGCCGATGGGCGAACCCGATGGAGCGATGCCGAGCTCCGCGCGTTTCTGGAGAGTTGCTTGGATGAAATTGAAGTCGAAACCATCACCTCCAACTACCCTAAACCTCAGGGTACACGAATTTGCAGAGGAAGATGCTTCAGAAGTGCCAAAAGCAAGTCGACAAGCAATAACTGAAATACTTCTGGGACACATGTCGCAAGCGATTCAACATATCGACATGGCTCGAATCGCAAGCTACGGGGCTTGGTCATGATCCCTAGACTCAGGCCATTGTTGCTGACGATGCCTGGTGGGAGTCCGTCGATGCGGTATGTGCCTTTCCCTTTGCAAATGTCTCATATTTTGTTGCTAACTTTGATTGAATGTCACTGCCGCAAGTTTTAAGGATTATAGTAGAGGTTGCACTGGATCTGTTTCATCCAATGGTTCTCACTGCCTTTTCAATTGATAGTAGTAGAGCATACTTCATGTAATATATTTGCCACTGCCTTTGCAAATGATACTACCAGAGCATACCGTAGTTGTAGTTCAAGGGAATGGTTGTTGATCCATTCATGTAATACTGTCTTCATATTTGTTTCTTGCTGTTTTGTGTTACCATACCTGGCAGTAGTATCTCGCGATGGATGGCTGTTCATCCAAACCAAGTGAATCTCTTGATGTTCTGTGATAGCAAGAAAAAAGATCTAGTTCATAACTAATCTGAAACTTGCCCTCATATTTGTTTGCTCAAAAAGTGTTGTATTATGTGTGTGCAAATATAGATGTAGCGGAATTTATGTAGTTGTTATTTGTAGCACCTATTTGGTTAATAGATGCACAGATAGGTAATATTCAGTACCACCAATGTTGTACGCAAGTATTTAACACAAATATAGATGTTCTTGTATATGTAGCAGCAATAAGCACTGACTGTTCCATATATTGGAATAACCAATGTTCTACTGTATGTTCAATCACTTTTACTTTGAAACTACATTATCCTGTGTAATTGCTATTTGTTGAGTTTGATGTCGCACTATTATTTGATTTGGCAGGTAAGAAGGGAGTGAGGGTATTCAAGCGAGCCCCTCTGATGAAGTACATCGAGTTGCACCATGCTATTTTCCGCGGTCGGACCGTAGTCGGCTATCACTCCAATGTTGCAGGCACGGTTCCACTTCATTGGCAGCAGGCCGAGCAGCAGCAGCAGGGGGTAGCCCAGCAATCTCAACTACCTGAGCATGTTGCAGCCCATCACTATGCACAAGACCAGCCAGCACATTGCTAGACGTTTAACATTGAGGAGCTCACTGAACTTGCATATAGCACGCCTGATTCATCTCCATCAGCTAGTACTCGGGGATCAAAAGGCAAAAGGGCCGCAGCAGCTAGTGGTACATCGGGGGGTCTACTAAGAAGACTCGGATTGACTCCACCGGCGAGGTCCTCCATAAGCTAGTTGATTTGAGGGTAGAGCCGATGGAGAGTCGTGCCCGCAGGGAGGAGCAGGAGAGGGCTTGAGGTGCAAAGGATTGCATGGAGTTGGTGGTTGCTGATAGATTTCTCCTTGGCAGTCTGGTCTGGCTGCGAGCCATTGAGGTGTTACGCGACCCATACTACCGCCAGTTCTACATTCAGGACTTACATACTCCTAAGGCGTGCTATCACTTCATACAGCATGCCTGGATGGCCAAGCAAGGAGGAGGAGGACCACCTCCCGCAGGTTCAGGAGGTTCATAGGGGTTTGGTGGTTGGTTGGGAGGCGGTTCAGGTAGTGGAGGGGGTTCATATGGGTTTTCTGGTCCGGGGGTTGGGAGTGGACATGGCTCCATGTACTGAGTTAGTTCAGTTTCGTTAACTTTGATATTGTTGTAGGTTTTCGAGAACTTATTTTCCTATAATGTTGAGACTGTCTTTGCAGCAGTCGTAATTTGACATTCAAATAAACTATATTTGTATTAACAGTTGCCACATTCTTGACTTTCAATTTTATTGAAATATTTTGGTCCATAGTCTTTTACTGCGTTATGTATTTTGTTGGTCAAATGTCAATGAATGTTGTTCAGCTAATATTTGCCCTATGATTTATTTGTATTAGTAACGATTAGTTGTGATGAGCAACGGTTCATGGAGTTCGGACGGCACACACCAGAGATAAGGATGATGCCATCATTACCGTGTTAGCAGCTAGTCTCGAGGCCAATTTGCGCATGCCACGATGTGTTTCAACCCAAACCGACATTAGTTGGATGCTGAAAACAATGGGTAATCTAGCTCAATGCCGTGCCATGTTTCTATTGACAGCCAATCAGATATATTGTCTATACACACTCCTCACCAACCGTTACAACCCTTGCCGGCACATATGAGGTATGCACGTTGGAGGCATTTGGAATGTTCTTGTATACAATGGCAGGCTATCATCTAAATAGGAGAACCAACAATCGATGGGTTTGTTCAAGTTTTACAGTCTCGTACTATTTCCATCGAGTTCTTGGGCCGATAGCTGCCTCGAATGATCGAACAACGGTTTCGGGAGTCGCACTCCTTACGAATGCGTGGACGGCCTCAGGAAACTTCACGCTGACGGCGGCGAGTGCGTCGGTAGCCACAATCATGTCATCTTCCCCAGCTGTGGCAGAGCTAGCGTCCAACTTGTACGAGTCGCACGAACCCCCCCCCCCCCCCACCCTCGGTGGAATCTAGCTTGATCGGGGGTTCAGGATTGCAGATGCGACGGGCCAGATGTGGTCATCGCTTCTCCTAGTCCTCGCTTATGCTTCTTCCCGCCTTAAATAGCCACCGGGACGGCATATCGTCGCAAAGGCCTTCTTCTTGGAGGGACATGGCGCACAGAATCTCTCCGCCACTGTGCAGCATGAGGCCGACTGGCACCTTTCCAGGGAGGACGGAAAGGCTCGCCTGCCGGGAAATCCGCCGCACACCAAGCGGACTGGCCTTGGCCTCACCGGCTTTATCCTCCAACGGGTACTAGCGAACGGAGCCTGTAGTGGTGCTGTGTAATAAATGACTGGGAGGGGTTGCTACTCCTACACATCACTAGTCTCTACCTGCTGTAGTCATGCCTTGATTGTTTGACTGAGTGTGATGAAGTGGTGCTACTCTCTTTGTGGTCTTGTGTGAAGCCTCTTACATGGAGCTATGTGATTGGCTGTACAATTTCCTGGTGCTTATGTGCACATGTTAGTGTTGCTGGTGGTAATCGGAGTTTAACCACCCCTAGGATTTGTGCCAAAAGATGTTTGTGGCGTTTTTGGTAGTTAATCACCAGATCGTGAACTTCATGGCAAGGCTCGATTTCCCAGTCTAAATTCTCTTTTGTTTACTTGTTGCAAATTTCTTGTGCAAATAATAACAAGTGTGTATTCTCATGTACCTCTTTTATTACAATTCAATTATTGTATGTGTGTACATGTGCTACTTATAAATATTGAAGACTTATTGTAATACCACCGTTGGTGTAATTTCGACACCGATATTATGTTTCAATTTCATATAGCTGCGAATTAAAAGTTTTAGGTCTAAATTTTTACCTTTTTTTTATGAACCACGTGGCATGAATTAAAATTAATGATTTTTATTTAGGATTTAATTAACTTCGGGTCGTTTCACCTACCCATAGAGAAAAAATACATTGCATACAAGAGGCAAAGGCACGTGCCAGTAGGCTTAAAATCCATCTCTAATAAAATGGATGTTTGAGCCAGATATCTGAGGAACAACATTAGTGCATAATGGCCTATTTCTGCAATGAGATTCAGCTCCTGTTTACTAGCATGATGTTGACTTTTCTATGCTCTATAGATATCTGTTTTCTTTATTTTGAATATCCGCTGGGTTGATTATTTCAAGTGTGTAGTGTGTGCTAAATCTCCTTAAAAGGCTATTTTACCTGAAATTGCATTCCAGATAGATCTGCCATTAAATTTTGTGATGATTTTCTCCAGAAGAGATTTAATTTACTGCATGTACTTTGTGCAGCTGAAAGTCTGAAACAATCTCACACCTTTTATATCAAGCCCCTTCAGGGCCTGGAAAATTTGTAAAATAGTTTCTTCTTTGTGTTCTGTCGATGCTTTGTATCGACAATAATTATATGGGACTATTCGTAAGACCTAAACTTGATGAATGCAAAGGAACATAAAACAAGTTTATCCTGGTTCAGGTCCTCAAGGTGAGGTAATATCCTACTTTCAGCTGTTGTGTATTGCCTTCGACATTTTTCTAGTATGTCTCTTAATCTGTGTGTTGATCTTCCTTTTCCCCAGAGGGCTCCTTACCCCCTTATATACTGAGAAGATAAGGTTACAAGGTACGAATCCCAATCAGACTCAACCAAGGGATTTTCTTCTAAGAACACATCGTAACCGACTACGACTATATCCTTTTTCTTGTTATATAAGGTAACATAAGCCGAGTCCTATTGTATCCCTAATTACATGATTAGGCTCACCCTCTATCCGAGTGGCCATATTGCTTTGTATGAAGTACCCGGGGCCCATGGCCTCCGTAGTAGCTACTGAGACCTTCATAGTTGAGTCACAGCTGACACTGAGTGCTCATCCTCGATGGTGAAGATTTCTCGAGTACATTGCCTCTGAGTACTTTTTGTTCGAGTATCTCCTCTCCAAGTACTGCTTCATGTCTGCTGGCAACGAGACTATGAAGGGCTTAATAGAAAAAGTTGAATAGTGTGCGCCGAATAGACGTACCTATTAGGTGTAGCCCCTGACTTTGTGCTTAATTGTGAAATAATTAAATATAAAGTCAAAGATCTTTAATCTTAAGTCTTTCTCGAGTGATATATTTCTTAGAAATTGGACTCTTCAGCATTATATCAGCTAGATAAGATTTTTTAAGGCAATTTGGCTAAGCATGTAAGCCAAGTACCACTCATGGATTTTAACCCAATATGTGGTTAGGTATAATTGAGAGATACCTGTATCCCTAATTTCAATGGAGAACAGCTTTTGATCTTTGTAAGGATATATCCTCAATACCTATTAAATAATTCAAATATCTAAACACATGTGTCTAGCAATTAGATTTAACATGAAGTATATCTGATTATTTTAATGGTTCCTATAAAATAGCACCCATACTGTGATTTTAACATAGGCATTTATCGGCCCAATCGGATATGCTATTTAGGAACTCATATTTTAACACAGGCAGCTTCAAAACTTTTCGCCTCCCGCATTGCGCGCGCAGCTCTAGTGTTCTCCGCTCCACCTAAGGTTTCTGCGCACTCGAGCTTCCCTTCCCAAATTTGCAAAGCCTTCCATCCAATCGTCAATTCCCATCGTTTAGAAGCTTTTCCCGTACTTTTTAATCTTCCAAAATGCCGAGGGCTCCATTTGATGTTCCCCACATCCCGACCGGGACATGGCCGACGTCCACAACACGCTCCACGAAGCTAGCTTATTTGCAGAAGAGGAAGTGCCTTTAGCCGAAAGAGCTGATCAACTGGCGCCCGATCATAGGTGAAACAATTCCTACTCCGAATTCCTATGAGATAGTAGTGTTCGCCTCTCTCTTCAATAGGGATTTTGCTCTTCTTTCCTTTGATTTCCTTTGTGGTCTTCTCGATTACTATCAAATCGAGCTCATTCATCTCAATCCCAACTCCATCCTTCAGATCTCTATCTTTGTAACTCTTTGCGAAGCTTTTCTCGGGGTCGATTCCCATTCAATCTCTTTTGCTTCCTTTTTCATGTCAAGCCCCAAGCATCCAAATCCAAACCTCAAGTCATAGAGGGAGCAGGGCTTTAGCTCCGCAATGAAATGAAGAAAGTTTATCTTCACCTCCCCCTAATGACTTCTTTGAAGGGATGGCACCAGGAATGGTTCTATTGCTCTAATCCAGAACCCTCCCTGCCATCTTTCACCGGGAATCCTCCCAAGGTCCTGGATAGGTGGTCTGCTCTCCCCTCAGAGGCTGATATGGTGCAAGTGCTACTGCTGCTAGAGAAGATTGAAGCTAGGATTCATCTTGGATATGAATACCAGGGAAATAATGACCCAACTCGGGAGTGCACCGATTCCGTCGACAAGGACACTATCATAGATACCCTGCTCGGCTACTTCGTTAGTGGTGTAGTCGAGACCATGGATGCTAATAGGGCCCTCAAGCCCTACTGCTTGGGCAGGCCTAGGCCGACGGTATTCTTCTGACTTCTAGCTTTCTGGATATCTACTTGTGATGATGAATGTGAACTAGCCTGGTTGAGTTTGTCCTTGTACACAATGTTTGCAGGAAAAGCAAAATGTTGACTTCGTGTTAAACCCTCCCTGCCAGCCAGCTAGGGAGTCAAGGAAATGGCTGGCCAGCCCATGAGCTGTCCAACCCAACCCCAAGAGGGCTGGGAAACAACCTATGAAGGACTAGGCCAAGAAGAAAGATACGCTGACTAAGGTATCAGGTGGTCCCAAGATCAAGGACGCCAGCAGCGCAGCCCTAGCGTCGACCAGCACCACAGCCACACCGCGGACAGCACCACCAACCCAGCCGGCCGCACAAGTGGGGAACTGACTGGCCTTAGCTCCACGCCGCCTAATGCTGTGCCTCCTAGCTAAAACACCAAGTGGCACGACCACTTAGAGCAAGTCTTTGGGCTCATCGCCAACCACCTCCACTCCTGGCACACAGGGGTGGAGGTTTAAAACTTCCAAGAGGTATGAAATCTTCAGCCTTCAGAAAATCTTTAAGTGTGTTGCAATGTCTTGATTGTAGTATAATTATTCAGGAAGCCAAGTGACGTGATCCCAAGGGGACAGCGCCACCAACCCCCCATCGCCATCCTAGTCCTGACTGAGGCCATGCCAGAAGTGCCTCATGTAATGCCCATATTTTTTTCTTTTCCTTTTAAAAACTATTTTAAAATAAAAAGCTAATTGCAAAAATTAGCTCTTTATTGAGTTTGGGATTTATTGTGCCATGTTGATCTCAAATTCCATCAAAAAATCAGTCCCTAGACCTCCTCTAAAAATTCCCTGATTTTCCTTAATTCCAAAAACCCCATCCAACTTTAAATCCAAATTCAAAATCTTCAAAAACCCTTTAAATAGGTCCTGTAAAAATATAAAAGGGCACTTGTGGAGGCCATGGGCCCCGGGTTCCTTTAAAATAGCTTCGAGTCTGGGGATATCTCCTTCATCAGAAGACGACGATATTGTTAGCGATGGTGTCCTGGCCATGAACTCGGCAGCTGCAGGGGCCTCGGTGATCTGCTCAGGGGCTAGAGCAGCAGCTTCAGCATCTGCACCCTAGTTAGCTGGCGCTGGTAACCCTACTGTCAGGTGTCGATGTTTTACACCGACAATAATACTATGGGGCTACTCAGCGACTTGGAATTCGGTGGATTGCAGAGGAACACAAGAGAATTATACTAGTTCAGGCCCTCGTCGTGAGGTAATACCCTACGTCCAGTTGAGGTGTTATTCCTCTGAGGGGGTGTTGTGATCAATGATCTTGCCTGCCCTCATGGGGCACCCTGCCTCTCTTTATATACTAGGGAACAGGGGTACATGATAAGGATCCCAGTCGGATACGACCAAGGGATTTCCTTCTTAGAGATAGAATCCTATCCGACTAAGACTATGTTTCCTTATTATACAAGGCACAGCCTGCCGGGTGCTATCTTATCTCTAATTACATGGTTTGGCCCATCCTCTATCCGAGTGGCCCATGTACTGGTAATGAGGTACCCGGGGCCCATGGCCTCCACAGTAGCCCCTGAGACCTTCATAGTTGAGTCACAGTTGATGCCGAGTGCTCGTCCTCCACGGTGAAGGTTTCCCGAGTGCAATACTCCCGAGTACTCTTTGTCCGAGTAAGTCTTCCCGAGTCCTGCTTCATGTCAGCTGGCGACGAGGCTATGAAGGGCTTCATGAAGATATGTGAATAGTGTGCACCGAATAGGCGCACCTATTAGGTGTAGCCCCCGACTTTGTGCTTAATTGTGAAGACAATTAAACATAAAGTCAAAGATCTTTAACCTAGAAGTCCTTCCCGAGCAGATTACTACTGGGGTATAAGACTCTTCGGTATCATGTCAACCGGAATAAATTTTATAGTCTGGCCAAGTAGGATACTACTCGTGTATGCGACTCTTCGACTTCGTGTCAGTCGGAATATGTGTTTATAGTCCTGCCGAGTAAAATGCTACTCGTATGTGGGACTCTTCAGCTTCATGTCAACTGGAAAAAAGGGGGTTTTATAGTCTTTTCCGAGTGGCGTCCCACCTAGAAGTTAGACTCCTCCGCGTCATGTCAGCGGGAATAGATATTTATAGTCTCTCCCGAGTAGTGCACTACTCGAAAGTTAGGCTCTTCCGCATCATGTCAGCGGGTATAGATATTTATAGTCTCTCCCGAGTAGTGCACTACTCGAAAGTTAGACTCTTCCGCATCATGTCAGCGGGTAAAATGTTGCTCATGGCAACTGTTGGCCACGCATGTAGGCCGAGTACCACTTTTATGAAAATAATCCATAACTTGGTTAGGTGTACTCGAGAAAGATACTTGCATCCTCAATTTTAATGAAGACCAGCTTGTGATCCTTGTAAGGATATATCCTCGAGACCTCATCGGTTCCTGTTGGTAGCACCAGCGCTATAATTTCAACTCAGCCTGCAGGCGGCCCACATGGAGCATGCTACTGTAGGAGCTCATATCTTGTCGGCCCAATACCGACTGCGCAGGCCTGGGCCCATCTAGTCGATACAGGCTATAAAAAGACGGGGAGAGAGAAAGATTCCGTCGTCTTCCCCAAATCAGCCAATCTCTTCGTCTTTCACCTTCGCGCCCAACTTTTCGCCTCCTGCCCGGCTAGGCTTAGTTGCTACTATTCCCCTCCCGGACTCGGGCGATCCCAATCCTCTTCGTTTGTCCCAAGCCCCCGATCTACTTTTCCCCAAATCTCACGCCTCCAATCATGCCGAAGGCGACGAGTCCTGCGAGTGCGCCGGGGGGTTCTTGGCCGATTTCGGACTGCGGCTCGGTGAAGCTGAGGCGGCTGGAGAGCGAGCTGAAGTTGCCCAGTCAAGAAGTGATCCGTTGGCGGTCGGCGAGGGACGAGTCGAGCCCCAACCCCCGGCCTGGTGAAACGGTAGTTTTCGCCTCTTTCTTTGATCGGGGCTTGTGTCTTCCGTCTTCTGATTTCTTCCGCCGCATCCTTGATTTCTATGGGCTGGAGTTGGTGCATTTAAATCCCAACTCAATTCTTCAGATCTCTATTTTTGTTACTCTCTGCGAGTGCTTCTTGGGCGTTGAACCCCATTTCATCCTCTTCCGACACCTGTTCCACATCAAGCCCCAACCATCAAAGAGCAAAATTAATGTGATTGGAGGGGCTGGTCTTCAACTGAGGAGCGATGGGAAGAAAACGTATATCGATTTGCCCTTGAAATCTTCTCTGAAGGGCTGGCACAAGGAGTGGTTTTATTGCGCCGATCTGGCTCCTTCCTTGCGCCCGTTTACTGGTATGCCGCCGGCGGTGTTGCCAAGCTGGTCCTCGGAGCCGACTTTTGAAGAACTGGGCCAGGCACATATATTGCTGACGAAGATAGATGACCTCAAGAGAGCCGGCTTGACAGGGCCTTGGGTGGCTCGCGTTTCCTGACGAGGCGCGTCCAGCCGCTGAAGTTGAGAAGCGCATTCGGCTGGGCCTTCAAAGGCAAAAACGATCCCGACCGGGTGAGCAACGAGACGGCGGACAAGGGGGCGGTGACCGAGACCTTGTTCGGCTACTTCTCCGAAGGGGTGATCGCAACTGAAGATGATAACCGTCGAGTCGCGGCTTATAGCTTCATTCGGCCTCGGACCAAGGTAACCTTTAGCCTTCCTTTGTGATGAATGCCCGTGAAACCGTAGCTGTTCAACGTATCATGACGCATTTGGTTGACTCACTTATAGTGGCATGAAGAATTTGATAAAGACTCCCGTCCATTGTCGGCTGTCGCGTCGAAGAAAAGGGCAAGGAGTCCCTCTGCCGCCCAACCCGACTCCAAGAGAGCGGGAAAGAAACCGATTTTATATCGGGGCGAGGGGGCCATGACGGCGCGCGCCGTGAGCGGCAGCTTGAAGATAAAGGACGCCGCTGCTGCAACGCCCACGCGGTCGAGTCCCAGGCTGAGACCCACAGGCTCGGGCCCAACGCTGTGGTGCTCGGCAGCGGCGCCACCAAGGGACATGCTAGAGCAGGGGCCGCTTGGGGCGAAGGCACCTGAGCCGACCATACCAGAGTTGGGGCCGACTCGGGCTGACACGCCTCTGCCGACGATGATGCCGACTGCCGGCACTAGCACTCTGCCAGAAGGCGGGCCGCCCCGCAAGAAGCTGAAGTTCTCTAAGAGGTGCGCTACTCCGGGTCCTCTGTAGTCTTTGTGTGTTGAAGTAATGTCCTGATGTCTTGCTTCGTTGTGCAGGAAGCGGGCTGATATCGATCTCAAGGAGATCGACCCGTCTGCTCCACTTGATGGGCCTGCCCCAGCCGAGCCAGCGGCGGTGAACATACCTGTTGAGCCGGCGGCCAGCCCGGTTGCTGAGACCGAGGTGGCTCCGACTACAGGGCCGCTGCCGCCACCCGACCGAGAGGTGGCTGCTGAAACTGAGGCCCCAGCCCTCGAGGCGCCGCACGTCGCGGAAGCCGCGGACGGAGCCCCTGAGCCGGTCCCCGAAGTTGTAGGGGATGCCGGTGCTGAGGCCAGGACCCCGTCGCCGTCGTGGTTGTCGTCGTCACCGTCACCGCCGCCGCCGCCGTTGGAGATCCCACATCTGCCTCAGATCGAAGCTCCTCCACGTGTGATGCCCCGGACCTTTACGTGGACAGCTCGCGACGGTACTGTGAAAAGCTTCAGGCTCGATGAAGTCATTGCAAGGAGAGAGCGCGAGAGCCTGCTTCGTGCCGCCATCAGCGGGTCGCAGGGGGTCGCGGTATGAGTCTCGTAGTAGAGCTCCGGTAATCTTCGTGTTTTGATGTCTGACTCCATCCTTGACTTGTCTTTTATCCTGAGCAGAAACTTGTTGACCGCAATGAGGCGATGACGGAGATCTTGGTCGAGATGGCTCCCCACCTTGCAGAATTGGAGCAGCTTCGGGCGTTGAAAGCCGAGACGGAGGCGCGTCATGCGGGGAGGGAGGCCTAGCTGAAGAGTGGCGCCGATCAGCTCAGGGAGGAGACATGGGCCCTAGCCGGAAAGATCAGAGGTAAGATCCTCGAGTATGTCCTCCCGACTGAACCATTGATGTACTCATCCAGCTGCGTTGTTCCCGACTGCCCAGTTGTGTCACGACTGCACGGTTGAGCTCTTGGCTAATCTGTGGTGCAGACCTCGAAGCGGAGTTAAAGACCCGAACAGAGAGGGAATCGCAGCTGAGGGAGGCCGAAGAGGCCAAGGCCGAGCTTGAGAAGGTCAAGGCTGACCTGAAGAAGGCCAACACCGAGCTTGACCGGGAAAAGTCCGAGTTGGAGAAGGCCGTCGTCAAGCTCGGTAAGGAGAAGGCTGAACTGGAGAAGACCGTGGTCGGGTGGGAGGCCGACTACGAAAGTAAGTCCTCAACCCGACTATGATCTTAGCCAATCCATTAGTTGTCCTGTGTGTAGCCGAATTTGACAAGCTTACTTGCCGGCTGATCTGGGCAGACATGAGAACTAACGTCCGGGCCCAGTATCGGTTCTACACGGAGGAGATAAGGTCGGTCAAGGAGTCACGGGAGGCCCTCGTCGGGTCCGTGAAAGGGCTCCTCGACCTTATAGATCCCCGCCCAGTGGGAACCAGCTGCAGCAGAATCCCTCAGATAATGGGGCGTCTCGAGGACGCACCGAGTGCCTTGAAAAGGTACTCGGATGAGCGGGTTGTCGCCGGCGTGGCCCAGACCCTGGCGATGACCAAATCCATGTACCCTAGGGCGGATATTGAGGCCATCGGGGAGGGGTTTGCCGAAGAGACGACGCCAGAGGAAGCGCTGGAGCTGATTGCCCAGGCGAAGCCGACTGCTGAAGTGATTACCCGAGACCTGGGTCTGTAAAGGCAATACATTATGTAGTCGGTATGTATAAGCTTTTGTGCATGGTCATGTGTAAATATGTATGTCGTGCCGCCAAGCTTATCACTCAGTCGTCATTAGCTTTACCCGACCGTGTAGCATGCACCGAGTTAGTCCGACAGAACTTGATAAAAACGTTCAGAGTAAGATGCTATACTCGGGCAAACGCGTCGGTCGTGGCATGGCTTCATAACCGGGGTGAAATAAGCTCGTATGTTATTGGCAGAGCACATATATACATGCAGCCCCCGACTCACTACTCGGTTGAAACAAGCGGCATAGTGAGTCAGAAAAACTGTACACATGAAAAATGTAAAACTCAGGTATAGAAAGGACGTATCTGTTCTATGTTCCATGAGTTGGTGATGAGGACGCCGTCTTTGGTCTTCAGTCGGTAGGCGCCTGGCCGCGTGACCTCGGCTATAATGAACGGCCCTTCCCAGATGGGGGATAATTTGTGCCTGTCCTTGGTGGTTTGTATCTTCCTTAGAACGAGATCCCCGACCAAAAAGGCGCGGCCACGGACATTGCGATTGTGGTAGCGACGCAGGCCTTGAAGATACCTTGCCGACTGGATTGTTGCGGCGTCTCTCGCTTCTTCCAGCTGATCTAACTCGACCAGTCGGGTGTTGTTTGAGTCGTCTTCTGAGTAGGCCCGGACTCGCGGAGAGCCGAACTGTATCTCAGTCGGTAACATGGCCTCGGTACCATAGACCAGGAAGAAAGGGGATTGCCCTGTTGCCCGACTAACCATGGTTCGGAGAGACCAGAGGACGGATGGGAGTTCTTGTACCCACCGGCCCGCGTATGGTTGTAGTCGGTCGAATATCCTGGCCTTGATGCCTTGTAAAACCATTCCGTTGGCTCGTTCGACCTGTCCGTTGCTCCGTGGGTGCGCCACGGATGCGTAGCAGATCTTGATGCCGAAATCGTCGCAGAAGTCTTGGAATACGCCAGCCGCGAACTGAGTGCCGTTGTCGGTTATGATGCGGTTAGGGACCCCGAACCGGTATAGTATACTCAGGATGAAGTCCTTTGCTCGTGCCGCTGTGATTGTTGCAACAGGTTTAGCCTCAATCCACTTGGTGAATTTATCCACTGCGACGAATAGATGCGTGAACCCTCCTGGCGCTTTCTTGAATGGCCCGACCATGTCGAGCCCCCATACTGCGAATGGCCAGGAAATAGGGATAGTCTGGAGTTCCTGGGCGGGGAGATTTGTCTGTCTTGCGAAGAACTGGCAACCCTCGCACTTGCGAACGATGTCTTTGGCATCTGTGACTGCTGTGCGCCAGAAGAATCCCTGCCGGTAAGCCTTTCCGACTAACGTCCTGGATGCAGCGTGGTTGCCACATATGCCCGAGTGGATTGAATGCAGGATCTGCTTGCCTTCCTCGGTGGTGACACAGCGCATGAGGACACCGGATGCGCTCCTTCGGTACAGGTCTTCTCTGACTAGCAGGAAGCTTTTGCTTCGACGCTTGATCTGCTCGGCTTGACTGCGATCTTCTGGGAGTTCATCATCTAGGAGGATTTTGAGAATAGGACCCCTCCAGTCTTGACATATGTGCAGCACTTCGTCGGTGGTCGGGGTAGGCTCGCCTCCCGACTACTCTTGTGCCTGTTTCTTCTTGACTGATGGCTCCATAAGTTGCTCGACAAAGATTCCAGTCGGAACTGCTTCTCGCTTGGATCCCATGTTTGCTAGCTCATCCGCCGCGTCGTTGTATTGACACAGGACGTGCGTGATTTCCAACCCGTCGAACTTGTTTTCCAACTTGCGGACCTCCTGACAGTATGCCGCCATTGTGTCGTCGAGACAGGTCCAGTCTTTCATGACTTGGTTAACCACGAGTTGGGAGTCTCCGCGCACAACCAGTCGACGTATGCCGAGTGATATGGCGATGCGGAGCCCGTGAACAAGTGCCTCGTACTCGGCGACGTTGTGGGAAGCCGGGAAGTGGATTTGTAGTACGTACTTCAATTTTTCGCCAGTGGGGGATGTTAGTATGACTCCAGCCCCGGCACCGCCGATCCGTAGGGAACCGTCGAAGTACATTGTCCAGTACTCTAGCTTTGTTGTTGGTGTTGGGAGTTGAACTTCTGTCCACTCGGCCACAAAGTCGGCTAGAGCTTGAGATTTGATAGTTGTCCGTGGTTGAAAGGTGATGTCGAACGCCATCAGCTCGAGTGCCCATTTAGCGATCTGGCTGGTGGCCTCGCGATTATGAAGGACATCCCCGAGTGGAAACGCTGTGACCACCGTGACTTGATGTGCTTGAAAGTAATGCACCAGCTTTCGGATTGTGAGGAGTAGGCCGTATAGCAGCTTCTGGACCTGCGAGTATCTCGTTTTGGAGTCGGCAAGGACCTCGCTGATGAAATAGGTTGGCCGTTGTATTTTCTGAGTGTGACCCTGTTCGGATCGCTCCACTACCAGCACCGTGTTGACTACCTGTGTTGTTGCCGCCAGATAAAGCATTAGTGGTTCCTGGGGCAGAGGTGACGCCAACACGGGGGGTGATGTGAGGAATTCTTTGAAGTCTTCGAAGGCTCGCTGGGCTTCCGGAGTCCATTGAAAGGTGTCCGCCTTTTTGAGGAGCTTGAAGAAGGGCATGCCCCGTTCGCCCAGTCGGGAGATAAACCGGCTGAGTGCCGCCATGTAGCCTGTCAGCTTCTGGACGTCTTTAAGGTTCGTCGGGGGCGCCATGTTCTTGATGGCGTTGACTTTCTCCGGGTTAGCCTCGATGCCGCGGTGCGAGACGATGAAGCCGAGTAACTTCCCAGACGGCACTCCGAAGGCGCACTTGTCCGGGTTCAACTTCATCTTGAATCTTCGAAGGTTTTGGAAGGTTTCTTCCAAGTCGGCAATGAGGTCTTTTCTGGACTTGGACTTGATCACCACATCGTCGACGTAGGCTTCCACGTTGCGCCCGATCTGAGTGTGCAGACACCGCTGAATAGCCCTTTGGTAGGTTGCGCCTGCGTTTTTCAGACCGAACGGCATTGTGATATAGCAATACGCTCCAAACGGCGTGATGAAAGATGTTTTTAAACAGTCTTGTTCCCTCAGGCTAATTTGATGATATCCCGAGTAGCAGTCGAGAAAACTGAGTAGGTCGCACCCAGCCATGGAGTCAACCACCTGATCTATCCTGGGAAGACCAAATGGGTCCTTGGGACACGCTTTGTTGAGGTCGGTGTAGTCGACGCACATGCGCCATTTACCGTTGTTCTTCCGGACCAGAACTGGGTTTGCCAGCCAGTCCGGGTGGTAGACTTCCTTGATGAACCCGGCTGTGAGGAGCTTGGTGATTTCCTCCCGGATAGCATCCTTGCGGTCTTGAGCGAAGCACCGCAGCCGTTGCTTGACTGGCTTGGCGTCTGGCTTTACGTGTAGGGAGTGCTCGATCACCTCCCTTGGTACGCCCGGCATGTCGGACGGTTTCCACGCGAAGATATCTTTGTTGGCTTGGAGGAAGGTGACGAGCGCGTCTTCCTATTTGGGGTCGAGTCCGGTCCCGACTAAGGCAGTCTTGGAGGGGTCGGAAGGGTCTAGGGGGATTTTCTTCGTGTCAGAGTTCGCTGAAATTCCCGACTTCGCTGCTTTTTTCGCCGGAACTGGGTCTTGATCGACTTCGGGTGTGGCGGCTTGCCGGATAATGTTGCGCCCGACTGCCGCTTCTTGTGTTTGAGCCAGTTCGCAACTCTCCTTGTCGCAGGTGAAGGCTTGCTTGGCGTCGCTGCGGAGGGAAAGGACTCCTGCTGGCCCGGGCATCTTCAGCACCATGTATGTATAGTGCGGTATCGCCATGAATTTGGCGAGGGCCGGTTGTCCGAGTATCGCGTGGTACGCGGTCTCGAAGTCGGCAACCTCGAAGCAGACGTTTTCTGTACGGAAGTTGTCCCGAGTGCCGAAGGTTACCGGCAAGGTTATCTGCCCGAGTGGGGTTGATGACAGGCCGGGTATTATCCCATGGAAGGGCGCGGTGCTCGGCCGTAGTTCTGAACGAGGTATTCTCATCTCGTCCAAAGTCTTGGCGAACAGGATGTTGAGCGCACTGCCTCCGTCGATGAGGGTTTTCTTCAGCCTGATATTTCTGACGACCGGGTCCAGGACGAGTGGGTATCGTCCCGGGTGGGAAACCCGATCTGGGTGATCTGCGCGGTTGAAGGTGATGGCCATCTCTGACCAGCGCAGGTATTGGGGGGTATCCGTCGTGGAGACCGCGTTAATGTCCCGTGCTGATAGCTTCTGCTTGCGCTTGGATTTGTACGCGAGTGGCCCCCCGAAGATGTGGTTGAGTTCGGCTTGGGGTTCCTGGAAATCATCAGCCGAACCCGAGTCTGGCTTGTCCTTGTCCTTGTCGGCGCCAGACGATGAAGCTTGCTCGGAGGCGAACTTCTTGAGCATGTGGCAGTCCTTGGCCGTGTGCCGGCCCTTGGGGTGAAAGGGGCAAGGCCCGCTCATGACTTTCTGATAGTCGTTGTTCCGCTGGGGCCGCGACCGACTGCGCTCCATGTTGGCCACCTCGTTGTCCGACTTCCGCTTGCGGCTGCCAGGCTTGTTCTGAGACGGCTCGTTGTCGGCTTTCGCCTTGTTGTCTCTTTGTCGGGGCTCCTTCTTCTCGTCGAAGGCCTCAGCGACGGCTTCAGCCGAGTCGGCGTATTTGTTGGCCATGTCGAAGAGAGTCCGGACAGTGGATGGTGGCTTCCGAGTGAACTTCGCGATGAGCGGGGCGTCTTTTACTCCCTTGCGGAAGGCGGCGATGATGACCTCGTCTTTGATACTTGGAATTTGATTGCGCTTCTCGGAAAACCTTTTGATGAATTCACGCAGAGACTCGTTCTTCTTCTGATGCAGCTGGTAGAGGTCGTGCTCGGAAGCCGGTCTCTCGTAGGTCCCCTGGAAGTTAGCGATGAACCGCTCCCTGAGTTGTCCCCAGGAACCGATCGACCGCCTTGGGAGGCCTGTTAGCCATGTCCTCGCCGAGTCGGCTAATGCGACTGGGAGGTAGTTAGCCATGGCTCTGCTGTCGCCCCCAGCGGCTTGAACTGCTAGGACGTAAACGGTGAGCCAGGACTCTGGGTTGGTTTTGCCATCGTATTTTTCGATTCCAGTAGGCTTAAAGCCGACTGGCCAGCGGACGTCCTGTAGCTCCCGAGTAAAGGCTGGAATGCCTTCGTAATCGTGAGGGCTTGGACTTCGATCTTGGCGGTGTAGCCGCTCGTGGTGGAGGCCGAAGCACTCATTTTCATCTATCAGTCGGCGGCGTTCGTCTTCTTCGCGCTCTTCACGTCGGGCGTTTATGGTGTGGCGAAGGTCGCGGTGAATTTGTACTCGGAGGTCTTGATTGGGTCGGCGGTCGTACTGGCGACGTCGCCGGTTGTCGTAGTTGGTGTTGCCGAGCGTTGTTTACCGGGACTCTTCGCGTTGCCGACTGGAGCCGGCTGCCCGACGTCGCGCTGATGCAGATGACTCTGCCGCTGGGGACCCCGTCCGATTGGTGGGTATATGAGTGTTGCCTGATTGTTCTTGCTGCTGGCAGGCGGCAGCTGTGATCATCGCCTTGATCTTGGCGATAGTTGGTGTGGCCTGATGATCGGGCCCAAGCTGGAGCGTGTCCAGCAAGGTTGCGGCGGCCACCACGTTTTGTTGTGGCGTGACGAAGACGTCGTGGTCGCCGACTTTGGTTTGGAGGATCTGCTGCTGGGCGGCTCGCCCAGCCTGTCGTAGCCCGTCATTACGAGCTTGGCGGTTGGCCTCCTCTTGTTGTTGTAGTCGGCGTGCCTCCTCTTGCTGCTCCTCTTGCAGTCGGCGCACCTCGGAAGGTGGCGTTGAAGCCATGAAGATCTCGCGGGGGAGGAGGAAGCTCGCCAGAGTAGAGTCCGAGTTGATGCTCGAACCGCTATCCGACTTGGTATCGGATTCCGAGTAGTTTATCGGAGTTAGGACGACTCCGACCTCTCTAGATCCAATCTGAAACGGTTCATGACCGTGTCCAAACTGAATCGCTGGAGGTTGGGTCTGCTGCGCGGGTTGTAGATGCACAGCGTTGCCGAATCTGTATGGGAGACTAACGGTCTCTCCCCTTCTCGGCCCAACCTGCGCCGGCTCAAGGCCTAGCGCGAGTCGGACGCCAAAGGAGAGAGTTGTCCCGATGTCTGGCAATGTGAGGGAGCATCGTAGTAGATCGTCGAAGGAGATGGCGACGTCCCTGGGGCCGACTGGCGCAACGCCGGCTGACTCCTCGGCTGGCGAGATCGGATCTGCTTCAGCCAAGGAAAGATTGCCAAGTTGATCGGCGACGAAATCAAGACTCTCGAAGGTGATGGTGTCTCCATTGGAGAACTTGTAGCCCTTGACTCTGTTGATGGGATCCATCGAATCTGTTAATGAAGAATTCGCCGGGCCCCTACCTAGCGCGCCAACTGTCGATGTTTTACACCGACAATAATACTATGGGGCTACTCAGCGACTTGGAATTCAGTGGATTGCAGAGGAACACAAGAGAATTATACTGGTTCAGGCCCTCGTCGTGAGGTAATACCCTACGTCCAGTTGAGGTGTTATTCCTCTGAGGGGGTGTTGTGATCAATGATCTTGCCTGCCCTCATGGGGCACCCTGCCTCCCTTTATATACTAGGGAACAGGGGTACATGATAAGGATCCCAGTCGGATACGACCAAGGGATTTCCTTCTTAGAGATAGAATCCTATCCGACTAAGACTATATTTCCTTATTATACAAGGCACAGCCTGCCGGGTGCTATCTTATCTCTAATTACATGGTTTGGCCCATCCTCTATCCGAGTGGCCCATGTACTGGTAATGAGGTACCCGGGGCCCATGGCCTCCACATCAGGACTGCTTTAGCTTCGGCAACTGGGGCAACCTCTGGCTCGGCAGGTGACATTACTGGTGCTAGCTCAGCTAGGGTTGGCTCGGCGGTAGGAGTTGATGGCATAGTCCCCTTGGGATCTATGTCGACTCACTTCCTGCACAAGAAGTCAAATATCAAGACACTGCCACATCATTCAAGATTCTTAGAAAATTGAAGATTGCTTACCTCTTGGAAGTCTTGAACTTCCACGAGGGAGCTCCAAAAGTTGTTGGGAGGGGCTTGATAGCTTGCTCGGCGGCGGAGAGCTGCCGGCTATCGGGCTAGTTGGCGCGGTAGTCGGCGGTGGTGATTTGGCCTTAGTTGGCTATGTTCCTGATGCAGCCGACTGGGTTGTCAAGGCACTCGGCGGTGCTGGCCTTGGGCACGATGTTGCTAGCCTTGGGCTCGATATTGTTGGCCTTGAGCTTGGGGACACCAGTCTTGGGCTTAGCGGCCTGGGAGCTAAACTAGCAGGATCCTTGATCTTCAGGCTCCCTGGCGCTGCACTCGGCGTGCTTGTGTTCTTCTTGCCCGGGTCTTCAAATAGTTTCTTCCCAGCCCTCTTGGAGCTAGGTTGGGCAGTAGAAGGACTGGCTGGCCGTTTCTTCAACTGGGTGGCCGGCTGGTTTTGGGAGTCATTATCAAACTCCACACAGTATTGCAAGTGATTCAAATGCATTGTAGAGCAATCCAAGACAGAAATTCACAGACATTCACCACATATGGATAATAATTCAATATCAGTCTTTCAAGATTACCTGTGGTCGAGGCCTGTTCTGGCTATAGGGCGTGGGGGCGCGTTCTGTGTCCTCAGTTTCCACTACCCCATTGACAAAAAAGCTGAGCAAGGTATCGGTGACCTTGTTCTTGTTGGCTAAGTCTGGGTATTCGCGGTTGAGATCATCCTTGCCCTGGTAATCCCAACCAAAGTGGCTCCTGGCCTTCAAAGGCCTGGTGCGGCGGTTCGGGAAACACCTCGCCACCTAGGGACCAGTTAGCCCCGAGCTCTTCAGGAGGTCTATCTTCTCCATCAGCTGGTATACTTGGCCCATTTCTTCATAAGTTGGCACTGAAGACCAGCTGGGCAGAACTGTTGGAGGAGAACCAGTGAAAGGGGGCAGAGAAGGTTCGATATTAGAACAGTAGAACCATTCTCTGTGCCAGCCCTTGAGGGAGGTTTTCAAAGGAACGTTGAGATTGGCTTTCTTCATGTCATTCCTAAGTTGGAGACCGGCTCCCCCAATGAGCTGGATCTTATGTTTGGATGGCTGGGGCTTGATGTGGAACAAGTACCGGAAGAGATTGGAATGGGGCTTAACTCACAGAAAGGCTTCGCACAGAGTGGCAAAGATGGAGATATGTAAGATAGAGTTGGGATTCAGATTCACAACTCTATTTGATAAAAAGATAGAAGTTGGCAAAGAAAATCCGAAGAAGGAAGAGCAAGACCGCGGTCAAAGAATGAGGTGAAGACGATGGTCTCACCGGATTTGGGCGCTGGCATGGATTCCCCCTCTGTGGTGTGCCAATGGATGGCATCTTGACGCTGCAGCGCCAATCGCTTCTCCACTAGCTTCATCTTCAATGAACCGCAGTCCGACATTGGCCAAACTCCAGCAGTCATCTCTGGGATCTCAAATGGGGCCTTCGGCATTGCTGGGGGTGAGAAGATTTGGGGGAAAGACTTGCGGAGGTGTGGAATGGATGCGGTGGAGCATAATCGGATGAGTCTCGAGTGGGGAACGCAAGCTATAGCGAACCCTAGCGAGGCAGAGCACGAAGTTTGGGCGCGAAAGCTGGAAGACAAAACGATTGGTGGATTGGAGAAGATGTAGGAATCTTTTTCTCTCTCCCCGCTTTATATAGAGCCTGTGCTGATAAGTGGGCTTGGGCTGACTAACTCAGTACTGTGCCACAAGATATGAGTTTCTAAATAGCATGCTCTATTGAGCCGATTGCTGGCTATGTTAAAATCACAGTGCAGATGTTATTAACAGAAATCGATTAAATAATCAGATATGCTTCATGAAAGCCTAATTGCTGGACACATATGTTCAGGTATCTGCATTATTTATCAGGTATTGAGGATATGTCCTTATAAGGATCGACACCTGACCACATATTGAGTTAAGATCCAAGGAGTGGCACTCGGCTTACATGCTTAGCCAACAATTGCCCTGAGCAAAAATTCTTCCAGCTGACATGATGCTGAAGAGTCTAAATTCCGAGTAGTACACTACTCGGAAAAGACTAAAAGGTTAAAGATCTTTGACTTTATGATTAATTATTTCACAGTTAAGCACAAAGTTGGGGGCTACACCTAATAGGTGCGCTTATTTGGTGCACACTATTCATATTTTTCCATGAAGCCCTTCATAGTCTCGTTGCTAGCTGACATGAAGCAGGACTCGGGAGAAGAAGCACTCAGACAAAGAGTACTCGGAAGCAATGCACTTGGGAGTTTTTCACCGTGGAGGATGAGCACTCGGCATCAGCTATGACTCAACTATGAAGGTCTCAGGGGCTGCTATGGAGGCCATGGGCCCCGGGTACCTCATTGGAAGCATTTGGGCCACTCGGACAGAGGATGGGCCTAACCTTGTAATTAAGGATACAATAGGACTCGGCATACATTACCATGGACGACAACGAAAGGATATAGTCCTAGTTGGGCATGTTGTATTCCTAGAAGGAAATCTCTTGGTCAGAGTCTGATTGGGATTTCTATTATGTAACCCTGTCCCCCGGTATATAAGGGGAGGCAGGGCGCCCCTGGGGGTAGAGGAAAAGAGAGGAAGAAGCATACAATCTCACCAAAGAAACCTCAAAGGCAATGCACCACAACTGGACGTAGGGTATTACCTCATCTCAAGGGCCTGAACCTGTATAAATTTTTTCGTGTTCCTTTTCAATCCATTAAGTTTAGGTCTCACAAGTAGCCCCATATTTTTATTGCCGGTGTAAAATATCGACAGCACTGTGCAGCTTGGGCTGCCCCCATCTCTTCTTGGCCTACTCTCTCTCTGTGCGGCCCGCTTGGCCCAGCCGTCGCCCACGCGCGTGGGATTAAATCCGCGCGGCCCCGCATGTTAGTAGCACCGCCTCGGCTCGCCCTCTCGACTGCCCGATGGAGCATGTGGAGAGCCCCGATCGACTCTGCCCAGTAGTCCCGCATGTCAGCCGATGACACTGTCGTCGTGTTCCTCCTCTCGCCCACTTGCTCTCTCTCTCTCTTCTATCCCGAACTCTCCCGAGCTCTCCACGGCAGAGCAGAGCTCGCCCATCCCTCCTTGTCTCACCACCATTTAAGAGCGGAGCTCTTCGTCGTCAACCCCGCCTTCCCGTCGCTCAGCGAAACTCTCGCTGGTCAAAAGCTGGCTAAGGCCACAGCCTTTTTCCTCACCGTCGAGCTCGGAGGTCAAACCGCACGCGCGAGCTCCTTGTTCCGTCGCATCGCCATCCTCTCTGCACCCCATTTTTCCTCTCTGGAGCCCGCATGATGCGAGCCACAGTGGCCAGCTCGAGTTCACCCACCGCTGTTGCCACCGCCTCTATCCCTCGTCTTCGCGTGCGGAGTTCTCTATAAATTTTCCCGAGCTCCCTCCCCTTCGGTCACCAAGAAGCAAGCCCAAGCCAGCCTAACCACTGAGATCCTCTCTCTACTATTGCCATTGTGCACTGACTCGAACTCCCACAGCCATTCCAAAACCCCTAGACCGAACCACCGCCACCATCGAGCTCCCCGTGACGCTGCGACTCCCCTCCGCCCATCACCGCCCCCAATTAGCCCCGGGATAAGAAATCCCCAAATTCTTCCGCCGTCGTCCGCCATTGCCACCGGTCCAATCCACCCCGATAGCCACAGGAAAGCCCAATTGACCACTCCGTTTGCTTCCTTACGCAAAGCCACACTCGAAGGACCAAATCCCGAGCCCCTTCGCCGCTTCAATGGTCGTTGGGAATAAGTACTCGTCCTCCGCCGCTGCCGCCGCTACTGACCACCGCCACTGACCCTCCTCCGTCGCCTGTTTGCCCAATCCGAACCAGTCACAAGATTCCCTGTCACCTCCGTATTTTGCCGCCATCACCCATTCACCGAGATCCGCCGCCACCGGCGAGATCGGCTCTGGCCGCCGTCGGCCATCGATCCCCGCCGTGGTCAATCCCGTCGGTCCTCGCCAACATGGCTCGCCACGTGGGTGCCGCGTCGGCAGATGCGGGCCACCCTGGGCCCCTTCGGCATCCCTCTCCCCGACACTGACATGCCGGGCCCACATGTCAGCGTCCCCATCTCTCTCTTGGCACTATCACGCCAGGCCCACACGTCAGTGCCCTCCTTTCTCCTCCATTGACAACCTAGCCCCACATGTCAAACCCTTCCTCCCACTAACAATCCAGCCCTACATGTCAGCTACTGTCCTCTTCCCAACCCCTCTCTCTCTCCTTTGACACATGGGCCCCACTAGTCAGCCTTTGAATTCTTTTATTTTTTTATTCCTTTTCTTTCCTAAATAACTATAATTC
This sequence comes from Oryza meyeriana var. granulata, assembly GCA_003991445.1. NCBI lineage: Eukaryota > Viridiplantae > Streptophyta > Magnoliopsida > Poales > Poaceae > Oryza > Oryza meyeriana. The sequence goes on along the minus strand of RYFJ01001456.1, from coordinate 103,002 downwards.
TTTTATTCACAAGAAAATAATTTAAACTTTGACAAATCATAACTTTTAAATCGTAACTCCGTTTGAGCCCATTCAACTCTCAAAATGTTTCTAAAAATGAGATCTGCACACTGGTACTATTGGTTGTACATGATAGGTCCTAATTCTTGGTGTTTTTGCTTGTTTTATTTTTGCGACGCATAGAAACTGGTACCGAGGAGCCGCAGAACGAGGATTTCGTCGAGGATCCACAGGACCAGGAGCAAGGCAAGTCTCCCTTGACCATATTGAGCCCATGATTTAAAAATTATTTTGATTTATGAAACATGCATATTTAGGAACACGATTATTATCGGCCAAGATTCCTAATCGAATCTGTCAGGCCCAACCTAATTGCTGCACATTACCCTTCTTGAATAAATTGTTGCACTGTCCTTTGTAATCTTGTCATCTTGGTATTCCTACTTGAGTATGAGTATCGATGACCCCATTTTATCTAAACTAAAAATATGACGATGGGAAAACTAGGGTTTATTTAAAATGATTTTAAACCTCGGCACCCTTGGTTGAGCATTTGTGAAATAAAATAGTTTTATAAAACTTGGTCATGGGTCATCACTGCCTATGGGGCTCCGATTTCACGTGACACATAAGGACCGTTTCCTTGGGGAATTGCACTGAGCATATTACAGTGCGACCACACGGGTGGAATGGGACACCCCTGGGCGAGTAATTAGTATTCTCAGGATCGTTCGGTTGCTAATAAATGCGGGAGCGGCTGGGTGCCATGAGAGCGATATACCCCCATCCCTGAGTACAGGAAATGAGTTCCTGGTACTTGGTTAAGTAAACCTATTTATAGGGCAACGTTCTATCCTGGGAAGGCTTTGGAAAGGCCTTATCGCGAACCTCCCTGCTTGGCTAGTGTGGGAGTGAGCTCGCGTCGTGTGGGTATAGCGTGCACCCTTTGCAAAGGTTTATAAACTGTTCGAACAGCCGTGCCCAGGGTTACGGGCGGATGTGAAGTGATTCCTCTAGCGTAGATTTTATTTTACAAATATCTGTGCAATTTTTTACGGGTTGGGATTTGCTACCAGAATAAGTCTATGTGACTGATGGATGGCCTGTGTGGCCTGAAACGGCCTATGTGACCCGGGGTGTTGACTGACACCATAATTAAATTGTGCGAGTTAAGTAGCAATTTTAAAATGAGAATCTACTTAAATGGAGGTACTAGTGGAGAGTACACTCCGAATCAGGATATGTGACAAGTCTCAGACTTGTGGAATGGGTTGAGATGCGAGTCTCTTCCCGACTAACTTAATCGTGGTGAGTTGTTGCAAAGCAAATCACGGAATGGATTGAGGCGTGAGCTTCTTTCCGACAACTTAAAAGAGCACACTTAGATATTTTCCAAAAAAAACACAAAAATCTTTGAAAACCACATTTTGCAAAATAACCCTAGCCTTCTTTGCTAACCCCTTGCATGCCACATATTTTCCGTGACTTGCTGAGTACCTTGCGTACTCACCCTTGCTTACTTTTCCCCTCAGAAGTCTATGAAGATAAAGATCCCACTTTCAGCGAGTATTATCAGGAACAAGCAGAGTACGATGAGTTTTAGGGTCTAGGTCCCAAGCTTTTGCTTGTGGGTATTAGGTTCATCTGTGTTTTCTGTTGCCTACTTTTGTAATGTGTCGTTGTATGCCTTGGGTTCTGTTCGGGCTACAACCTATGTAAGGAATATGTGAAATAAATAAAGCAGGTCTGGCAATGATCCACCAATGTCCTGTATATATTAGCTGGTCTCCTGGGACTAGTACAGGTATTACAAGTAATGGTGTTCCTCTTCTGTTGGCCTATACGGGTTAACGAGAGAGGGGCGTTATAGAGGTGACATCAGAGCCTAGGTTTGGCCCCTAGGAACGAAACCCCATGTTAGGAAGGCCCTAAGGACTATACGTTCTAAAACTATTTGCGAAAACTTAAGACTTTCTTACTTCTTTCCCCACTTATCAAAATTTTGAAATTTTTTTTACTAACTCCTTTACTTGTTTTCAAATTGTAGATGGCTACTAGCGGCACTCACCTCTCCTACGGTGAAGGTCAGGGAGGCTTAGTCGAGATTCTCCGAGAGTTGGCTCACTACCTTGGATACTCCACTCCATAGTTTGCAGGTTTTGCCATCGCCACCGTTCCTCCCCGTTGCCGCCTTACTCTTTGCCTCTACCCCCTCCGCCCTGAGTTACGCCATCACCGTTTCGTGGTGGTGAGGCCTACACTCTAGCTCGCCTATCAGGACGTGGCATTCGCAGCCATTCGTCGTCTCTATTACCAGCACTACCCTCTTCTCGATTCCTCTTGTTTTCGCCTTCTTCCCCACCGACTGTGACCAGTACTACCCTCTTCTTGATTCCTCTCGTTTTCCCCTTCTTCCCCACCGAGTTAGTGGATCATCCACTTGCATCTACCCGTGCACTTGCCGTGAGTCATCTCCTTCTTTGACTTGTTTTGTTGAGATGACCACCACCCGGCACCACGAGTACCGCCGTCTCTTAGAGGCATACCGTAGCCTCGAGAGGCACTACCACTCCCTCCGAGACTTCATCCCTCCATCCCCACGCACCCTGACCTCCGCCCACTCCTCCGACTTTCCCGACCCCACTGAGGGGTATGCCGCCACTCCTAGAGTTCCTCTCTGACTCCACCTTCCTCTCCACCTCGTCACTGACGCCGCATGACTGCACGCGAGTACCTTGTGTAGTTTACTCCTCGCCTAGCCACTACCCCCGCAGCTGCTGCCCCAGCCACCACTACTACTCTAGCCGACGCCCCCGCACTAGCCCCTGCACCTATCGCAGCCGTCCCACTATCGGTTGCTCCTGTCCTACCGTCCTCCCACCTTCCTGTCCCGTCTGAGGAGGAGGATCCTTCTGAGCGTGTGCTGATCGGGAGCGAGGAGCAGGAGTAGAGCAGCAGTAGTGTGTAGCAGCAGGATGTAAATAGTGGACGTCAGACCTTTTGTATCGTTGCCAACTCACTAGGAGTCGTGGTGAGTAGTGCGTGTGTGTGTTATGTATGGTAGTCCATGTCTTGTATGGTGTGCATCTAGTCCTAGCGACTTGGTCACCCCTCTCGTATATAAATAAAGTACTTACGTTTTAAAAACCACTTTGTGCTTGTGTGTTCCTTTCTTCCTTTACTCCTTCCCTCATCATTCTTCTCCCTTTTTCCCTATAGATGGCTCACTGTAACCAACGACCGAGACGCGTTTCAGCCTGATATGGATATGAGAATGACCAAGTACTGGCTCGAAACCAAGGACACAAACAAGATCAAGAACAAGGATCTAAGAACAATGTAAACACACCCCCTCACCCTAACCCAGCTCAATAGGACTTGCCTTCACCCCCACCACTAAACATAGAACCACAACAAATCTTAGCTATCCAAACACAAATCCTACAAGGCATAGCTCAGAGTCTGGCCATGCTCTAGCAAAATCCTCAACAAGCTCCACCCAATGGAAGGGCCAACCTCATAGAATTCCTCCAATCCCTTCCCCCGGAGTTTTCTCAAACCGCTAAACCAGTGGAAGCCGATGATTGGCTTAAGGACGTGGAACGGAAACTTAACCTAGTACAATGCACCCCCATCGAGAAAAGGTTATTCGCGGCACATCAATTAAGAGAAACCGCCGCGGATTGGTGGGACAACTACTGCGTCGCCCATGAGGATGCCTCGACTATCACGTGGGAGGAATTTGCAACCGCCTTTTGGGCCGCCTACATGCTTGAGAGCATCATCGACATGAAAAGAGTAGAATTTGAGCAACTCAAACAAGGATCCTCTAGCATAAATCAGTACCTGAGCCGTTTCAATAAGTTGGCTCGGTACGCTACTGAAGAAGTGAACACGGATAAAAAGAAGATCCGACGGTTTCTCAAAGGCATGAACGTGGGAATACGGATCCAACTTATAAGCCACGATTTCCCCACGTTTCAGAAAATGATTGACAAGGCCTTGTTGGTGGAAGACACCTGCAAGGAAGCCGATGACTATCGGAAGAGAAAGATGGCTCATTCCGAATCAAACCCCCGTGGTGGGCAACGACCAAGGATGACCCAGCCAACCCAAAATCATCTGGATATCCCACAATACAATCGACCCACTAGGTACACTCCTTGCCCACCACTGCCACAACAACCTTGACCAAGTAACTTCACCTCAGGCTCTAGGGGAAGTAACCCTGCCCCAACCACTACCTAGCCAAGGAATCCAACTAATCTCACCGGGATAAGGTGCTACGGCTGTCACGATTACGGGCACTATGCCAAGGACTGCCCTAAGAACAAGGAGGCCACCGCATCCACATGGTCGAACGTCAGTACTGCCAGAGCCCCTGCACCGGCACCAGGAAGGACCGCTCCGTAAGCTAGTGGGCAAGCTTCTCGTGCAACTTTGACCTTTGGAAGGGGCCGAGTGAATCACATCCAGGCCGATATGGCCCAGGAAGATCCAGACGTGGTCATGGGTACGTTTCTCCTCAACTCCATACTCGTAGTCATTTTGTTTGATTCAGGAGCTTCCCATTCATTCATCTTTTGGACTTTGGTGAACAAAAATAGTTGGGATACCCGGGACTTGAGGGTACCGATGATCGTACACTCCCCAGGAAGGGAGATGAGGTCAGATCTATCGTGCCCAAAAGTAACCTTGGAAATAGAAGGGGGTTAGATTCCTAGCCAGCCCCATCGTCCTACAATCCCAAGAGTTAGACCTGATCCTAGGAATGGACTGGTTGGCTGAACACAAGGGACAAATAGACTGTGCTGACAAAACCATGACCATACAAGGACCCAACGGGCAAGAAGTAAAATTTACCCCTTCAGAAACTAGAATGACCCGACCAATCCTAACTAGCTTTTAGGCCACCCCCTTGGAAAGTGTGCCTGTCGTAAATGAGTATCCAGATGTGTTCCCTGAGGAACTACCAGGAATGCCACCAGATCAGGAAATAGAATTTTCCATTGAATTAGCACCAGGGACCGCTCCTATATCTAAACGACCATACAGAATGGCTGCAAATGAACTGGCTGAAGTTAAGAAACAAATTGAGGAATTAGAAGCTAAAGGTTTTGTCAGGCTAAGCACATCCCCTTGCGGAGCCCCAGTGCTCCTGGTTAAGAAAAATGATGGAACTCAACGGATGTGCGTAGATTATCGAGCCTTGAACGAAGTAACCATAAAGAACAAGTATCCGTTACCTCGGATTGATGACTTGTTTGATCAACAAAAAGGAGATGCCGTGTTCTCTAAAATAGATCTGAGGACTGGATACCATCAATTAAAGATTAGGCCACAAGACATACCCAAAACCGCCATCTCTACAAGATATGGCCTATACGAGTATACGTTTATGTCGTTCGGACTCACCAATGCCCCAGCCTACTTCATGAACTTGATGAATAAGATATTCATGGAGTATCTCGACAAGTTCGTCGTGGTATTTATAGATGATATCCTCATCTACTCTAGGGATGAGCAAGAACATGCCGAGCACTTGAGACTGGTCCTAGGAAAATTAAGAGAACACAAATTGTACACCAAATTCTCGAAGTGCGAGTTTTGGCTGGATCGAGTGGCTTTTCTAGGACATGTCATCTCGGCCCAAGGAGTAGAAGTGGACCCAAGTAAGATTGAGACAGTCCTTGCTTGGAAATCCCCAACCTCGGTCACCAAAATCAGAGGTTTCTTAGGATTAGCCGGATATTATCGAAGATTTATTGAAGGATTCTCTAAGATAGCCAAGCCTATGACCGAGTTACTAAAGAAGAAAAAGAAATTTGAATGGATGGAAGCTTGCGAGAAAATCTTCCAAGAACTAAAAAGAAGGCTAACCACCGCCCCTGTCCTAACCTTGCCTAATATCCGGAAAGATTTCGAGATATATTGTGATGCCTCTAGGCAAGGACTCGGATGTGTATTGACGCAAGAAGGAAAAGTGGTAGCCTATGTATCTAGACAACTAAGGCCACACAGGATGAACTACCCAACTCACAACTTGGAACTCGCCGCCATAATACATGCCCTAAAGATATGGAGGCACTATTTGATCGTCAATCGGTGTGAAGTATACACCGATCATAAAGTCTGAAATATATATTTACTTAAACCTACGACAAAGAAGGTGGCTAGAGTTATTAAAAGATTACAACCTAGGGATACACTACCACCCTAGAAAAGCCAACATAGTGGCCGAAGTTGAAAAAGTTATTGCAACCCCACCTTAGCACGACCACCTCAACCGGAATTATGCAACGAGCTCAGGAAACTCTGGGTAACCGTGGTAAACAAAGGAACACTCGCCACTCTGGTAGTCCAACCTACCCTAGAAAGTCTAATTCAAGAAGCCCAGAAAGAAGATAAGGAAATCAAGGCCATTAAGGAGAATATCCCCAAGGATAAGGCCCCTGGCTTCTCGATAGATGAACAAGGAACCCTATGGAATGGAAAGAGGATATGTGTACCCGATAACGAGGAGTTAAGAAACCTTATCCTTAAGGAAGCCCATGAATCTGCATACTCGATACATCCTAGGAGTACAAAAATTTACCAATATCTTAAAGAGCATTATTGGTGGTCTAGGATGAAAAGAGATGTCGCCGAATACGTCGCCATGAGCGATATTTGCCAAAGGGTAAAAGCGGAACACCAGAAACCCGCAGGATTATTACAACCCTTGAAGATTCCCGAATGGAAGTGGGAAGAAATTAGAATGGATTTTATAACTGGCCTACCAAGGATGCCCAACGGATACGACTTGATTTGGGTGGTTGTGGATCGACTCACCAAAGTAGCTCACTTCATACCCGTTAAGACCACCTACATAGGAAAGAAACTAGGAGAGTTGTATATGACCAAAATAGTATGCCAGCACGGAGTTCCCAAGAAAATAGTGTCAGATCGAGGGACCTAGTTTACCTCAAGATTTTGGGAACAATTACATGAGGCCTTGGGGACCCATCTCAACTTCAGTACCGTGTATCACCCTCACACAGACGGTCAAACCAAAAGGTTGAACCAGATTCTCGAAGACATGTTGAGAGCATGCGCCCTAGACTTTGTAGGGACATGGGACCTCTGCCTACCCTACGCTGAGTTCTCTTATAATAATAGCTACCAAGCCAGCATCAAGATGGCCGCAAATGAGGCACTATATGGATGCAAGTGCCGTACCCCACTCTGTTGGACCGATGTGGGAGAGAAACAAATATTTGGACCTGATCTCCTAAAAGACGTAGAACAAAAAGTAAAAATAATAAGGGAACATCTGAGAGTAGCCCAATCCCGATAGAAGAGCTACGCCGACAATCGATGCCGCAACCTAGAGTTCGAAATTGGAGACCACGTATACCTAAGAGTATCCCCGTTGCGTGGTATGAAGAGATTCGGTATGGCTGGAAAGTTCTCCCCTAGGTTTATAGGTCCCTATCCTATCACCGCCCGATGAGAAATTGCCTACCAATTACAGGTACCAATCCACCCCAATAGCCACAGGTAAGCCCAATTGACCACTCCGTTTGCTTCCTTACGCAAAGCCGCACTCGAAGGACCAAATCCTGAGCCCCTCTGCCGCTCCAATGGTCGTCGGCGGCAACCACTCGTCCTCCACCACCGCCGCCGCTACTGACCGCCGCCACCGACCCTCCTTTGCCTCCTATTTGCCCTATCTGAACCGGTCACAAGATTCCCCGTCGCCTTCTCATTCCACCGCCATCGCCCGCTCGCCGAGATCCGCCGCCGCCGGCGAGATCAGCTCCAGCCACCGTCGGCCATCGATCCCTACTGTGGTCAATCCCGTCGGTCCTTGCCAACGTGGCTTGCCACATGGGCCCCTCGTCGGCAGACGTGGGCCACCCTGGGCCCCTTGGCATCCCTCTCCCCGACGCTGACACACTGGGCCCACATGTCAGCGTCCTCGTCTCCTCTTAGCGCTGACACGCTGGGCCTACACGTCAACGCCCCCCTCTCTCCTCCACTAACAGCCTATCCCCACCTGTCAACCCCTTCCTCCCACTGACTAACTTAATCATGGTGAGTTGTTGCAAAGCAACTCAAGGAATGGATTGAGGCGTGAGCTTCTTTCTGACAACTTAAAAGAGCACACTTAGATATTATGCAAAAAAACACAAAAATCTTTGAAAACCACATTTTGCAAAATAACCCTAGCCTTCTTTGCTAACCCCTTGCATTCCACATATTTTCCATGACTTGATGAGTACTTCGTGTACTCACCCTTGCTTACTTTTCCCCTCAGAAGTCTATGAAGATGAAGATCCCACTCTCGGCGAGTATTATCAGGAACAAGCAGAGTACGACGAGTTTTAGGGTTTTGGTCTAGGTCCCAAGCTTTTGCTTGTGGGTATTAGGTTCATCTGTGTTTTCTGTTGCCTACTTTTGTAATGTGTCGTTGTATGCCTCGGGTTCTGTCCGGGCTACAACCTATGTAAGGAATATGTGAAATAAATAAAGCAGGTCTGACAATGATCCATCGATGTCCTGTATGTACTAGCTGGTCTCCTGGGACTGGTACAGGTATTACAGGTAATGGCGTTCCTCTTCTGTTGGCCTATACGGATTAACGAGAGAGGTACATTACACCTCAGCCCGAGCCGAGTGCCGCCCCAGCCCCCGAGATCAAGGTGGCGCACTCGGCTGAACCGCAAGCCTCTCCCAATCGGGACATCACAAGGCCAGCCGAAGACCCAGTCGCTGAGCTGACTGAAGAGCCAACACCTCCTGAGGGCCCCTGACCTAGAACCCCCTCTCCTCTGTTGTCCTCATCATCAGAGGAGGCGACCTCCCCAGGCTCGAAGCCCCTCCACCCAATTTTCCCCGGGTATTCTATTGGGTTAACCCAGAGGGAAGCGATGATATCCTGGAGCTGAACAAAGAAGCTACTAAAAAGGAGTGGATCAAGCAGATGGAGGCCACCATTAAGGCTTCGAGGCAGGTCCAGGTATGCGACTCGGCTGACTATAACCTCAACTTCATATTGGTTGTCTGATCTTGTAGTTGTGTAGCAATAACTCGCCTTGTTTGAAAATAATCTTGCTTTGCAGAAAATCGTTGACTGGTATGAAAAGTTGAGTTAGGCACTCGCCCGGCTCACTCCTCAAATCTCTCAATTTACCTAGCTCTTGGCCGAGAAGAACGAGTTGGAGCGGACCAGTAAGGAGAGGGAAGCCTAGTTGAGGGACTCAGTCAACAAGCTGCGGTACGAGAAATATGAAAAGATTGGGAGCATCAGAGGTAAGCATCCCCTTAGCCCAAGTTGCTCCAAGTCCCCTTAGTATGTCTCTGATCTTCAAACTTACTTGGCCATAGCTCGAGAAATCGAACGCCTGAAGAAAGAGCTGAAGGAGCTCGAGAAGGCGAAGACCAAAGTAGATGCTGAGTTTGCAAGTAAGTTGCATGTCTGCTTCTAAATTTTAGCTGACTAGATAACCAAGTTTCCTCATATCCTCTCTAGATGAGCAGCCTTCAAGACAAATGCGCAGATGCAATTCAACTCGTTCAGTGAAGAAATCAAGGCAATAGAGAATTCACGGAGTGCCATAGTGGACTCGGCGAAGGCTCTATTGGACATCATGCAGTCATGCCAAGCTAGATCCAGTTCAAGCACTGCCCAGGTGTTACAACGCCTTCGAGATGCTTCGGTAGTCTTGCAGGAATTTGCCATCGAGCATGCCACCTTGGGAATTTGCCAAGCCCTTGCCATGACCAAGTCTCTCTACCCCCGGGTGGACTTTGAGGTGGTCGGTGAGGGGTTTGCTGAGGGCACCACTTCGGAGCAAGGATTGGAGCTGATCAACCAGACAAGGCCCACTGCAAGGGCAATAGCTAAAGATCTGCCGCTGTAAAATAAACTCTTCTGAGTGGTCTATGTATGAGAAAAACAAAAATGATCTGTATATATTGTAAATACTTTTGTCTGTTGCAAAATTTGGCTGAGTGCATGCTTTATTGCAGCCGTCATTAGTTTTACCCGACTAGCCAGTCTACACCGAGTGTTAAGGACCAACTTAAAAAGTGTTTATGCTACAGGTCTATACTTGGCAAGAGTTAGCGTGATCGTTATAAAACTTCATGACATAGATAAAACAAACTCGAACTCTAGTGATAACAGAATATGTGTTATCATCATGTAGCCCCGACTCACTACTCGGTTGAAACAATCGGCGTAGTGACTCAGAGTAAAAAAACTTTATTTATATATATGAATTGAGTACAATGCTTAGGTATAGAAAAGATGTAGCTGTTCTATGTTCCATAAGTTATTGATTAGGATGCCGTCTTCTATCTTCAGTCGATAAGCACCTAGACGTGTCACCTCAGTGATAATGAACGGCCCCTCCCATAAGGGAGATAATTTGTGCCTGTCTTTGGTGGTTTGTGTTTTTCTCAAAACGAGATCATCCACTAAAAAGGCATGGCCACAGACATTACGATTGTGATAACGACGCAAGGCTTGAAGATATCATGCCGATTGTATAGTTGCGATGTCCCTTGCTTCTTCCAACTGATCAAGCTCGACCAGTCGGTCTTCGTTTGATTTGTCTTCTAAGTGGGCCCGGACATGCGGAGAGCCAAACTCCAACTTGGTTGGTGTGGAGGCCATGGGCCCTGAGTACCTCATGAGGAGCTTTCTGGCCACTCAGATAGAGGATAGGCGCAATCCTGTAATTAGGGATGCAACAGGACTCGGTGAATATTACCTTGTACGATAAGGAAAGGACATAGTCCTAGTCGGTTACGTTGTATTCCTAGAAGGAAATTCCTTAGTCAAGTCCGACCGGGATTCCTACCTTGTAACCTTACCTTCTCGGTATATAAGGAGAGATGAGGAGCCCTCTGGGGCAAGAGAAGAACATCATACACAATCTCACTAGAGAAACCTCAAAGGCTATACACAATAGCTAGAAGTAGGGTATTACCTCACCTCGAGGGCCTGAACTAGGATAAATTGTCTCGGGTTCCTTTGCAGTCCATCAAGTTTAGGTCTCACGAGTAGCCCTATATTATTATTGCTGATATAAAACATCGACAATTGGCGCGCCAGGTAGGGGCATCGGCGAGATCATCCTCGACAAGCCTGATAGATTCAACCACCGGAGTCGATGGCGTTAAGTTCTTCCCTGGGCAAACGATTAGCTTTGGGAGCCTTGACTTCATCGCCGATAAGTTTGCCGACCTCACCTTGTCCGACTCAGACTCAATCTGATTAGCTAGAAATCAAGCCGACTCCGCGCCAGTCAGCCTACTCAACGCTGCAGTAATCTTCGGTGACATGCTGCGGCGATCCTCAAGATGCCCAGGCCTTGAGACAACTCTTTCTTTCGGTGTTCGACACGGACTCGGCCTCGAGCCGGCCGAGATCGGGCTAAGAGAGGAGGAGATCGTCAATCTTCTGTTCGGACTCGGCAATGCTGTAGATAACTTCAATCAATATCTAATGCGATGGGCCCGATCCCCTGGAGTTCAACTTGGATATGGCCCAGAGCCGCTCGAGATTGGATCTAGGGAGGTCGGAGTCATAATTACCCTCCTCAACTACTCTGATTCGGACTCTTAGTCGAACAGTAGTTCGGCAAGATTCTCTCCACCCCGCAAAATCTTCATGGCGTCCAAGGGCTCAACTCCCACTCAAGATGCATGCCGACTACACGATCAGCAAGAGGAGGAGGCTCGCCGACTGCGTGAACAATAGGAGGAAAAAGCACGACGTCTACAAGCCGAGCGTGACACATGCAATGACAATCTACGCAAGGCTGGGCGTACTACTCAATAGGAGATCCTCCAAACTTGAGTCGGTGACCATGACGTCTTCGTGACTCCACAACAGAACGTAGTGGCCGCTGCCACTTTATTGGACACTTTCCAGTTCGAGCCTAATCACCAAGCCACCCTGACGATTGCAAGGATCAAGGGTATGATTACCACTGCAGCATGCCAGCAGCAGCAACAGTCGGGAGACACGCTCATACCGTCCAACAAGACGGCTTCTGATACGGCGATCTCATCTGCCTCAGCACAACACCGGGCGGCTGGCTCTAGTCAGCCATGCACGGAGTCACGCCACACGTCACGCGGCAAGCAAAACGACGACCGACGGTGGCGACATCAGGATGACCGCCGCGACAACCGGGATGCCCGAGGCCGACTACAGCACGACCTCTGGCAAGATATCAACGCCCGACGACGAGAACGCGAGGAAGATGAGCGCCACCAACTGGAAGACGAGAACGAGCACTTCAGCCTCCACCACGAGCGGTTTCATCGCCACAGTCAGGGTCGGAGCCATCACCTGGACGACGGAGTACCAATGTCTACTGTCACACCCTAAATTTTCCCCCTAATTAGCCACACAAAAATATCTGAGAAAATGTCCCAAGAGAATAAAATAAAAAGGGCCAAATCAATTAATTAAATGTCAAAATGCAAATTAATAAATTACTGTGGTTGGGAATAATTTTCTTTTATTCCACTTGCCAAAATATATTAACAGGATTTTTATTAGAATTTTCAGAGCACAAGAAGTATTTTTAATAAATCAAAAACGATTATCAGAATTAAATTTTCACTGGAAAATCACTTTCTTTTCTTTTCTTTCTCTTTTTCCCTTTTTCTTCGATTTTTTCCCTCCCACTGGGCCGCGGCCCAGTACTATGCCGCTGTCCTCCGCGTGCGGCCCGTGCTCGCGCGCCTTCTCATAGGCCCACCCATCAGCCACCCGTCCTGCTCGCTCTCTCGCTGCGCCGTGGGGCTCGCCCATCAAGCCGCCTCACTCGCTCGCTCCCTCGCCCTCCCGCTGACAGGCCGGGCCCGGCTGTTAGCTCCTTCGTTCTCCTCTGTCCAGATCGGCGCCGTGACCCGTCTCCCTGCGCACCTGTCCTTGGTTCAAACGGCACAGGACCAGGTTGCCCACTCCCCCACGATCTCCGGCGCCATCACTCCCTCACGCGCACGACGCCACCACTGCCGCACTCAATCCCATGAGAAATGGAGCTGTTTCGACCACGATCTCTCCTACCAGAGTGCATAAAAACCTTCGCCGACCTCTCCTCTTCCTTTTCCCTCAGACACTGACGCCTCCCGAGCTCCCTAGCACCCCGCGCCACGTGATCCAGAGCCGCCGCCACGCTCCGTCACCTTTAGCCGCCTGCCGCTGCCACTGTAGCCGCCGGCAGACCGCGCGCTCGCCACTGCCAGCTCCACCACACTCATGCGACACTAGGCCGCTGCATCCGGGAGCCTCTACGCCATCGGAGACCCATGCTCGCCGTCGTCCTCCTCGGTAAGCCGTTCCGCCGGCTTGTAGCCGCGTCGTCCCATCGATCTCTTCGGCCATTTCGGCTCTAAATCCTCCCTATATCTTTGCCAGGACCCCCTCGACCTCGTCCACGCCTCCGTCGTCGGAAATCCTCGTCGGAACGCCAACTTTGCCGTCGTCCCGTACCTCGGCCGCCACCTATCGCCTCTGTTCGCTGCCGTTCACCGCTTTCCGGCTGCCGCAAATCCTCGGTGAGCACCCCTTTGTCTCCCTCATTCTCTCCCGCAGCTCGTCACCGTTCACCGGGGGCCGAATGGTCGCCGGCGGCGACCATCGGGCCGCGCCAGCGGGGGCGAGCCCACTTTTGTCCGGGGCCATCTGATCTGCCTCTGGGCAGATCCAGACTGGCCGCGTGGCGCCCCGCGGGTGCTCGCTTCATCCGCCACGTCGGCGCCACCCGTGCGCCGCGTTGGCCCGTCGGCCCGCCGTGGCTGCCGCGTGGCAGCCATGTGGCCACCTTCCGCTAGGCCGCGGTGGACTCAATCCACCGTGCGCCATCCTCCCCTATGTCGCCGACCTATGGGGCCCACCTATCGGCGCCAGCTCCTGGGGTCAGTGATGCATTAATTCAATTTATTGTGCAATAAATCGGTTAGCAATTGTTTTGTATAGGAAAATCACAGTAAAACTTTAAAAATTCATAACTAATTCATATGAACTCCGATTAAGTCCATTCAAATTTCATTAAATCCAGAGAAATGCCAAGAATTCATTAAAAATATTTTCAGCTCATGTTTGACTACCCACATTTACTATTTTTAATTGTTTGTGCATTATCTGTTATAGAATCCGACACCGGTGACTCTTCTGTGTACTACGAGGTTGTAGCCGAGTACGTCAAGCCGGAGCAAGGGAAGTCACACTATAATCTTGATCATTATGTACCTCCATTTTGCTAAAATGTTTTGTTTATTCAACTAAACATGCATGTTTTTGTTATTTCATGTAGTGTGGTTTATGACCCATAAATTGATAAGACTATGCCTTAGTCATTGAACCTTGTTCCTTGTCACCTGGGTAACAACGTGATTAGAATACTATTCTTAGGATGCTTAGCCATGCTTAGAAACTATTAGTTCACCTGGGAATTAAATATTATCATTTACATTATTTGGTTTGACTCAATGTCGAAAAATAGAACTTTGGATATGTTAATGTTAAATTACTAAAATTTGACCTAAATGGTAGGCTGTGGGTGCATGGTTTTGCTGGTCGCACCTATGGCAATTAAGGACCGGTTCACGGAAACCCCTTGGGCAATTACTTGTACTTTCCACAAGCCAGCGTGGGCAACGGCTGGGCTTGTAGCGTTTCTTCTCCCTCTCCTAGGCACCGATGGTGAGGATGGGCGTGATGGAGTTGGGTCGGCCTGGGGTAGGGCTGATCGGTTTCCGGATCCATTGTGGCGCAAGGGGGGTAGCCTAGCCGATATGGTGTGCTCTGTCGGTAGATGCAACCTTAGCGTGGTGTGGATGGTTAGGGAGAGGTTGTGTGAACGGTCCTGTCACAGCCTCTTGCAGGGTGTCATGGTGACACATCGGCACACGGGAACGTGTGTGGGGCTATGTCTTGTGGGTACAGTTGTACACCTCTGATCAGAGTTAAATCTATTCGAATAGCTATGCCTGCGGTTATGGGCATGTTGGTTAAGACTCACTGTGATTAGTCTCACCCTTACTTAATTAACTTGACTTAATGGAACTGGTATAGTTCAAGCGAATGGTTGGGCCTGGTTAACGTGGTGTAATGTTGAACAGTGGAGGATTAATATTGTTCAATTAATCAACCTTTTTACCGTTTGCAAACTACTACTATTTACAACTGCTTGTACGCAAATAAACCTCTAGCCTACCCTTGCCCCTGTGCATTGTGCATATTTGTGGGTGTGGTTTGTTGTGTACTGTGGGTGGTAGTCAGCCTTGCTCCTTTTCCCCCCTCTTAGTGGTGGAGTACGTGTCTGATGATGATCAACTGGAGGACTAGGCTAGCTCCACCGTCAAGATGCCTGTGGATTGGAAGCCTCCGCTTGTCTAGCTGTGAATAGGCTTTATTCATTTTTACCGCTGCATTTATGTAATATGATTTTATTCTGTTTGTAAGATGCACTTTGTATGGCAACTTGGAATTGTGTACCCTGGCTTTCCTGGGCAGGGATTATTACACATGAATGTTCAGAATTTTAGTGGTGAATTTCTAGGTGTTACATTTACCCATGAGCTACAACAAGTTGACTGGCCATCTGGCTTCATGCCGACTGGAATTGAAAAATACGATGGGAAGACCAATCCCGAGTCCTGGCTCATAGTTTACACTCTGGTGATCCACGCAGCCGGAGGTGACCACAAAACCATGGCTACCTACCTCCTGGTCGCCCTAGCCAACTCGGCAAGGACATGGCTAATGGGGCTTCCCAGGCAGTCAATTGGCTCTTGGGGAGAACTCCGAGAACACTTCATTGAAAATTTCCAAGGAACATATGAGAGACCTACTTCCGAGTACGACTTATATCAATGCCATCAAAGGAAGAATGAGTCTCTGTGCGATTTCATCAAGAGGTTTTCTGAGAAGAGGAACTCGATCCCAAAGATCAAGGACAAGGTCGTCATCGCCACCTTCCGCAAGGGAGTTAAGGACACCTCGTTCATCACCAAGTTTACTCGAAAGCCTCTGGCTTCTGTCAAAGCTCTATTTTATATTGCCAACAAATTCGCTGATTCGGCCGATGCGGTCGCTGAGGCCCTGGACGACAAGAAGGAGCCCCGATAGAAGGACAAGAAAGACACAGACAACACAACCCCGACTAAGTCCAGCAACCTCAAGCGCAAGTGGACAACGTTGTGGCAGCTATGGAGTGCAGTCGGCCGTGACCATCAAGAACGGATGACTACTAGAAAGTCATGAACGGACCATGCCCTTTCCATCCAAAAGGGAACTACACGGCCAAAGATTGCTTCATGCTCAAGAAGTTCGCTTCCGAGCAGACATCAATGTCTGGTGACAACAAGAACAAGGACAAGCCAGACTTGGGCGTAGCCAGCGACTATCAAGATCCCCAAGCTGAGCTCAACCACATCTTCGGAGGGCCGTCTGCCTACGAGTTCAAGAGAAAACAGAAGCTAACAGCCCAGAAAGTCAACTCAGTCTCAACAGATGCCCCGCAATACCTGCGTCGGTCAAAGATGGCAATCACATTTGATCGTGCAGATCACCCCAACCGAGTCACGCATCCAGGGCGTTATCCACTCGTCCTGGATCCGGTCATCAGAAGTATCAAGCTGAAGAAGGTTCTTATCGATGGAGGAAGCGCTCTCAACATAGTGTTCTCCAAGACGCTCAATGAGATGAAAATTCCTCGATCCGAGCTGTGGCCCAGTACAGCACCCTTCCACGGGGTAATCCCCAGCCTCTCTTCCACTCCACTCGGACAGATCACTCTGCCAGTCACCTTTGGGATGCAGGAGAATTTCCGCACTGAGAATATCTTCTTCGAGGTTGCCAACTTCAAGACCACGTATCACGCCATACTCGGACAGTGAGCACTAGCCAAGTTCATGGCAGTGCCTCATTACATATATATGTTGCTCAAGACGCCAGGACCAGCAGGAGTACTTTCCCTGCACAGCGATGTCAAGCAAGCCTTCACCTGCAACAAGGAGAGCTGCGAGCTGGCCCAATCTCAAGAAGCGATAATTGGGCGGAACAACATCCGACTAGCCGCGACAACTGTACATGAGGACAGCCAAGTTCCGGCAAAAAAGTAGCCAAGTTAGGAATTTCAATGGAATCAGAAACAAAGAAGATCCCCCTAGACCGTTCCAACCCGTCCAAGACTGTGCTCGTCGGGACTGGACTCGACCCAAAATAGGAAGACATGCTCGTCACCTTCCCTCAGGCAAATAGGGATATTTTTGCTTCAAAACCTTCTGACATGCCTGGTGTACCAAGGGAGGTGATCGAGCATTCCCCCAACGTCAAGCTAGATGCCAAACCAGTCAAACAATGGTTCTAGCGCTTCCCACAAGACCACAAAGATGCTATTCGGGAGGAGATTACCAAACTCCTTGCAGCTGGGTTCATCAAAGAGATCTACCACCCGGATTGGCTGGCAAACCCAGTTCTGGTCCGGAAGAAGAACGGTAAATGGCGCATGTGCGTCAACTACACTGACTTGAACAAAGCATGCCCTAAGAATCCATTTGGTCTACCGAGAATAGATCAGGTGGTTGATTCAGTGGTGGGGTGCGAGTTGCTCAGTTTTCTCGACTGTTACTCGGGATATCATCAAATCAGCTAAAGGAGGACTGCCTAAAGACTTCTTTTATCATGCCATTCAGTGCATACTGCTATGTCACAATGCTGTTCGGGTTGAAAAACGCTGGCGCAACATATCAATGTGCTATCCAGTGGTGTCTTCACACTCAACTCGGGTGCAATGTGGAAGCATATATCGATGACGTGGTAATTAAGACGAAAGTCAAGGAAGACCTCATCGCCAACTTAGAAGAAACTTTCCAAAGCCTTCAGAGATTCAAGATGAAGTTGAACCCGGAGAAGTGTGTCTTCAGAGTACCTTCGGGAAAGTTACTTGGCTTCATAATATCACAGCGAGGCGTCGAGGCTAATCCAGAGAAAGTCAACGCTATCATGAACATTGCACCCCCGACTAGCCAGAAGGACATATAGAAGCTGACTAGCTGCATGGCGGCACTCAGCCGATTTGTTTCACGACTCGGCGAACGGGGCATGCCCTTTTTCAAATTACTGAAGAAAGCTGACAATTTTCAATGGATACCTGAAGCCCAACAAGCCTTATGCCCTAGGAACCACTTATGTCATATCTGGTGGCAACCACTCAGGTAGTCAGCACGGTGTTGGTCATAGACCGGGTAGAGCTTGGGCACATACAAAAAGTACAGAGACCAATCTACTTCCTCAGCGAAGTCCTAGCTGACTCCAAGATAAGATATCCCTAAGTCCAGAAGCTGCTCTATGGTTTACTCATAACTGTCTAGAAGTTGGTGCACTATTTCCAGTCGTATCAAGTCACAATCATCACATCGTATCCACTCGGGGACGTCCTACACAACCGTGAGGCCACTGACAGAATCGCTAAATGGGCGCTCGAGCTAATGGCATTTGATATTGTCTTTCAACCTCGGACAGCAATCAAGTCACAGGCACTGGCCAACTTCATAGCCGAGTGGACGAAGGTTTAGACGGCTACACCAACGGACAAGTTAGAATACGGGATGATATACTTCAATCGTTCTCTACGGATCTGTGGAGCAGGGGCGAGCGTTGTTCTGACGTCACCCACTGGGGAAAAATTGAAATACGTCCTCCAGATTCATTTTCCAGAATCCCACAATGTCGCCGAGTACAAAGCACTCATCCACAGGCTCTGCATCGCCATATCACTCGGCATCCGCTGACTGGTAGTACGCGGAGATTCTCAACTTGTGGTCAACCAAGTCATGAAAGACTGGACGTGTCTGGACGACAACATGGCGGCATATTGTCAGGAAGTATGAAAGCTGGAAAACAAGTTCGACGGGCTGGAGATCACACATGTGCTGCGACAATATAACGAAACTACAGACGAGTTAGCCAACATGGAATCCAAATGAGAAGTGGTCCCGACTGGAATCTTTGTTGAGCAACTATTGGAGCCGTCAGTCAAGAAAAAACCAGTACTCGAGCAGTCAGAGGATGAACCTACCCCGGCAACAAATGAAGTACTAATCATCTCTCAAGATTGACGGACTCCAATTATCAGGTTTCTCCTGGAAGACGAGCTCCTAGTAGATCACAACAAGGCCGAGCGGATCAAACGTCAAAGCAAAAATTTCCTCATAGTCGGTGAAGACCTTATCGAAGAAGCGCATCCGAAGTCCTCATGCGCTGCGTCACTCCTAAGGAGGGCAAGCAGATACTGCAGTCCATCCACTTAGGGATCTGTGGCAACCACGCTGCATCAAGGACGTTAGTCGGAAAGGCTTACAGACAAGGTTTCTTCTGGCCGACTATGGTTACAGACGCTAAAGACATAGTTCAGACATGCGAGGGATGCCAGTTCTTCGCCCGACAAACACATCTTCCAGCTCAAGAACTATAAACAATTCCAATCTCTTGGCCCTTTGCAGTTTGGGGGCTTGACATGGTCAGCCGTTCAACAAAGCGCTAGGAGAGTTCACACACTTGTTCATTGAAGTGGACAAATTCACAAAGTGGATCGAGACGAAACCTGTTGCTACTATAACAGCGGCGAGGGCAAAAAGACTTCATCATGAGTATTATATACTGATTTGGAGTTCTCAACCGCTGTATAACGGACAATGGCACTCAGTTCACCGGCGGCGTTTTTCAAGATTTCTGTGATGACTTTGGCATCAAAATCTGTTATGCTTCTATAGCACACCCAAGAAGCAACGGGCAGGTTGAGCGTGCCAATGGTATGGTCTTACAAGGTATCAAGACTAGGGTGTTCGACCGACTACAACCATATGCAAGGCGATGGTTGGAAGAGCTTCCATCTGTTCTCTGGTCTTTAAGAACCACGATTAGTCGGGTAACAGGGCAATCCCCTTTCTTCCTAGTCTATGGTGTTGAGGCTGTGTTACCAACCGAGTTGGAGTTTGGCTCACCACGAGTCTAGGCCCACTTAGATGCAAAATCAATTGAAAACCGACTAGTCAAAATAGATTAGTTGGAGGAAGCATGGGACATCGCAACCATCCAATCGGCAAGGTATCTTCAAGGCCTGCGTCATTATCACAATCGGAATGTTCGTGGCCGTGCCTTTTTGGTGGGAGATCTCATCTTGAGAAAAATTCAAACCACCAAAGACAGGCATAAATTATCTCTCTTTTGGGAGGGGCCATTCATTATCGCTAAGGTGACATGTTCGGGCGCCTACCGGCTGAAGATAGAAGACGGCGTCCTAATTAATAACTCATGGAACATAGAACAGCTACATCCTTTCTATACCTGAGTTTTGTACTCCTTTCGTACATATAAATAATGTTAGTTACTCTGACTCACTACGTCGCTTGTTCCAACCGAGTAGTGAGTTAGGGGCTACATGTTAACACATGCCTGTTGTCGTTAATAAAGTCTGAGCTTGTTTTGTCTGAGTCATGAAGCTTTACAACAACTACGTCAAGTTTTCCCAAGTATAATCCTGAGAGGTCAACGATTTTTATTAAGTTAATCTCAGTTCACTCGGCGTAAACTATCTAGTCGGGTAAAGTTAATGATGGCTCAGAAGCAGCAAGTACTCGGCAATACTTAATAACAAATAGCAAAAATATCTACAATATTCACATATTGTTTTTGGTGAACACCAACTACATAAATGTTTTTGCTTACATCGATAGGTCCTTGGCTATAGCTTCTGCAGTTGCCCTAACCTAGCTGATTAGCTCTAGGCCCTACTCTGGAGTAGTCCCTTCGGCAAAGCCTTCACCAACAGCCTCAATATCTACCGGGGTAGAGAGACTTGGTCATGGCCAGGACATGGGCAATCCCAACAGCGACGCGCTCATCCGAGTACTTCTTTAATAACTCTGGAGCTTCCTCGAGGTGTTCCACTACTTGAGTGATTGAGCTAGAGCTAGATCCAGCCTGGTGTGACTACATGATGTCAAGCAAGGTCTTCGCGGAGTCAACAATGATCTGCCGCGATTCCTTTGTGACCTTTGTCTCCTCTGTAAAAGCGCTGAATTGGATCTGCGAGTTGGCCTTGGAAGCTATTTACACCTGACTGGTTCAAGCATGCTGTCGGACGAGTGACTTACTCGCATAGTCGGCGTCCACTTTTGACTTAGCCTTCTCAAGCTCTTTCAATTCCTTCTTTAGGCGCTCGATCTCCTGGGACTGGGCACTGAGATTAGACTCGAGGGCTATAGCAAGAAGACATTCAAGACTTAATAATGCTAGAAGATTTACTCAAATTCACTCGGGCAAAAGGGAATCTTACTTCTGATTGTCCCAGCCTAGGCCTAGTTTTCATCCCTGAGCTTATCCACCGACCCCCTTAGCCACTCATCCCTCTCCTTGCTGGATCTCTCTAGGTTTTCCTTGGCAGTCCGGAGCTGTTGGAGTTGAGTAAGCTGAGGGGCAAGTTCAGTCAGGACTTTGCCCATCTTCTCTGACCGATCGACCACCTTCTGCTCAAGAAGTATCGAAGTCAAGCCAGACAAACAACAAGGAGGCAAAACTCTGAGGAATCACCAATCAGCAAACACAGCAAGATCGACTATGTACCTAGATCCCCTTTGACGTGGCAATGGCGGCGTACATCAAGTTGACTCTTTCTCTAGGTCACTTGCTCATCATGCTCAAAGCTTTTAGCTACGCCCTCTGGAGTAACCCAGTAAAATGTCCAGGGGAAGACTAGCAGGAGAGCCTCGAGCTGAGAGAGATTGCCTTCATCAGAAGAAGACGATAGCGGAGGTGATGGAGTCCTAGGCCTTGGCTCAATTGGCGGCATGGCCTCCTGGATGGCTTGGGACTAGGGCTTCATCGCGACGTCCTGGCTGGCTGGCACTGTGGCTCGGCTGGTGGATCACTTCGGCTTCAAGGGCTGGGGTGATCTGCAGCTCGGCCTGCGGCGTAGTTGTTTTAGGCTCAGCTGGGGCAAGATCTGGCACGGTGGTTGGTGGCGCCGCCCCTTGGGGTCAGCGTCGCTCGGCTTCCTGCAGAAAACATACAACCTTCAAGATATTGCAAGAATGTTCAAGTCTCTTTGAAGATTGAAGATTTTCATACCTCTTGGAAGTTTTAAATTTCCACCCCGGAGGGCTGGGGGCAAAGGAAGTCGGCGAGGGGCTGGATAGCCTGCTTGGCAGCGGAGAACTGCCGACTGTCGGGCTCATCAGTGCGGTAGTCGACAGGGGTGAGCTTGGCCCAGTCGATGCTGTGTAAGACATGGCCGACTAGGGGGTGGTGGCACTGACGGTGCTGTCCGAGGGCTAGAAGGCCGGGGGGCGGTGTTGCTGGTGTCCCTAATTCTCAGGCTCCCAGGTGCCTTACTCGGCAAATCCTTCTTTTTGCCTTGGTGAGTTGCTGGTCTTTTCAGCCCTTTTGGGGCTGGGTTGGGCAGTAGAAGGGCTGGCTGGGCATTTCCTGGATCCCATGGCCGACTGGTATTGGGAATCAGAATCAAATTCTTCACAGTCCTACAAATGATTGGATATTATCTATTATACATTGTAGAGCTAGACAACCTTCATGGCATTCATCACAAATGGATATCAAATTCACAGCAACATAGTAAGTTACCTTTGGCCAGGGCCTGCCCTTGCAGTAGGGTTTGGGGGCTCGTTTCTCATCTTCGGTCTCCACAACTCCATTGACAAAGAAGCCCAACAAAGTGTCAGTGCCTTTGTTCTTGTCAACGAAGTCGGGATATTCCCGGCTCGGATCGTTTTTGCCCTGGTTGTCGAATCCAGAGTGGCTCCAGGCCTTCAGTGGTCGGATTCGATGGTTCAGAAAACACCTTGCCACCCAGGGACCAGTTAACCCTTCCCCTTCAGCAGATCAATCTTTTCTAGCAGCTGGTAGACCTGCCCCATTTCCTAGTGCAATGGCATGGAGGACCAGCTTTCCAAAACAGTTGGAGTATTGCCGGTGAAATGGGGGAGAGAGGGTTCCAGATTCAAGCAGTAAAACCACTCTCGATGCCACCACTTGAGAGAAGTTTTTAGGGGGACATTGAGATAGGCCCTCTTCATCTCATTCCTAAGCGGAAGGCCTGCCCCCCTCCCCGATGGTTTGGATTTTGGATTTGGATGGCTGGGGCTTAATATGGAAGAGGTATCTGAAGAGATTGAAGTGGGTTTTAACCCCTAGAAAAGCTTTACAATGAGTGGTAAAGATAGAAATTTGAAGAATGGAGTTGGGATTAAAGTTCACCAGTTCGATCTAGTAGAAAGCAAGGAGGTGGCAGAGAAAATCCGAGGATGGAAGAGCCAAACCGAGATCAAAGAACGAAGTGAAAACCACAGTTTCACCTGGGTTTCGAGCAGGGACGGACTCACCCTCGGCTGGACGCCAGTTGATGATCTCTTGCTGTTGAAGAATCATTCTCTTCTCTAAAAGCCGCAGTTTCACTGTGCCGCAATCCGACACTGGCCAAACTCCGGAAGACATATTAGGGATCTCGAAGGGGGCCCTCGACATTGCTGGAGAAGAGGAATTGGGTGGAGAAGCTCTAAGGCACTGGGAGTCGATGCTAGGAGGCTGATCTCAGTGGATCTCAAGCCGGGAGCGCGAGTAGCAGTGAACCCTAGCAAGGTGGAGGCACCAAATTTGGGCGGGGTTTCAGGAAGATGAAGGGATTTGGTGGATTGGGGGAGAAAGAGGAATCTTAATCTCTCCCGCTGCTTTATAAGGCCTGCGCCGGGTTATGGGCTTGGGCCAACTAGCTCGATAATGGGCTATAAGATATGAGTTTCTAAATAGCATGTCCTATTGGTCCGACTACTGGCTGTGTTAAAATCACGGTACATATGCTATTTTATAGAAACCAATCAGAATAATCAGATATGCTTCATGTTAAGCCTAATTGCTGGACACATGTGTTCATATATTTGAATTATTCGACGGGTATTGAGGATATATCCTTATAAGGATCAATGGCTGGTCTCTATTAAAATTGGGGATGCAGGTATCTCTCAAGTACACCTCACCACATATTGGGTAAAAATCCATAAAGTGGTACTCGGCTTACAAGCTTAGCCAAAATTACCTTGAGCAAAAATATCTCCAGCTGACAAGATGCTGAAGAGTCTAATTTCTAAGAAATATACCACTTGGGAAAGACTTAAAGGTTAAAGATCCTTGACTTTATGTTTAACTGTTTTACAATTAAGCACAAAGTCGGGGGCTACACCTAATAGGTGCGCCTACTCGGTGCACGCTATTCATATTTTTCTATGAAGCCCTTCATAGCCTCGTTGCCAGCTGATATGAAGCGGGACTTGGAGAAGAGGTACTCGAACAATGGGTACTCGGGAGCAAGGCACTCAAGAAATCTTCACCAAGGAGGATGAGCACTCGGCACCAGCTGTGACTCAACTATGAAGGTCTCAGGGGTTACTATGGAGGCCATGGGCCTCGAGTACCTCATGAGGAGTTTTCTGGCCACTCGGACAGAGGATAGGCCCAATCCTATAATGAGGGATGCAACAGGACTTGGTGAATATTACCTTGTATGATAAGGAAATGATATAGTCCTAGTCGGGTACGTTGTATTCCTAGAAGGAAATCCCTTAGTCAAGTCCGACCGGGATTCCTACCTTGTAACTTTGCCTCCTCGGTATATAAGGAGAGGCGAGGAGCTCCCTAGGGCAAGAGAAGAACATCGTACACAATCTCACCAGAGAAACCTCAAAGGCAATACACAATAGCTGGAAGTAGGGTATTACCTGACCTCGAGGGCCTGAACCAGGATAAATTGTCTCGTGTTCCTTTGTAGTCTATCAAGCTTAGGTCTCACGAGTAGCCCCATATTATTATTGCTGATATAAAACATCAACAATTGGTAACACATCCTCAGCACCATAGACCAGGAAGAAAGGGGATTGCCCTGTTGCCCGACTGACCGTGGTTTGTAGAGACCATAGAACAGACGGGAGTTCTTACACCCACCGCCCTGCATATGGTTGTAGTCGGTCAAACACCCTAGCCTTGGTACCCTGTAAGACCATGCCGTTTGCGCGCTTGACCTGCCCATTGCTCCGAGGATGGGCCACGAAAGCATAACAGATCTTGATGCCGAATTCATCACAGAAATCTTGAAAGATGTCGCCTGTGAACTGAGTGCTGTTGTTCGTTATTATGCGGTTGGGAACTCCAAACTAGTAAATAATACCCATGATGAAGTCTTTTGCCCTGGCCGCAGTGATGGTAGCAACAGGTTTTGCCTCAACCCACTTTGTGAACTTGTCCACTGCGACCAACAAGTGTGTGAACCCTCCTGTCTCTTTTTTGAATGGCCCAACCATGTTGAACCCATAGACTGCAAGGGCCAAGATATTGGAATTGTTTATAACTCTTGAGCTGGTAGGTGTGTTTGCCGAGCAAAGAATTGCATCCCTCGCTTGTCCAAACTATGTCCTTAGTGTCGGTAACTGCAGTCGGCCAGAAGAAACCTTGCCTGTAAGCCTTTCCAACTAACGTCCTTGATGCGGCTTGGTTGCCACAGATGCCTAAGTGGATTGATTGCAGAATTTGCTTGTCCTCCTTAGGTATGATGCAACGCATGAGGACTCCAGGTGTGCTTCGATGATAAAGGTCTTCTCCGATTACGAGAAAGCATTTGCTTCGACGTTGACTCGCTCAGCTTCGCTGCGGTCTTCCGGGAGCTCATCTTCCAATAGGAATCAGATGATTGGGGTCCGCCAGTCTTGAGAGATGATTAGCACTTCCCTTGGTCCTGGGGTAGGTTCAGCCCCTGATTGATCAGGATCATGCTTTTTCTTGACTAATAGCTCCAGCAATTGCTCGACAAAAACTCCAGTTGGGACCACTTCTCGCTTAGATCCCATGTTGGCTAGCTCGTCTACAGCTTCATTGTATTGGCGCAACTTCCGCACTTCTTGATAGTATGCCGCCATGTTGTCATCCAGGCACATCCATTCTTTCATGACTTAGTTCACCACGAGTTGTGAATCCTCGTGAACTACCAACCGTCAGATACCGAGCGATATGGCAATGCAGAACCTGTGGATGAGTGCTTCGTACTCGGTGACATTGTGAGATGCTGGGAAGTATATTTGAAGGACGTATTTGAGTTTTTCTCCATTGGGCGATGTTAGAACGATGCCTGCTCCTGCTCCACAGATCCGTAGAGAACCGTCGAAGTACATTGTCCAGTATTCAAGCTTGTCCATCGGTGTAGCCGTCTAACTTCCGTCCACTCGGCCACAAAGTCGACGAGGGCTTGAGATTTGATTGTTGTCCATGGTTGAAAGACAATGTCAAATGCCATCAACTCGAGTGCCCATTTAGCGATTCTGCCAATGGCTTCATGATTATGTAGAACATCCCCGAGTGGAAACGATGTGGCAATTGTGACTTGATGCGACTGGAAATAGTGCACCAACTTCCGAACAGTTATTAGTAATCCATATAGCAGTTCTAGACTTTGGGATATCACATCTTGGATTCGCCTACGACTTCGCTAACAAAGTAAACTAGCCTTTGAACTTCTTGTATATGTCCTGGCTTTGTCCGCTCGAAAACCAAAACCATGCAGACTACCTGAGTAGTTGCTGCCAGATATAACATAAGTGGTTCTTAGGGTATTGCTGATGCCAACACGGGTGGTGATGTAAGGAACTTCTTGAAGTTTTGAAAGGCTTGTTGGGCTTTTGTCACACCCTCAGTTTCCCCTTAAATAGAGCCACACAAAATATATTAAAGAAAAAGCCTGAAAGAAATTATTTTAAAAGGCCAAGGGAATTAATTAAATAAGTAAAATGCAAAATAATAAATTATCATGGTTGGGAATATTTTTTCTATATTCGCCTTGCCAAAATACACTAATAGGATTTTTATGGGAATTTTTAGAGCTCTGGAAGTATTTTTAATAAATCAAAATAAATTATCAGAATTAAAATCCTTCTAGAAATCCCATTTTCTTTTCTTTTTTTCCCTTTCTCCTTTTCTTTTCCTTTCTTCCCGCTAGGCCGCCAGCCCAGTACTGTGTCTCGGCCTGCCGCAGCCCGCGCGTGCACGCCCCCTCCCCGCAGTAATGAGGACATTCCTAGCATTCACTCATCTCCAAATGAAACTACACTTGATATAGCTGGTCCGATTACAAGGAGTAGAGCTAAACAATTGGAGAAGGAAATTCATTCTCAGGTGAACGCTAACCTTATGCTTAATAATCAGATTATGTTGAATGGGCTTATACTTTTGAGTACTTGTTTCAATGTTCTCAGGAATGATGGAGTACACGAACAAGCATGGGATGATGATGGATTCTGCCCGCCAAATATAAGCAAGGAACCTGGACGTGCAAGAGAGAGATAAGAACATTCAGCTACCATGAATAACAGCCGTTGGAGTGCAAGCAAATATTTCGGAAGTTAGGAATGCATGCAGCCAACAACCAGGTTGCTATCCACACACGTTCCAGCATGCATGCAGAAGAATGCCAGCCATCCATGCGTCCCACTAGGCCTGGCTATTAATAAAAGTAGTGTTACAATTTCCCACTACATGTTCTCATTTATTTCTTCCAAACTGAAACTCCACTAGTATTATATATCCCTGTAATGGGTGACGTGAACAGTAACTTGGAGATTGCAATTTCAGAAACACCAACTCTTTGAGTTCTTGTTCCAGCGTGAGTCTTGAGAGACTTGCAAACTTGTTCTTTCGATTCCTGAGGGAGTTGTAGAATGCCGAACTGCGGTTCACCCAGTTTGTGCCTTCACGTCTATACGGCGTGATTGCGTGGGCTGTTTCGTCGGTACATGTTAGGGTGATTGTCTCGGTAGTTCGTCACGTGGGCAGCCTCGCTGTGGATTGCCTCTTCACCAGGTCACGCAGCGACAAGTTATCAAGTTCGCGGATCCTTCGAGAAGATCGGGCCACAACAACTTGCCACACGTGTTGCATAGGCGTGTGCATATCATCTGGTATCAGAGCTTCCGTTGACTCGGTAGGATCTTTCTTGCTTTTGGTAGGATAGATTTTTATATACCTACAGTCCACATATAGCCAAATAGAAAACCTACAGTCTCTCATTTGTGCCTGATTTGTAGTTTGCATTATCGAGTTTTCAATCCTTTGAGACTTGTCTAGTTGCTGAAATTTTTCTTTTCCACATCGTTCTAACTTTCACCCTTGATCTGGTCACCAATTGCTTGCTGAATATATATTAAAAAAAAACCCACCCGTCCCACCCTTGCTTGCTTTTTACCCGCCACAAATTCCCACCCTTTCCACTTGAGTTTTCTTGTTCTTTGTGATGCGCCACCCCTCTATGTTGTCTTTGCTGCGCCCCCTTAGTTGAAAGTTGTGCTGTGTTTGTCTCAAAAGATATCAAAAAAAAAAGAGTATATAAAAAAAACGAAGAAGAAGAAACAAAAGAGACTTGTGATCAGCACGCCAAAAGGGGCTTGAGCAGCACTTTGGTTGGTGCTAGTTGTTTCCACTTCTTCCATCTAGTTCCTTTCTTTTGCATCTTTTTCTTTTTATTCAGCAACTTAGACTTGTGTTTCTCTTTTGGATTATTATTCGGTTTTGCATCACTACATTTCAGCGCACTACTTTTCCATTTTATCCCCACCAAGCTCCACTAAAAAGCACCGTGAGCTGTTGCACCGTCGTCTCTGGTACAATCACTCTTCCACTACAGATTGCAGCCCCGGTTCTCGCCCTTTCAGGAAGAGAAAGAACTTGTTGAGTAAGTGGTGAGGGAGTGATTCCACATATATAGGGTCCTATTATTTTTCCCTTCTTTACTAACATGGCAGGTGACGAAGAATCTTCGTCAAACACGGTTTCTATTCAAGAAATTCAGGAGGTGCGTGCACAAATGCGTCAATTGATGCAAGAGATGCAAACACTTCAACAATCCCTTTAGCAACAGCGCAGGGAGCCTCCACCTCGTGATAATGACAATGTTGAACATGATGATCCTGAAGCATTGGAAGACAAAGCTGCACGTCTTCAGACTGAGACTGCACGCC
The DNA here is from genome assembly GCA_003991445.1 of Oryza meyeriana var. granulata. Classification (NCBI taxonomy): domain Eukaryota; kingdom Viridiplantae; phylum Streptophyta; class Magnoliopsida; order Poales; family Poaceae; genus Oryza; species Oryza meyeriana. The sequence continues at coordinate 73,920 of RYFJ01001456.1, read as the reverse complement.
GTGCTCCTGCAGGTGGTGGCGGCGGCGGTGGCCGTGGCCATGGTGGTGGCAGAGGATTTGCTGCTGGAATTGGTAATTTTGGTGGCATTCATAGGAGACCACAATTCTTTGGTCGTGCATGACGTGTTCCTATTGGTGGTGCTGCAAATTTTGATGTTGATGATCATTCTGATTATATTGAGGAACATGGAAGAGATCCCCGTGGTCACCCTGGTGGTTTTGCTGATCATGGTGGCGATAATTTTCGTCGCTTTGAAAATTATGGTGATAACCAGTTTGGCAGGTACCATGATCACCATCGCCGTAATCCTGAACACCGCCAAAATGATGATGGTTTGGGTAAGATTAAAATCTCCATTCCACCTTTTAGCGGCAAGGAGAATGCTGATACTTATTTTGAATGGGAGACCAAGGTGGAACAAATATTTGATTTGTATGACTACCCTACTGAAAAGAAGGCAAAGCTTGCTGCCATTGAATTCAAAGGGTATGCCATAACTTGGTGGAATCAAGTTCGTACTGAATATCATCGAGTTGGACATGATCATATCACTTGGGATGACTTGAAGAGGGAAATGGGACATCGTTTTGTCCCTGCATATTATTCCCGTGACTTACATTTGAGGCTGAAACGTCTTGTGCAAGGTACTCGCAACGTTGATGAATATTTTCAAGAACTAGAAATGTGCCTACTTCATACGGGGATAACTGAGGATGAGGAATCCACAATGGCTCGGTTTTTGGTTGGTCTCAATAAAAACATTGCTGATAAAGTGGATATGACAAATTACACAAATCTCACAGAATTGGTTCATTTTGCAAAGAGGGGCTGCAACGCCCAAATCTTCATTTCGGGGAGCTACTAGAAATGCTCCAACTTCTTCAAAACAATTGGATGTGAAAGGTAAAACTATGAGTTCAAATCAGCCCAATTCTTCTTCTGGAGCCACCCAACGCAAGACAAGCAAGATTGAGTGTTTTAAGTGTGGTGGTCATGGGCATAAGTAAGCTGAATGTCCCAATAGACGTACTATTATTGCACTTGCAGATGGCTCTTATGATTCTCAAAGTGAAGAGGAGGATGAGCCTATTACACAAGCACTAGCAGATCTTTCTCTTGCCACTTGTGTGTATTCAGCAGAAGATGGTACTTTTGAGCTAGGTCTGAATTGTTTAGCCATTCAATCTCTTCCAGATTTTGCTCAAGATGATTTATCCCAAGATGATGTTCCTCAGCATCCAGCCGAGGTTACTTGTGCTGATTTTGATGAGTTGCTTGCTGATTTTCCTGATTTGGCGCCTTCTACTCTGAATACACCAGCTCCTTCTTTGGTGGTTCAGCGGGTTCTTTCAACACAATTTGTTGCTGCTAAGCAAGGGCAGCGCCACAATTTGTTTCAATCGCGATGCAAAGTGAAATGACAGGTGTGCCGCTTCATCATTGATGGTGGGAGCTGCAACAATATTGTTAGTGCTTTGCTTGTTGAGAAGCTTGGTTTGCAGACATGTCGCCATCCACATCCGTATCACATGCAATGGCTGAATAATTCTGGGACAATGAAGGTTTCAGCTATGGTCCGCCTGTCATTCTCCATTGGTGACTATCATGGAGAGGTTGATTGTGATATTGTACCCATGCAAGCATGCCATTTACTGCTGGGTCGTCCATGGCAATTTGATGTGGATTCGGTGCACTTTGGACGGTCTAACAAATATACTTTCATTCACAAAGACAAGAAGGTGGTTCTTGTTCCATTATCTCCAGAAGAGATCTATGCTTCAGATGTGGCTCGCATGAAAAGAGAAGAATCTGAGAAAAGAAAATTGAGTGAGGCCCCCAACACAAGTAAGGAAGAGACTCCTAACCCATCCAGCCACATAAAGCCTCATTCCACTTCAAAACAGCCACGCCAAAATGAGTACTTATTTGTGAGCAGGAGTGATTTGAGAGAAGTGAGGAACACCACAGCCCCATTCTTTGTGCTCTTGCACAAGGAGGTCATACTTTCAACTAACAATTTACCTTCATCGCTGCCTAGTGCCGTTCTTGATCTCTTACAGGACTTCGAAGATGTTTTTCCCGATGAGGTACCGGCTGGACTTCCTCCACTCCGCGGAATTGAGCATCAAATTGATTTGGTACCAGGTGCTTCTCTTCCAAATCGTCCAGCCTACCGCACCAATCCCGAAGAGACAAAGGAAATTCAGCGACAGGTAAAAGAGCTTTTGGACAAAGGGTATGTTCGTGAATCGTTATCACCATGTGCTGTTCCCATTCTTTTAGTCCCAAAGAAAGATGGTTCTTGGCGCATGTGTGTTGATTGTCGTGCTATCAATGCTATAACTGTTAGATATCGCCATCCCATTCCACGGCTTGATGACATGTTAGATGAATTGAGTGGTTCCATTATTTTCACCAAGATTGATTTACGTAGTGGTTATCATCAGATTCGCATGAAAGTTGGTGATGAATGAAAAACAGTATTTAAAACTAAATTTGGTCTCTATGAATGGCTTGTGATGCCCTTTGGTTTGACGAATGCTCCTTCAACTTTTATGCGCTTAATGAATCATGTTTTAAGAGCTTTCATTGGCAAATTTGTCGTTGTTTATTTTGATGATATCCTGATCTAGAGCAAATCATTAGATGAACATCTTGATCATATCCGTAAAGTTCTTGCTGTTTTGAGAGCAGAGAAATTGTATGGAAATATTGCTAAGTGCACATTTTGCACAGATCGTGATGGGGAAGAGGTGCCCGATCTTTCGATGAGATTGATAGCTATCGATTTGTGGGTGGAGATGACCCTGGCAATCCGACTACAAACGCACGACGTCGCTTGCGCCTTAGCAATCGCTGAACCAACTCCGAGATGTTATTGATCCCGCTGGCGGCGTGATCAACCTGAACACGAGGTTCAATCCCTGCGAGCAATCGAAGAACTAGCAGGAATAGGACGTAGGCAATCTGATATTGGAATATGAATGAAGCATAAATTGTATTGCGAACACAATGTTGGGATCACGAAGCTATCTTGACAGGTGGTCGTCCGACACAACTGAAGAACAGAAGTTTGCACAAGGGCTAAACCTAAACTCAACGAAATCCAAGTCATAACAAGGGAGGCGGCAGCTCTTAAATAGGGATACGACCAGGGAGGGACGTCCCACGTGCACGCCTAGGGTTACAAGGCCCATGGGCTGTAACACCCTGAAAATCGTCTTAATTAAAAATTATCGTGGGTAAATGAAAAGGCAAGAATACACTAGAAATTTTGTTTAAGAAAAGAGTTTGAATAAAATTTTGAAATTTCCAATATTAAAAATCCCGAGTTTAAATCTTTAAATAAATACTTGGATGCTTTTATATTCCAGGGGTTTTGTCGGAGTATTTTAAGCGTTTGAGTATTTACAATATTAAATTCTTCGTGTTTCATGGTGGCATTTACTTCTGGTAAATTCCCCGTGATTTAATAAACTCTCTGAAATTTTCTTGGATTTTTCGGAGCTACAGAATTAATTTTAATGCTATAAAGATCACTAAAGTAAAGTAACTAAATATAAATAAATTCCTTTTCTTTTCCCCCTGTTCGGGTCGTTTCTAATTCAATCCTTTGAAGTCTCCCCCGTTCATCGTGAACTCTGACTCCCTTTTCCTCTAGGGTTTTGTGTCGTTTCTAAAACCCTAAAGTCACCTCAAAAACCTAAATTCGGAATTTCCGGATTTATTCATTTTGAAATCCTAGAACTCTTTTGGTTTTCCAATCCGAGATCCTTTGTATTCGAAATATCTATATTTTCCCTTTGAGATAAATTCCAGATATTTCCTTTAAACCCCTTTTTGTTAAAATAAATCCAAATCTCCAATCATCTAAGATTTATCTAAATTCCTGTCCCAATAAAACACCCTCGTCAATTCCCTAATCCCGAAACATTTTATTTGGAATATTCCATTTCCTAGTTCCCAGAAAATCTCCTCCAGTTTCTAACCCAAGAATAATCCGATATTTGATTCCCCAAATATTTCTCGAATATTCTGATATTCTACTCCCTAAAATTCCCTCGAGAAAGTATTCTTCCTTCTTTGAATCCCATAAAATATTTCATTTCCGGACCCCACTACATATATTCTTTTTTTTATTTACCTCCAAATACTGTTCGATTCCCAATATATATATTTATACCTATGTATATATTCGTATGTATATATATGTATGAATGTATATATCCTCAATATTCAAGATAGTCGTTTCATCCTAAAACCACATGGTCTCCTCTATTCCAAATAAATATTTCGATTTCGAAAATGTCTCGTTAATCCTAAGTTCCAAAAATAGTTCACAAAATCCCTCTCCTTTTTCCCTTTCCTCTTTTATTTTCCCTTTATCCTTTATCCCCTTTCCCTGTTTACCTTCTTCTCCTGGCCTCCTCTTTCTTCTCGTCTCTTTCCTCTGTCTCTCTCAGCATCCAGCCCGAGCCGGCCTGCTCCAACCCCGAGCCGCCCAGGCCAAGCCCCTCCTTGGCCGAGCTCCTCCAGGCCCGGCCTGCGCTCGGCCTACCACTGCTGCTCCCTTGGCCCGCCGTTGCCACCGCCGCCTGGCCCAGGCTAGCGCCTGCGCCTCCTCTCCGCAACGGCCGCTGCCGAATCCGCCGCCGCCCCTATATATGTATAGCCGCCAACCCTGTGCCCTAGCCGGCTCTGCCCCTCTCCACGCCGCCAGGCTGCCGCCGCCCCGAGGCAGAGCGCCGCCGCCACCCCGTCGTGCCGCGCCGCCGTCTACACCTGCCGCCGTGCTGGCGCCCTGCGCTGCTCCCAGCCGTCGCCGCCCTGCCTCTGCTGCTTCCGCCGGAGCCGCTGCCTCTTCCGCTCCTAGCGCCATCGCCTGCGGAGCCGCCCCTGTTTCTCATCTGCCACCGTCGCTATCCCCTCCGACGCCGGCTGTCGCTGGGAGGCCCCAAGCCGTCATCGCCGTCGACTCTTCCCGGTGAGCATCCTCGTAGCCGCCTCCCTCCTCCTCTGCCTGTTGTCACCGTCGTCGTCGTCTTCGATCCCCGCCGCTGGTGAACTCCAGACCTGCCGTCGCCGTCTTCGTCTCTGCCGCCCGCCGGCTGCCTAGGACGCCGCCTCCTCCCGTCACCGGTGAGCATTCGGACCGAAGCCGTCCTTCTTTGGTTCATCGCTGCATCGCTCTTTTCCAATCGGCATTGTCGCCCATCCTCCTCTGCCTCCTGTTCGTTGTCGCCGTTGCCAGGTAGTCGTCGTCGTCGTCTATCGCCTGTGCGCCGTTCTCTCCAGTGCCGACGTCGCTGCCTCTGCCGCCCTCTGTCTTCCCCCATCTGCCGCCGTCGCTTGGAGTCCGCCGCCTCGCCGTCTGCCTCGCACCGCTTCTGCTCCCCGCCCGGCATCGTCGCCGCCGTTTACAGCGACGCCCATCGCGTCCTCATCTGCTTGCTGTGCCCCGCCGGTTGGTCGCCGCGCCAGCGGCAAGGCCATCTCGCCGCACCCACCTTTGCTTCGTCGTCGCCGGCATCTAAGCCTCCTCTCCGGCCGTGTTGCCCCAACGGCGCCTCCCCTCGTCGCCTCTGCCTCCTGCTCCTCGTCGTTTTTCGCCAAGCGCCGCTACGTTCCCCGCTGTCGTCGTGCCGGCCGTCGCTCGCTCCCTCCTGGCCATCCGCCGTCGCGTCGCCCGGGTCGCTGTTCCGTCGCCGGTCCGCCGCACCGCCTTCAGGCCGTCTTTTCCGCCACTCGGTGTCGTCGCCTGCCGTCGCCATTCCTGCTGTTGCCTGCAGCGCCACCATCGCTACGCCACCTCATCCCATCCCTGCTCTACTCCCCATCTGCCGTCGTCCTGGCCGACGAGCCGTCATCGCCGTCTCTGTGATTCAGTGCCGCCGGTGAACCCAAAGTCCGTCGCCATCGCCGTGTCCCTCCGGCTCGTCTTGGCCACGCCGTCCTCAGTCCGTCTCCCTTGTTGCCTCTGTATGCCACGGGACACCGTCATCACATCGTCGGACATCCTCAGCAGTACTCTCCTTGTGACTCTAGGCCCGGTGTTTCTCCCAGTGCATGACTAGGGGACCCGAGGCACAGTGCCCCAATAAATCTCAATCGTCCGAGAGTCCAAAGTCGATCCGAGCCACCTTGGCCGTCTAACCCTTTTAATCGGTCAAAGCCATGTCAGCCCTAGCCACCTCAGCTACCACTTCGGTTGCCACCTCATCCCCTTCGGCCACATGTTATCCACCTCAACATTCCATTCACCCCTCCTATTTCTAAATCCATGAACCAAGTCCACCATACGCCTGGTCACTGATCATGGATCCCATATCTCAGCATTTATCTAAAATAATTATTTTAATCCGAAAGTCCAGAGAATATTCCCGAGAATATTCTTTTCCAATTCTTTTCGGATTTATTCCGAATTTTATTTTCCTAAAGCCGTATCTTTTCCATCCGAACTCCGATTCGACCCGTTCTTCTTTCTAAACTTATATAAAATCATAATTTACTTGTTTATGTATTTTATGTATTGTTTATTGGAGTTTCTTAGGATTATTGTTGTTTTACGTGTAGTTATGTATATTGCCGTTTCGGAAGATCGCGGAGTCTACGGAAGAGTTCGGAAGATTATTTGAAGACTTTTGTGATTGCAAGGCAAGTCACACGACAATCTCCTTGAGCATGTTGATCCCGTTTGCGAAACCTATTTTATTTTAAAGTTATTGCATGAAATGCTTTAGAATGACATTATTACGGGTAATTATTTAATAGCCAATATTCCTTGATAATTATGGCCATTTTGGTTATTGCTATCTATACCTTGATACCTTGGGTGAATAATACTGACTAGCTGGATGTTTAAATATTTATCTGGCTAGATTATTTAGGAGTTGCTTAACCATGCCTAGAAACTGTAGTGTCATTTTATATGGGAAACTATTCATTCATTCTAATTAATTAATGATTAATGGTGATATTTTCACGACCGTGAGTCGTGGTTGATTAATTAAATGAGCAAACTAAAACTTGACTGAATGGTGGGTTGTGAGCACCAGGGTTGTGTTTGTTGCTAGCGGTGCTCATGACAGTTAAGGACCGGTTCGCGGACTACTTGTTGCGAAGCAACACTCGTGCTAACCACAAGCTAGTATGGGCTAGCAGGAGTTTGAAGTGTGACGAGTTCAATAGGAGGCACCAGGGCGTGTTTGTGGCTGGTATAAGTCCACACATGGCAGTGACAATAAGACCATGCTTCGGGCGTCGGACCGTCTTGCGGGGAGGGCATTGATCACCCCTACCGGAGACCGGAGGTTCGGCGGGAGGCTCTCCTATTGTGCGAGTTACATGAATGATCCTGTCACAATTCCTTTCCAAGGTATCGTGGTGGTACTTAGGCGCACATTGATGTGTTGAGGTACCGTGGTGGTATCGAGGGGCACAGTGATGTGTTGTGGAGTTATGTCTTGTGGGTAAATTGGTACATCTCTGGCCAGAGTAAAACTATTCGAATAGCCGTGCCCACGGTTAAGGGCGAGCCTAGCAATGTTTCTGTGATTAGTCCCACACTACTCATTAATGGAAATAAATGATGGATTATTGATAGCTCCTAGTTGGAGAAGTTATGGTTTGGGCCTGAACTGCGTTGGAGCGCTGTTCAGTGGTTGATTCAATACTGATTAATAATTAAGCTATATTGTTTTTAATGATTTTTAATGCAAATGTTTTAAATGCTGTTTTACGCAAATAAGCCATATTATGCCTTTCCTTTGGTATCTTGTTGCATTACATTGCATTCCCTAGTGTGGCTTGTTGAGTACGGTGGGTGGTACTCAGTCTTGCATTGTTGCAATCTTTAGAGTGAAGCCTTGCGTGGAGGAGAAGATGTTGTTTGGCTTATACCCCAGTTGAGCTGCCTGTGGCTTGGAGTTGAAGCTACGCTAGTTGCCGTTCCGCTGCTGTTTTCTTCTATGTGAGGACTAAGTGCCTCTGTTGTAAGTATTTATCGTTATTTTGTATTTGGTTATGTTTATCAAATTGTCGATTTGTGTACCTCGGCTGATTCCTGGACGAGGATTTATTGCACAAATTAGCTTTGGAAATTCTGGTGAATTTCTGGGCGTGACATGGGCCCAAGTGGGGATGGCGCAGCACCCGTTTGACTCGGACTCAGGAACCAATGTGGATTGTTTTGATGATTGCGGCCGGCTCAGATGGAATTTGAAGATGAGGTTGGATCCGTTGGAAAGTAGACTTCATAAGCTTTCCATGAAGTACAAGAACATCCCAAACGGAGTCCGTATGAGGCAGTTATGGCCGTTTGAACTTGGTACCATCGCAGCAGTCTGAATCTGATTCCAGAACGAGTCCATCTCGAATTCTTGCTTGACTTGGTCCCTTTCCTTCATCCTTTCCCAGATTCCTAATCACAATTAAATCATTTGCATTAGGTAGCGGACTATTCTCAATAATATATGAACTTAGGAAGGAATTCACCTGGTAATTAAGTTGACGAACACGAGCTCGAGTAAGTGGTCCTTGTGGTGAAGGAGTTGTATCCATGGAAGGGATGTCCTCATCAGATCGTGTTGTTTTTCTTGGTTTTGTTGTGACTGCAGATGGCATTCAGGTTGATGAAGAGAAGATTACAACGATAAAGTATTGGCCTACACCTGCAAATGTGAGCCAAGTTCGAAGTTTCCATGGTCTTGCAGGTTTCTACCGGCGATTTGTTAAAGATTTCAGCACCATCGCTGCACCCCTTAACAATTTAACAAAGAAGGATGTTCCATTCAAGTGGGGGGATGAACAAGACCAAGCCTTCAACGCGCTGAAACGAAAGCTATGTGAAGCACCGCTGCTACAACTACCAGATTTTGGTAAGACCTTTGAGATCGAATGTGATGCAAGTGGTATTGGCATAGGAGGTGTACTACTTCAAGAAGGTAAACCTGTTGCTTACTTTTCTGAAAAGTTAAATGGTCCACATCTGAACTATTCTGTCTATGACAAAGAGCTTTATGCCTTAGTTCGAGTTTTGGAAGTTTGGCAACATTATTTATTACCTAAAGAATTTGTAATACATTCTGATCACAAAGCTTTGAAATATCTTAAAAGCCAAGGCAAACTGAACCGTCGACATGCGAAATGGATTGAGTTCATTGAAACATTTCCCTATGTTGTAAAACATAAGCGTGGCAAAGATAACATTGTTGCAGATGCTTTGTCAAGAAGATGTGGTTTGGTTACACAATTAGATACAAAAGTGCTTGGTTTGGAATCCATTAAAACACTTTATGCTGATGACTTTGATTTTAAAGAACCTTTCTCTCATTGCATTGCTGGAAAAGGCTGGGACAAGTATTATGTGCATGATGGTTTCTTATTTCGGACTAACAAACTATGCATTCCAGCCTGCTCGATTCGTCAAGTTCTTTTGCTGGAAGCACATGCTGGTGGCTTAGCTGGTCATTTTGGCGTCAAAAAGACATTGGACATGCTCTCCGATCATTTCTTTTGGCCACATATGCGACATGATGTCCAGCGACATGTTGAGCGCTGCATAATCTGTTTGAAAGCTAAGTCCCGCCTTAATCCCCATGGTCTTTATACTCTATTACCAATTCCAACTGTACCTTGGGAAGATATATCCATGGATTTTATTCTGGGGTTACCTAGGTCTCAGAGGGGGAGGGATTCTATCTTTGTTGTTGTTGTTGATCGCTTCTCTAAAATGGCACATTTTATTCCATGTCATAAGAGCGATGATGCTTCACACGTTGCTGATTTGTTTTTCAGGGAGATCGTTCGTTTACATGGAGTGCCAAAGACTATTGTTTCAGACCGAGATACAAAATTTCTAAGCTATTTTTGGAAGACCTTATGGGCTAAACTTGGCACGAAGTTGTTATTTTCCACCACTTGTCACCCACAAACGGATGGGCAAACTGAAGTTGTCAACCGTACCCTGTCCACCATGCTGCGTGCCGTGCTGAAAAAGAATTTGAAGCTGTGGGAAGACTGCCTTCCACATGTTGAATTTGCTTATAACCGGGCAGTCCATTCCACAACAAATTTTTGTCCATTTGAAATTGTTTATGGTTTTAAGCTGCATACTCCCATGGATCTTCTGCCTTTACCATTACAGGAACAAGTTAACTTGGATGCAGCAAAGAGATCGGACTTTATCAAGAAGCTACATGATGAGACAAGAAGAAATATCGAGAAGAAATCAGCACAATATGCAAAGCAAGCGAACAAAGGTAAGAAGAAGGTTACATTCCAGCCCAGAGACCTCGTGTGGTTGCATCTACGCAAGGATCGATTTCCCCAACAGCGCAAGAGTAAGTTATCTCCTAGGGGTGATGGTCCGTTCAAGGTTCTACACAAGATAAATGATAATGCTTACAAAATTGAGCTGCCACCTAAATATTCCAATGTGAGTACAACATTCAATGTCAAAGACTTGCTTTCATTTGTTGGTGAGCCTGAGTCGAGGACGACTCCTTCTCAAGAGGGGGAGGCTAATGAGGACATTCCTAGCATTCACTCATCTCCAAATGAAACTACACTTGATATAGCTGGTCCGATTACAAGGAGTAGAGCTAAACAATTGGAGAAGGAAATTCATTCTTAGGTGAACGCTAACCTTATGCTTAATAATCAGATTATGTTGAATGGGCCTATACTTTTGAGTACTTGTTTCAATGTTCTCAGGAATGATGGAGTACATGAACACGCATGGGATGATGATGGATTCTGCCCGCCAAATATAAGCAAGGAACCTGGACGTGCAAGAGAGAGAAAAGAACATTCAGCTACCATGAATAACAGCCGTTGGAGTGCAAGCAAATATTTCGGAAGTTAGGAATGCATGCAGCCAACAACCAGGTTGCTATCCACACACGTTCCAGCATGCATGCAGAAGAATGCCAACCATCCATGCGTCCCACTAGGCCTGGCTATTAATAAAAGTAGTGTTACAATTTCCCACTACATGTTCTCATTTATTTCTTCCAAACTGAAACTCCACTAGTATTATATATCCCTGTAATGGGTGATGTGAACAGTAACTTGGAGATTGCAATTTCAGAAACACCAACTCTTTGAGTTCTTGTTCCAGCGTGAGTCTTGAGAGACTTGCAAACTTGTTCTTTCGATTCCTGAGGGAGTTGTAGAACGCCGAACTGCGGTTCACCCAGTTTGTGCCTTCACGTCTATACGGCGTGATTGCATGGGCTGTTTCATCGGTACGTGGAAGGGTGATTGTCTTGGTAGTTTGTCGCGTGGGCAGCCTCGCTGTGGATTGCCTCTTCACCAGGTCACGCAGCGACAAGTTATCAAGTTCGCGGATCCTTCGAGCAGATCGGGCCACAACAACTTGCCACACGTGTTGCATAGGCATGTGCATATCACGCAGGCCTTGTGTTAACGCCAAAATTTGGTATGGCTCTGTATCAGATTCGGTTGAGAAGAAAATTACAGTTAACTGACGGGAGTTGATCTAGAAGGGACCGAATCCAAGAAGAAGCCATGAAGACCGCACGTGGCAATTAATCACTGTGTTTATTAATTAGGCAAGGATTAATATTTTATCTTAGGAGACCTGGTCTCGTGTCTGATCGGGTCATGTTAGTGTTTCCTTTTGTGTTTAGGAAATCTTGTATCGTGTCCAAAAAGGACTCATCAACTCAGGGTATAAATATGTATGCCCGGGTGCTGTGTAAGATATCTACAACAACCAGATCAATATAATTTCGGCGCATCGCCACCCCTTCGACGGGTTCTTGCTTCTCAAGCTGGGCTACATCGGTTAAGTTCGACCTCCTACGAGAGGGTAAGTCTCGTCACCCCGGACACCGCATCGGCTAGGACTTCCTCGGTTAAGTCCGATATTCTAGTCGGTTCACGGTGGACAGCTTACCACGATATATCTATTTTATCTATGGCTGCATCAGTTTAGTTTGACCTCATAGATCGATTAGGTATATCACATCACGCGTGCATAGATCGTATCGGCTTACTGGGTGTAACTTATCAACAGTTTGTGCTGCATCGGTTAGGTCCGACCTATTAAACTGCCTCCGATAAGTTATTCCTGCTAGGTTGATATTTTCTGTGCAAGTGTTTTATCGGAATGCATAGCCGATAAGTTATCATGTAATTCATCACGATCGCATTAGATCTATCAGCCTATCGAGGTCTTGTTATCGTCGCCAGTCTGTGCTGCAACGGTTGGGTCCGATCTACTAGACTGGTAATAATAACTTTACTCTTAATAAGTCGATGGGTTTTATGCGATGTTTTATCGGAGTGCTTAGCCGATAAGTTATCTGTATATCCAGCCGATTTGTCACAAACATTTAGAAAATCGCTGCTAACCCGGGCGCGAGCACGAGCGAGAACCCGGGCCCGAACATCAAGCAAGCACCCGGGCACGAACACAGGCGAGGACCCAGGCACGAGCACGACATCAGGTAAGGACCCGGGCACGAGCACGGAAAGCAAACAAAGATCCGGGCGCGGACGCGAGCAAGGGCCCGGGCACGGGTGCGGGCAGCATCTTTGCGGCGACACTAGTAATTTTAAATCACAATCGGCTGGAGTTTATTTAATCTATTTATTTACGCATCCTGCTTATTTATTTTATCAGATTACAGCCGATTTTTGAGCATCCCTTCGATGATCGGCTAGTTTGATATTTGTTTACTATTATGTTACTGCGTATGCCATCATCGGCTTCCAGTTGATGTATAAGTGCTACAGTTCATATCGACCATCGGCCGATGAGACGAGTCAAGATCGGCTTCCAGCCGATTGGCTCATTGATCTAATTTTTTCCATCTCCTTGTCAATTGCAGGGTCAAATTGACTGGCACGCCTACGAACCTCAAGATTTTAGGACCTGCACTAGAGTGAAGCAAATCTCCCAGGCCTTCCCGTGTCTCCAGGCGCCGAACGGCCCTCGGCGGTTTTCAGCGTCAACACGTTTTTGGCACGCTCGGTGGGACACGGAGTTTCAACACAAAGTTTCAATCCGAAGTTGCAAGATGGATGGAAAAGAGATAAGAATAGACAACGTAATTCCGGTCAGCATGGAGGATTTAACTGAAGAACAAAAACAACAAGTCGAGCAAAATATGGCAAATTTTCAGAAGCTGTGCTTAGAATCCTTCAGCATGACAAGACAAGGGCCGATTCAGAAGACGTAGTTTCCAAAACCAGTTCTGTTTGGTGAATCGAGCCGCACACCACCCGAAAGTCCACCGGTGAACCTTTGCAAGATATGGTAAACAAAGCAGTGCATCATGCACTCATCAATCAATCCGGGATCCTGGTGAACACGCTTCATAATCTCATAAAGAAGACGGTGGATGGATCAGTTATCAATTCAAGAATCTGTTAATATGAATACTTTAACCTTGGATTCTCTTTACACTAAATTAAACACACATGAGATAAACATTCTTTCTCGCAAAATTGATTCTAAATCCACTGCTTTGGTATCTTCTTTGGCTTCTTCTATGGATACTTCTTTGTCATTTTCTCTTACTGCTTTGAAAGCCACATCCGATGAACAACTTGAGCAAGTCTCTAAGGAGGACTTGGCTTTGATTATTAATAAGTTTTCTTGAGCTTTGAATAATGTTAAGAATAGAAAAAAAGGAGGCCCAGTCCGGTGCTTTGAATGTGGAGAGTTAAACCACATTCGTTCCAAGTGTCCTAAGCTCGGAAGATCCAACAAGGAAACGAGGAGGAGAAGAACAAGAAGGACAACAAGCGCTTAACTTTTGAAGAGAAAAGAAAAAACAGCAAACGCAAACTAGTACATCAATTGCTAGAAGCCTTCAAGCAAGTTGAGTTGAGCGATGAAGAATATGAAAGCGACAGCGAAAGCATAGGCAAATGTAAGTATTTTACAAGTTTAGCTCTCATTGCTCATAGTGTGTCAAACTCCGATGAAGATAAATCTGATAACGATGATGACAAGGCAAATTTTACTTATGATCCATTAGAACATGTTGCTTTTGATCTCGCTAATAAACTTGATAAATGTACTAAAAAGCTTAGAAAACGTGATCATACTGTTAATGTTCTAAATTCTGAAATTGCAAGATTAAAATCTCTAATTCCTGATGATGATGATTGCAAATCTTGTGAAGTGTTATATTCTGAAATTACTGCTTTAAAAAATATCAATACTAACACTTCTCTAAGATTGGAAGCTGAAATTGAGAAAACTAAAAAGTTTAAATTATCTTTTGCTCTTGGTTTTACTTTGCATTCTCATATTGTTGATGAGTTGTTATTAACAAAGAATCTTTTGAAAAAGTATAAAGTTACTTTTGGTGCTAATTCCATGTTCAATTTTTTATGTGCTAAAAGGATTAAACAACACAAGGATGGTTCAAGTTTTAAAGCTTGCTCAAAGTGTTTTTTAAATGAGGTGAAATTAAAAGATGCTCTTGGTCGTGTTGAGTTTTTGCAAAATGACATGAAAACTCACGAAGTACTTTCTTGCTCAAATTGTCACAAAAAAAAAGGAATTGCAAAATCTTATGAAAATTGTGTTTCTTTGATAAATGAGGTTACTTATTTGAAAAGTTCTTTTCAAAGGTTTTCCGATGATAAAAAGAAACTCAATATGATTTTGGATACTTCTAAAGTGAGCACACATAATAGAGGAATAGGTTTTGATGCACATGCTTATTTTACTAATCATCCACCGAGTATTCTTGATTTTTCTAAAAGTAGTGAGATTTTGACAAAACCCGAACCAAAGAAAACGATTTTCAAATCCGCTAGAATTTTGTCAAAACTTTCTACAACTTGTGCAATTGCTTCTTCTTCTTCTTCTTCTAAGGAAAAAATACATGTGAAGTACAATTACTCTCATTGTGGTAAGGATGGGCATTTGGTTTAGTTTTGCTTTATACTTGCAAGAAAATAGAAAAAAATAGAGAACATGAACTTGCAAGGTTGGGGTGGCAAAGGTCGAACTTTTCTGCAAGTGGCCCGGTCAGACCACAAACCCCAGGGAGGTCCAACCGGTGGCCATGGGCAGTTAGACCACTGGCACGTCAGCAATCAGACCGACGGCTAACGGTGGTTAGACTGACTTTTCAGCATTGGTCGGATAAGTTTTTGATGAAGCCCCAAGGTAAGTTTTCAGGTAAGTCTGGTACTGATTCTATTTATGCATATACATGTGCTTTGCTTACTGGTTCTATTGGTCGTCTGTCTTAGTGTTGGATTCCTAAATTTCTTATTTCTAATCCCAACACAAAGGCCTCGACATCTTCTTGTGCATAGGTCTTTTGGCGGCATACTCCCCATGTGCATTAAACGGTTGAGATGTCATTGCTTTTAAGGTAACATTGATCTACTTATGAATTGACAATATAATATCTACTTCTTCATTAGCTTTCTCCTCGCTAGTTATAGAGATAGTAATTTTTGATAATAGTACAAGTGGAAATATGTCAATTAATGAGAACCTTGGTGGTATCGTTGGCAATTGGTTGTCTTTTTCAAAACCTTTGATATCTTCTCGATTTGCTTTGTTTTTTCGTCGGGAGGGTTTGGAGGTTGTTTTGAGGGGGAGTTT
Organism: Oryza meyeriana var. granulata; assembly: GCA_003991445.1. Classification (NCBI taxonomy): domain Eukaryota; kingdom Viridiplantae; phylum Streptophyta; class Magnoliopsida; order Poales; family Poaceae; genus Oryza; species Oryza meyeriana. The sequence continues at coordinate 58,315 of RYFJ01001456.1, read as the reverse complement.
ATGTTTTTCGATGCATTCATATTTAATTTATTGCATTGCTCTCAATTTGAAAATAAAAAGAAAAGTGGAGCTTTGTTTTATATCTTGAGTATATTCTTGTGCTTGCTAGCAATATGAGTGAGGTCTTTTGGTCACTAGTTTAGCTTGTATGCATTCTAGTCTTTCTATGAGCCTTTGCTATTACTTTTGAGGGATATGATGCATGACACATAATTCTTTTACTTGAATTAAGTAAATATGCAATATTGACACCAGTGCTTGTTTGAATGACTTATGCTCATATATATGCTTGCTGAAATTTTCATTCCTCAACTGCTCTAGAGATTCCTTAAGTAAAAAAAACAAAAGCTTATATGAGAAAAAAAAATGGATACCGGATCCTTGGAAACAGTATTCACGACAAGGACGTACACGAAATAATTGAGAGATTTTCTTTTGTGCTATTAAAAGGCAAATTGAGCAGAAGCTCAGAAATAAAACTTGATGAAAATTCTCTTGTAAAGAGCAAGTTAAGTTAAGAAAGAATGCTTAGTTCAATTTGTCTATGTGTGGGGGTTTTTCTTTCAATCTATGTGCTTGTGAATATGTTGCATTATAAATTGCTCGAATACATGAATCTTTACTGCTGATTTGAACTTATCTGTAATATCTATGGTTCATGTTTATATTCTATTTCATGCTTGTTAGCTAGTTGATCACTTTATCTCCTTTGTAGTTGCAACACATGTTCTTGAGTTGCTTTAGGTATACTTCAAAGCTCCTAGAAAAGAAAAATTTAGAAGAAGAAAAATTGATAAATATTTCATATTCATTGCATTTGTGCTTTTATGGTTTATATTCTCTCTTTTGAAATTCTTGATAAAATCATTGTCAAAGAGGGAGAAATATACAAAATGCATGCTTAAAGAAAGGGGGAGCTAATTTTAGAAAAGGGGAGAATTTGAAAGTTTGAAAGTTTTGACAAGTTGATCGATTCTTTAAAAAGTCGATTTTGTGCTTTTATTGCAAATATAGTGGAGAAATTCTTTCTTTTAAAAAGGGAAAGAGTTTTGATACTTCTTGGTTTTTATTTTTCAAAAACATCAATTTACATTTCGGAGATGTTGCCAATGTGTTCGTCAAGGGGGAGATTGTAGAATCATTGTTATGATTAATATTTTGTGATGAACAATTGGCTTTACAAATGATCTATATAATAAGAGATTGGTTTAAAAATAACTGTGAATATTGGTATGAGTGTGTGTGACTAATGTGAGTCAAGTTGGGAAGAAGTTGTGCTCAGATATGGTTTCTTTCTTTTTGCATGTGTAGGTGAGTCTTGAGGTCCGAGAGTATTTCTGGTGATGGATCAGAAGTCAACTTGGGAGAAGTTAATGTCCAGATGATCGGGAGATCACGCGGGATACTAAAGGCTAGAGATCAATACATGTGGAAGTGAAGATTCCATATGGCATACAAGAGGAATTGTGTGCGTATGGAAAGAGGAAGTCGAGTCCTACTCGGATTAGGAGTGGAGTCCTAGTAGGACTAGGAGTCGAGTCCTACTTGAATAAGGAGTTGAGTCCAAGTTGACTATGGAAAGGAGAATTTGATTTGGCAAATTGTAAATAGATTTGGTAATTGAGGGTTTGAGTCCTAGTGAGACTAGAAGTCCTACTCCTACTTTGTGTAGAAGGTTTTAGGTATAAATAGATGAGGGGTTGAGACCCTAGAGTATAACTTTCCGAAGAGAGAAAATATGGGGTTTAGTTTTGAGAGAGAAGAGTGCTTTGTATGCGCTTTGTAAACACATCTTGATGCAATAAAGTTAATCTACTTTTAAGAGCATCTTCGGTATGTATCCTTCTGAATTCTGATGGTTCATCCGACAAAAGCACGGTGGCGAGGCAGCGGTTCTACCGGCAGACATACGGCGGTCAGACCGGCGCAACAGACACGGTCTAACCGGTGCACTCCATCCAGGTTTGAGGGTTTCTTTTATTCCACAAAATATTTTGATTTTTGGTGTTCCTACCATTCACCCCCCTCTGGTAGGCTTGGTTCTTGTGTTCGATCCAACACGCGAGGCTCGCTACGGCAATCTACGTAGGGCTAGGCAGATTGCCCAACAAGAAATCCTCCAGACCAGGGTAGGCGATTACGACGTCTTTATGACTCCATAGCAAAATGTTGTGGCTGCAGCCACACTATTGGACACCCTGCAGTAGGGGCCCGATTACCATGCTACCCTGACCATCACAGGAATCAAAGCAATGATAACTGCTGCAGCGTTTCAACAACAACAGCTATCTAGAGATACATTCATACCATCCAACAAAACTAATTCAGATGCTGCGGCTTCGTCAGCTTTAGCACGACGCTAAGCAGCCGACTCTGGTCAGCACCACTCGGAGTCCCACCGCACGTCACTCAGTCATCACAATGACGATCGACGGTGGTACCATCACAGTGAGCACCGGTATAACCAGAATGCTCAGGGACGACTACGACGGGATCTCTGCCACAACATTAATGGTCGACACCAAGAACGCAATGAAGATGAATGTCACCGACTTGAAGACTAGCACGAACGCTTTGGTCTCCATCATGAGCACTTCTGCCGCTGTAGTCAGAGACGGAGCCCTCACCCGGATGAAGGAGTTCTGGCCTTCACTCAAGAATTACAACAAGTTGACTGGCTATCCAGCTTCAAGCCGACTGGCATAGAGAAATACGATGGCAAGACCAACCTAGAATCCTGGCTGACCATGTATACCTTGGCAATCCATGCGGCCGGAGGCGACCACAAGGCTATGGCAAATTATCTACCAGTCGCCCTAGCCGACTTGGCATGGACGTGACTGACGGTTCTTCCCAGGCGGTCTATTGGCTCCTGGCGGAAACTCCGTGAACGATTCATGGCCAACTTCAAAGGAACCTACGAGAGACCATCTTCTGAGTATGATTTATACCAGTGCCATCAAAGAAAGAACGAGTCTCTCTGTGACTTCATCAAGCGCTTTTCAGAGAAGAGAAACTCAATCCCCAAAATCAAGGACGAGGTCGTCATCTCTACCTTTCGCAAGGGAGTCAAGGACACCCCGTTCATTGCAAAATTTACTTGGAAGCTGCCCAACTCCATCAAAGCTCTGTTTGACATGGCGAAAAAATATGTTGATTCAGCCGATGCCGTCGCTGAAGCACTCGACAACAAGAAGGAGCCGTGACAGAAGGAGCAATGGGACACCGACGTTGCGGCCCCGTCCAAGGCTGGGAACCACAAGCGCAAGTCGGAGGACGTCGTGGCAACAGTCGAACGTAACCAATCGGGACCTCCAAGGATGGACGACTACCAAAAAGTCATGAATGGACCATGCCCTTTCCATCCAAAGGGGAAGCACGTGGCGAAGAACTGCTTCATGCTCAAAAAGTTTGTTTCCAAGCAAACATCAACATCCGACGAGCAGAAAGATAAAGACAAGCCGGACTCAGGAGCAGCCGGCGACTACCAAGATCCCCAGGCTGAGCTCAATCACATATTTGGAGGACCATCAGCATATGAGTCAAGTGTAAATAGAAGCTAACCGCTGGAGAAGTAAACTCGGTCTCCACTTATGCCCCCCAGTATCTACGCTAGTCTGAGATGGCAATCACGTTCGACCGCGTGGATCACTCTGACTGAGTGACACATCCAGGACGCTACCCACTCGTCCTAGACCCAGTCATCAGAAGCATTAAGTTGAAGAAGATTCTCATCGATAGAGGAAGTGCGCTCAATATTGTTTTTACCAAAACACTCGATGAGATGAAGATACCTCGATCAAAGTTGCGGCCGAGTACAGCTCCTTTCCACGGGGTAATCCCTAGCCTCTCTTCAACTCCACTCGGGCAGATCACTTTACCAGTCACCTTCGGCACGCGGGAAAACTTTCGCACAGAAAATATCTGCTTTGAGGTCGCTGACTTTGAAACTGCCTACCATGCCATACTCAGACGACCAGCTCTCGCAAAATTCATGGTGGTACCTCATTACACTTACATGATGCTCAAGATGCCTGGACTAGCAGGAGTCTTCTCTCTACGCAGCGATGTCAAGCAAGCCTTCACCTGCGACAAGGAGAGCTGCGAGCTGGCCCAGTCACACGAAGCATTAGTAGGACGAAGCAATATCTGACTAGCAGCAACAACTTCGAAGGAGGACGACCAAGTCCCGGCGAAGAAGCCAACACAGAAAAGATCCCCCTGGACCCTTTCGACCCCACCAAGACCGTGCTTATTGGGACCGGACTCGACCCTAAATAGGAAGACGAGCTCGTCAACTTCCTCCAGGCGAACAGAGATATATTTGCTCAGAAACCTTCCGACATGCCTGGTGTACCCAGGGAGGTGATCGAGTATTCCCTAAATGTGAAGCCGGACGCCAAACCAATTAATCAGCGACTACGGCCTTTGCACAAGACCACATAGATGGTATCCACAAGGAGATAACGAAGCTCCTTGCAGCCGGGTTCATCAAGGAGGTCTACTACCCAGATTGGTTGGCAAACTCAGTTCTGGTCCAGAAGAAGAACGGTAAATGGCGCATGTGCGTCCACTATACCGACTTAAACAAGGCGTGTCTCAAAGATCCATTTGGCCTACCTAGGATAGATCAAGTGATTGATTTAACAGCGGGATGTGACCTACTCAGCTTTCTTAACTGCTATTCGGGATATCATTAAATAAGCCTAAAAGAGGAGGACTGCCTGAAGACTTCTTTCATCACGCCGTTTGGTGCATACTGCTATATCACTATGTCGTTCGGGTTGAAAAACGCTGGCGCAACATGTCAACGTGCCATCCAGTGGTGTCTTCACACACAACTCAGGTGCAATGTGGAGGCATATGTCGATGACGTGGTAATCAAGACCAAATTCAAGGAAGACCTCATCGCTGACTTAGAAGAAACTTTTCAAAGCCTTCGAAGATTCAAGATGAAGCTGAACCCGGAAAAGTGCATCTTCGGAGTACCTTTGGGAAAACTACTTGGTTTCATCATCTCACACCATGGCATAGAGGCAAATCCAGAGAAAATCAACGCAATCATGAACATGGCTCCTCCGACTAGCTAGAAGGATGTACAGAAGCTAACCGGCTGTATGGCAGCACTCAACCGATTTGTTTCCCGACTTGGCAAATGTGGCATGCCCTTTTTCAAACTACTAAAGAAGGCTGACAATTTTTAATGTACGCCCAAAGCTGTAACGCCCATAAATTCGTAACCAGAATTCTAAACATACCTGTGTATTAAATCCCTGTCCAAGAAAGGTAGGGTACACAATACCAAGTTGCCATACAGACTGTGTCTTACAAATAAGATAAAATTGTCTTACATAAATGCAGCGGTGAAAATAAATAAAATCTATATACAGCTAGCCAAGCGGAGGCTTCCATTCCATAGGCATCTTGAGGGCGGAGCCAGCCTAGTCCTCCTGATGATCCTCATCGGACATATACTCCACCATTGAGAGGGAAAAGGGAGCAAGACTGAGTACCACCCATAGTACTCAACAAATCACACCCACAAATATGCACAATGCACAGGAGACAAAGATAGGCTCATGGTTCATTTGCGTAAAAACAGTTGCAAACAATGATAGTTCACAAACGGTAAAAAGGTTGATTAATTGAGCAATATTAATCCTCCACTGATCAACGTTACACCACGTTAACCAGGCCCAACCATCCAACCTGTCACTATAGTAAGTTTTAAGTCAATTTATTAAAGAGAGACTAATCATGTGAGTCTTGACCAAAATGCCCATGATTGCGGGCGCGGCTATTCGAATAGATTTTAACTTTGATCAGAGGTGTACAACTGTACCCACAAGACACAGCCCCACACACGTCCCCGTGTGCCGACGTGTTACCACGACACCCCGTGAGAGGCTGTGACAGGACCCTCCACGTAAGCTCTCCCTAACCATCCACACCACGCTGAGATTGCACCTGCCGACAGGACACCCAACATCGGCCAGGCTACCCCCCTTGCGCCACAATGGATCCGAAAGCCGATCAACCCGACCCCGAGCCGACCCAACTCCATCACGCCCATTCTCACCAACGGTGCCTAGGAGAGGGAGAAGAGACGCTACAAGCCCAGCTGTTGCCCACGCTAGCTTGTGGAATGTACGAGTATTTGCCCAAGGTGGTCCCGCAAACCGGTCCTTAACTGCCATGGGTGCAACCAACAAAACCATGCACCCACAGCCCACCATTTAGGTTAAATTTTAGTAATTTACCATCAACATATCCAAAGTTCCATTTCCTGACATTGAGTCGGACCATAAATATAAATTAAAGTATTTAAATTCCCATGAGAGCTAAAGGTTTCTAAGTAGGGCTAAGTATCCTAACAATAGCCTCTAGTCATATTATTACCCAGCTACAAAGGTGTACAAGTGGAATAAAGTCAGAGCAATTAAAATTGCATTTATATAGGTCACCCTTCCCACATGAAATGATGAAATAATGCATGTTTATTAATTTAAAACAAATAATTTGCAATAAATGGGTACAAAATGATCGAGGAAACGGTGCGACTGCCTTGCTCCGGCTCGGCGAATTCGGCAACGACTTCGTAGTAAACTGGAGGATCGATGGCGTCGGTTTCTATAGCAAACAACGCACAAACAATTAAAAACAGTACATGTGGGCACTGAAACAGGGGTTGAAAGTATTTTAATAGATTCTTGGCATTTTCTGGATTTAATGAAATTTGGATGGGATTAATCGGAGCTCGTATGAATTAGTTATGAATTTTAGAAGTTTTACTGTGATTTCACTATACAAATTAATTATTAAACGATTTATTGCGCCATTAAAAGGGATTATTGAGCCAGCGGACCATGGGGGACCGGCGCTGACAAGCGGGGCCCATGGGTCAGTGGCGCGGGAGGACGGCACATAGTGGACTCGGTCCACGCACGCTGGCGTGGCACGGGCGCACGGAAATGGCCACGATCTGCCGAGCAGATTGGACGGCCGAGGATGAACGGGACTCGCCCTCGCCGGTGCGGCCGCACCGTGGCAGGGCGAGCGGCCTGATGGTCGCTGCTGGCGACCATCTAGCCTCCCAGAGAGCGTCGGTGAGCAGCGGAGGAGGTGAGGAGTGCGACCGAGTACTCACCAAGGTGTGGCGACCGATGGAGAGCAGCGCATGTCAGCAATCAAAGGGGTTTGGTGGTGGTGAGGTTCGGGTAGCCGACGGCGATGGCGTTCTGGCGATGCAAAGCAATGACGGAGGTGTGGACGGGGTTTAGGAGAACCTGGTGGAGGTGTAGAACGTCTTAGGAGAGAAAAAGACCGAGTGGGTCGACGGAAATCCACGGCTGACTGCTGGCGGAGAGGCTTACCGAAAGGGGCGACAGAGAGGATGGAGTTCCGTTGGGAATCTGAGGAAGCCGGCAGCGGAACAGGACGCAGCGGGGCGCGGCAAAGCTAGCGAGTGTGAACATGGAGTCAGCAACGGCTATAGTGATGACGACGTGCGACTGGAGTCGGCGGAGCGAGGCAGTGATTCGGGAGCTCGGCGCGGAAGGGGTTAGGGTACTTGGCAGACATGGGCAACTGAGGGGAAAGTAAGGACGTAGCACGGGGAAGGTTTTTATGTACTCGACTGTGGGAGTTCGTGGCCGAGTTGGCCAAATTTCACGGGGACGTGGGGTGGTGGCGATGGCGGGATCGGCGAAATTCGCCTGTGGGCGTGCATGAAGAAGGCGGAGAAGTGGGGGAGTGGCACGGGGACGCGGTCCACGGCGTTTGAATCAAGGGCTGAGGCACGAGGGGGCGGCAACGGGCACGGATTGGACGGTCGAGGCGGCTCACTCTTCCCCAGCCGGTTTGGCCGGAGGTTGGGGACGAAGCTAACATGTGGGGCTTGGTCCCACATGTCAGCGGGAGCGGTGAGGGGAACAGCGCGGGCGAGCGGACGCTGATTGACGGGCGAGGCCCACGGGGTGGGGGCGTGCACGCGTGGGCTGCAGTAGGCGAGACACAGTATTGGGCCGGCGGCCCGGCGGGAAGAAAGGCAAAGAAAAGGAGAAAGGGAAAGAAAAGAAAAGAAAATGGGATTTCCAGATGGATTTTAATTTTGATAATTTATTTTGATTTATTAAAAATACTTCCAGTGCTCTAAAAATTCCCATAAAAATCGTGTTAGTGTATTTTGGCAAGGAGAATACAGGAAAAATATTCCTAGCCATGATAATTTATTATTTTGCATTTTACTTATTTAATTAATTCCCTTGGCCTTTTAAAATAATTTTTGAGGCTTTTTCTTTAATATATTTTGTGTGGCTTTATTTAAGGGGAAACATAGGGTGTGACAAACCTATCCCCCTTAAACGGAATCTCGTCCTCGAGATTCGAACGTGCTGGCGAAGAGGTGTGGATGGGCGAACTTTTATTCATCCTCTCGTTCCCATGTGGCTTCTTCCTCTGAATGATGGCTCCACTGTACCTTATAGAACCTGATCACTCGGCTTCTGGTGTTCCTTTCACTGATCTCCAAGACTTGAATCGGCCTTTCTACATAGGTGAGGTCTTCCTGGATCTCGATCTGCTCTGGATTGGTCTGTTCTGCTGGTACCCTCAGGCATTTCTTCAGTTGAGACACATGGAACACATCATGTATACCTGCCATTGAAGCTGGGAGGTCCAACTGGTATGCAACTTCGCCTTGACGAGCTAGCACTTGGTAGGGTCCCATGAAGCACGGGGCTAACTTCCCTTTGGTTTGGAACCTGTGTAACCTGCTGAGTGGTGTGACGCGAAGGTACACATAGCCTCCTTCCTTGAAACTCAGATCTCTGCGATGGTTGTCGGCGTAACTCTTCTGTCTTGACTAAGCTATTTTTAATCGTTCCCGGATAATGGCCAATTTTTCGTCCGCCTCTTTGAGTGCATCGGTCCCGAATACCTGGCGTTCACCTGTCTGATCCCAAAAGAGGGGTGTACGGCACTTCCTGCCATACAGAGCTTTGAATGGGGCCATCTGCAGACTGGCTTGGTAGCTGTTGTTATATGAGAACTCCGTGTAGGGCAAACTCTTATCCCATGTCCCACCGAAATCCAACACACAAGCCCTTAGCATGTCCTCCAATATCTGGTTGACTCTTTCAGTCTGTTCGTCTGTTTGGGGATGGTAGGCTGTGCTAAAATTCAGTCGGGTTCCTAGTTCTGCTTGTAGCTTTTGCTAGAACTTGGAAGTGAACTGGCTACCATGGTCAGATACAATCCTCTTGGGTACTGCCATGTAGAGTTCTGCCAGCCTCTTCCCCAAGTACGTTGTATGCACCGGAATGAAATGGGCAACCTTGGTGATCCGATCCATGATCACCCAGATTGAGTCATATCCCGAGGATGTGCGGGGCAACCTGGTGATGAAGTCCATTCCGATCCCTTCCCACTTCCACTCTGGGACTCTAAGCGGTTGTAAGAGTCCTGCAGGCCTTTGGTGTTCTGCTTTGACTCGCTGACACACATCACAAAGTGCCACAAATTCTATGATTTCTCTTCTCATGCTAGCCCACCAAAACTTTGTCTTGAGGTCTTGGTACATTTTAGTGCTTCCGGGATGAATGGAGTACTACGTCTCATGAGCTTCCCGGAGGATTAAGTCCTTGAGTTCCTTGTTTTCTAGGACACACAATCATTCTCCCATCCAGACTGTCCCATTTTTGTCTTCCATGAATCCTTGGGCTTTTCCAACTCTCATGTTCTTCTTGAGTTCTTTAATCTCTGGATCATTCGCTTGTGCCTCACAAACTTGATAGAAGAGCGTGGGCTAGGCCTCTAGGGCTGCCATGAATTCAGGGTGAACGATGCTCAGATTTAGACGTTTGAACTCCTGCTGCTCTTCCTTGCACAACGTCTCTGCTAGAGCGGTGTTGTAGTAACTTTTCCTGCTCAGAGCGTCTGCCACGACGTTGGCTTTTCCCGGGTGGAAGTGTATTCCCACATCATAATCTTTAATCAACTCCAGCCACCTTCTTTGATGGCGATTCAAGTCAGGATGGGTAAATATGTATTTCAGACTCTTGTGGTCCGTCTAGATCTCACTGCGGTTACCGATGAGGTAATACCACCAAATCTTCAAAGCATGAACCACTGTAGCCAATTCCAGATCGTGTGTCGGGTAGTTGCCCTCATGGGGGCGCAACTCAAGTAACGCATAGGCTACTACTCTGCATTCTTGCATTAGCACGCATCCTAGCCCTTGGCGAGATGCATCGCAATATACCTAGAAACCTTTCTTGGGATCTGGCAAGATCAGGACTGGTGCTGAGACTAACTTCCTTTTGAGTTCCTCAAAGCCGAGGTTGCACTCGGCTGTCCAAACAAACTTTACATCTTGCAATCTTTGAGAAGTTTTTGATGAACCGGCGGTAATAACCCGCAAGCCCGAGAAAACTCCGCACTTGTGTCACTGTCCGGGGCAGTTTCCAATTGGTAACGGACTCCACATTCGTTGGATCCACGACAACTCCCTGGGCGGTGATGACGTGCCCAAGGAACTATACTTCTTTCAGCTAGAAGTCGCACTTGCTAAACTTGGTATACAACTAGTGCTCTCTCAGCTTCTCGAGAACCAACCGGAGGTGTTGCTCATGTTCTTCTGCTGATTTCGAGTAGATAAGGATGTCGTCGATGAAAACCACCACGAACTTGTCCAGAAACTCCATGAACACCATGTTCATCAAATTCATGAAGAAGGCCGGTGCGTTTGTCAATCCGAAGGACATAGCGGTGCAGTCGTACAGCCCATACCGAGTGGTGAAAGCTGTCTTCGAAATATCCTCTTCTCAGATCCTCAGCTGGTGATAGCCTGATCGTAGGTCTATCATGGAGAAGATGGTGGCACCCTCCAATTGATCGAAACGATCGTCAATCCTTGGCAAGGGATACTTGTTCTTGATTGTGACGTCGTTTAATGCACGATAATCCACGCAAATTCGCTTCGTTTTGTCTTTCTTCTCCACGAAGATGACCGGTGCACCCCAAGGCGACGTGCTTGGTTGAATGTAACCCTTCTGTAGCAGGTCGTCAACTTTCTTCTTGACTTCTGCCATTTCGTTTGGTGCCATTCTGTACGGCCTCTTGTAAATAGGCGCTGTTACTGGTGCCAAATCAATTTTGAACTCAATTTCCCTTTCTGGTGGCATCCTCGGTAGATCTTCTGGGAACACATCCGGGTACTCCCTAACTATTGGGATTTCCTCTATTTTCCGATCTGGCTTCTTCCCACTTTTCGACTGTTGCTCCACTGCAACCAGATTTAAGCTTGCTTCCTGCTTTTGTGGTAGCGACGACTTGAAATTAACTGCTTTTCCTTTCGGACTGGTTACTGTAACAGTGCGGTTGGCACAGTTGATCACTCCTTTGTGCCGAGTCAACCAATCCATCCCTAGGATGACATCTAGGTCTTTGGATTCTAGGAGGATGAGATTGGCTAGAAAGGATGATCATTGGATTTCTAGGTTCACTGAAGGGCTATAGTGAGCTGTGGTCATGCGGTTCCCTGGTGTATGAACCCGCATGGGGATTTTAAGTTTCACCACTTTTATCCCATGTATCCCCACAAATTTCTTGGATATGAATTAATGCGTTGCACCAGAATCAAAAAGTACCGTTGCAGGTATTAAGTTTACGAGAAACATACCCAATACCACTTCCGGTGCAGCCTACGCTTCTTCTGCAGAGACGTGGTTAGCACGCCCCTTTATCACCCGCTGGTTGGCGTTGGGGTTCTGGGGAGCTGCAGGCCTAGGTCCCATTCGCTTTGGTTTTGGGCACTTGTCGGCGAAGTGACCCGGCTCATTGCAGTTGAAGCAGATGAGGGTCTTGCCCCCGCTGTTCTTTCGTGGCTGGCCTTGCGGAGCTGGTGTCATTGGTGGGTGCGGAGCGGGGTAATGGTTGTGCTGCCTACTGTTGTCGCTGCTGCCTCCAAAGTGCCCTGGTTGGAACAGGCACTGCTGGTGGACGATCATGGTGGAAAATCCACCCTGATGCCCCAGCATCACCCTTGGCCTCTGGTGCTGCCCTTGGTGGGCTCGAAATTGGGCTGCCTTCCGCTTGCAGTCCATCTTGCGCTGATTTTCCTGGCGGATCGCCTTGTCCACCAACTTCTCGAAGTCAGGGTATTCACTGGAGAGAAGCTGGCTGGTCAGCTCGTCGTTGAGTCCCTCTAGGAACTTCTCCTGACTCTCCCCATCGGTGCGGACATCCTCTGGCGCGCGCACCAAGCGGTTGAAGTCATGGAGGTACTCCGTGACTGTATTGCTTCCCTATTCCAAATCCCTGAACTCCCTCTTCTTCTATGCCACAATGCCGGCTGAAATCTGAGACTTCTGGAAGTTGTGATAGAATTCAGGCCAAGTGACCTACATTGTGGCGGTGTGGATCACGAGAAAGTTGTCCCACCAAGCTGAGGCGGGACCCTGGAGTTGGTGCGTGGTGAAGGTAACCTTTTCCTAGTCGGTGCATTGGAGGAGGTTGAGCTTCTTCTCAATCGCCAACAGCTAGTCATTAGCGTCCATGGGATTGGTGGTGCTGGAGAAAGTAGGCGGCCTGACCATCAAGAACTCAGGCAGTTTAGATTAAGGGGCGAAGGCCAGGATGTGAGGTTGCTGGTGCTGCTGCTGCAAGTTGTTCTGCTGCATTTGCTGCATCATGTTCTCCAACATCTGGTTCTGGTTGTCTAGAACCTAGGCAAGTGTCGGGTTCTCAGGTAGAGGAGGTGCCATGTGTTGGGGAGCCCCGTTGTACTATGGCACTCCATCCTGATGATTCGTTGCGCTGGCATCACTGGCAGCGCGGTTACCATTCCTGGTGTTCACCATCTAAAGGGGGAAGATGGAAATGGAAGGAAAGGAGGAAAACAGGTGGCTCAGAAACAGGAGTGATAAATAGGTGATTGAATTAAATTAACTGAAGTGCATAGTTTAGAAACATTACAATAACACTTCGACTCCTAACTGAGGCGGCCATACCACAACCGATGGTATGAACCCCCGACTAACCCCAAGCAGACGTCTTGACATTACAACTAAGCATGAAATAAAACTAAGTGAGCAGCCCGATGGTCGCGTCTGGCCTCTCGAAGAGCGGCGGTGAGCAGGGGAGGAGGTGAGGAATGTGACCGAGTACTCACCAAGGTGCGGCGACCGACGGAGAGCGGCGGACGACAACGATCAGAGGGGTTTGGCGGCGGCGAGGTTCGGGTAGCCGACGGTGATGGCATTCTGGCAGCACAAAGCAACGACGGAGGTGCAAACGGAGTTTAGGAGGACCTGGTGGAGGTGTAGAACATGTTAGGAGAGAAAAAGACTGAGTGGGTCGACGGAAATCCGCAGCCGACTGCCAGCGGAGAGGCTTACCGAAAGGGGCGACGGAGAGGATGGAGTTCCGGCAAGAATCCGAGGCAGCCGGCAGCAGAACAGGACGCAGCGGGGGGCGGCGAAGCTAGCGAGCACGAACGCGGTAGTCAGTGACGGACGTAGCGACGGCGACGTGCAACTGGAGTTGGCGGAGCGTGGCGGCGATTCAGGAGCTCGGTGCGGAGGGGGTTAGGGTACTCGGTAGATGTGGGCAACTGAGGGGAAAGTGAGGATGGAGCACGGGGAAGGTTTTTATGTACTCGGCTGCGAGAGTTCATGGCCGAGTTGGCCGAATTTCATGGGGACGTCGGGTGGTGGTGATGGCGGGATCGGCGAAATTCGCCCGTGGGCGTGCGCGAAGAAGGCGGAGAAGTGGGGAGTGGTGTGGGGACGTGGTCCGCGGCGTTTGAATCAAGGGCTGAGGCGCGAGAGGGCGGCAACAGGCGCAGATCAGACGGTCGAGGCGGCTCGCTCTTCCCGGCCGATTCGGCCAGAGGTTGGGGACGAAGCTAACATGTGGGGCCTAAGTCCCACATGTCAGCGAGAGCGGTGAGGGGAATAGCGCGGGCGGGCGGACGCTGGCTGATGGGCAAGGTGTTGACGCCGAAAACCGCCGGGGGCCGTTCGGCGCCTGGAGACACATGAAGGCCTGGGAGATTTGCTTCACTCCAGTGTAGGTCCTAAAATCTTGAGGTTCGTAGGCGTGCCAGTCAATTTGACCTTGCAATTGACAAGGAGATGGAAAAAATTAGATCAATGAGCCAATCGGCTGGAAGCCGATCTTGACTCGTCTCATCGGCCGATGGCCGATATGAACTGTAGCACTTATACATCAACTGGAAGCCGATGATGGCATAAGCAGTAACATAATAGTAAACAAATATCAAACTAGCCGATCATTGAAGGGATGCTCAAAAATCAGCTGTAATCTAATAAAATAAATAAGAAGGATGCGTAAATAAATAGATTAAATAAACTTCAGCCGATTGTGATTTAAAATTACTAGAGTCGCCGCAAAGATGCTGCCCGCACCCGTGCCCGGGCCCTTGCTCGCGTCCGCGCCCAGATCTTCGTCTGCTTTCCGTGCTCGTGCCCGGGTCCTCGCCTGTGTTCGTGCCCGGGTGCTTGCTTGATGTTCGGGCCCGGGTTCTCGCTCGTGCTCGCGCCCGGGTTAGCAACGATTTTCTAAATGTTTGTGACAAATCGGCTGGATATACAGATAACTTATCGGCTAAGCACTCCGATAAAACATCGCATAAAACCCATCGACTTATTAAGAGTAAAGTTATTATTACCAATCTAGTAGATCAGACCCAACCGTTGCAGCACAGACTGGCGACGATAACAAGACCTCGATAGGCCGATAGATCTAATGCGATCGTGATGAACTACATGATAACTTATCGGCTATGCATTCCGATAAAACACTTGCACAGAAAATATCAACCTAGCAGGAATAACTTATCGGAGGCAGTTTAATAGGTCGGACCTAACCGATGCAGTACAAACTGTCGATAAGTTACACCCAGTAAGCAGATATGATCTATGCACGCGTGATGTGATATACCTAATCGATCTATGAGGTCAAACTAAACTGATGCAGCCATAGATAAAATAGATATATCGTGGTAAGCCATCCACAGTGAACCGACTAGAATATCGGACTTAACCAAGGAAGTCCTAGCCGATGCAGTGTCCGGGGTGACGAGACTTACCCTCTCGCAGGAGGTCGAACTTAACTGATGCAGCCCAGCTTGAGAAGCAAGAACCCGTCGAAGGGGTGGCGATGCGCCGAAATTATATTGATCTGGTTGTTGTAGATATCTTACACAGCACCCGGGCATACATATTTATACCCCGAGTTGATGAGTCCTTTTTGGACACAATACAAGATTTCCTAAACACAAAAGGAAACACTAACATGACCCGATCAGACACGAGACCAGGTCTCCTAAGATAAAATATTAATCCTTGCCTAATTAATAAACACAGTGATTAATTGCCACGTGTGGTCCTCAAGGCTTCTTCTTGGATTCGGTCCCTTCTGGATCAACTCCCGTCAGTTAACTGTAATTTTCTTCTCAACCGAATCTGATACAGAGCCATACCAAATTTTGGCGTTAACACATGCCCCCCAATTTCGGAGTTCCCTATAGGACTTCAAAATTCTTTCATTTTGGGCCTGCAGATTCCTTCCATACCGAAGCGGCCCAAGGCAGCCCACTTGCCTTAATTGTTTGAAACAGTGCCAACGGCCTCGATTCCCACCCGGTCATCATACCTCTATAAAACGCTTCGTCTCCCTAGCCTTTTTTACGCTTTCACATCACCAGAGCACTACCGCTTCATCTTCCAAGACCTCGACGAACTCCGGCGAACTCAGACGAACCGTCGCATTTCCTCTCTTTGACCGCTGATTTCCGCTCTTCTTCCTCCAGCGCAATGGCATCAGCATCCGCAGTCCCCGAGGTAACCTTTCTGCCCAACTATTTTTTCTGATCTGTAGCCTAGATGAATCCAATCTGCCATGTTCTTCACCTGTTCTCCGTCGTGTTCTTGTTTACTGTAGCACCTTAGGAACCAAGTTCTGATCCCAGCCGCCGACTACCCGGATTTCTTCTATCATGGCCCAATGGGTAGCGAGGATCCTACAGATTTCATCAGCGCCGAGACCCAACGCATTCCCTTCAAGAACTCCGCCATGTTGGTCAGTGATTGGTCCAATAACTTCAGATCCTAGTCGAGCAAGCTTCCGGGGTGGAGGGACTGGTATATCAGAGTATCGGCTGCGAAGAGAACCCTCTGGGAGGAATCAAACGTCGGCCACTGCATCAACCTTTCTCTAGCCGATATGGAAAAGAACGAGCCCCTGCTTGCATCGGCCTCATATTTCTGGTCAGATGCTCTCAACGCCTTCATGTTCGGTCACGGGCCGATGACCCCCACCTTGATGGATGTAACTATGCTCACCTGCCTCGACACGACAAGTTACATCGACCCCTTCAGGCTCCGATTCAAGCCTGCTCATCGGCTCCAAAAGAAGAACATTGGCGGCTGGTCCAGGTACATATCCATCCATAATAAGGGAACTGGACTAGTCGATGATTAGGAACATGTCGCTTTTCTGAACTTGTGGCTAGAACGGTTTGTTTTTGGTGGTGCAACCCTCGGCCCGACAACCAACATGCAATGCCTGGCAGAGTGTTTGGCCGATCGGAAACAAATCCCCTTGGGGAAATACCTCCTTGGTGCCACTTATCAGCTGCTACATTAAGTAGCGATCAAGCTATCGGCCGGCCAGCCCATCGGCCACATTGGGGGTCCTTGGTGGTTCGTGCAACTATGGCTCAACGTCTACACCTCCAAGGCCTTTTCTGAGACCTCTTTTCCTAACCAATCCTTCCCAGCCGATCACACAGAAGATGAAGAACTTACTTACTGCCGATGCATCTCTATGGGCGAAGCTGCATCGGCTCTTCCTGGCAGCAAGATAAAACCCGCTGGACTTAGTCAATGGTTCAAGGTGTTTTATTACGGCTTCACTAGGGAGGCCACACTCTAGTTTGCATACAACGATGCATCGTCCTTCGAAATGCCTTCCAACTTCAATCCACTCAATGCTCTAGAAGACGATGAATCGAAGACCATATTTCTATCGGCTGTTACCCCCTGTTTGCTGCCAACTAGCTTCTCTCTGGGCCGATCGCAACCATCATATGAATTCTATCATCCATCGGTCAGCTCCTGTCAGCTTGGCCTAGGTCAACTTCCGATCGGCCTATTCTTCGTCGATAAACTTCAAGCCCGAGGCAATGTCAACAATGCCCTAGAATATAATCGGATGCGGACCTTGACAGACTCTGTCTCCCTGGGCGCCGCCACCGAGGTGAATGTATGCACCACTAACACAAAGCTTTTTGCCCGATGGTGGTCAGAGTGGAGGAGACATTTATTCAACTTGGCTGTCATCCACTACTGTTTTCGCCTTAACGCCGACTACATCGAATCCGATGACGAGGTAACACCCATAAACCTTAATCACCATCTCCAATCATCTCTCACTCTTAATTTTGCAGGCTGTCCACGTCGAGCCCCCAACGACAAGCAATAGCGGTCGGCCGATCATGTATCAACCCTCATCAGCCACTCCGAACTTAGGGCGCGATGCTCCCTCTGCATCGGCTCTCCTCCAGGCGCCTCGGCCGACAGGACAAAAGCGTAAAAAGTTGGCGCACCGCCCCTCTCTCAAGAAGCAGAAAAACAACGCCGATGCCACGGTCACGACGCCACCTACTCCCCAGACAACATCAGCCCCCTCATCTCCTCGGGTATGTGCTAAATCCCGATATCATTATCCGCTTTCCCATTCATCTTATCAGTTTCATTCTCAGCTCGAGTCATCGGCCCCTGTACCTCAACCTTCTACTGACGTCCCTCCAAGCACTGAGCCGACGACTTCTCCAGCCGCTCCAATTCCAGCATCCAGTCCTCAAGCCGTTGATGAGTCTGCTCCTACTCTATCGCTTGACATCGGCCGTTCTGAAGAGCAACTTACTCATCCGCACGAAGCCGATGCTACCCAAGCTGCCGATGCCTTACCTCAGGTAATCTCTATATATCCATACTTCGTTTTCTAACTCTTCACTAATTCTTTTATCGATGTCAATTTGCAGTCCTTGGCCGATTTGTTCTCCTTTGACATCGGCAAGTACTTAGAGGCAGAAGAAGCAACAGCCACCAGTACAGCAACTAAACCATCGTTCCCAGCCGATGTGCGCGAGTACTTAACGAGTATCATCAGTCGGCTGGAAAATCCAATCGACGCACTAGTGGAAGATTGCGGGCCGATCCGGGCAAGACTTGCAGACATTGAACATCATTTGCCCAAAGAACTCATCGACGCACTGACTCCCGCGGCATATCTGGAGTCTCACAGATTTAAACTCATCAAGCTTAGACAGCGCATAGCCGATTGTGCTGACCAACAGAAGATAACCGAAGATATCCAAGCCGATCGGCTGTCAGCCCAAATAGAGAAGAAAAAGCTTGATGATATGGTAATCGCCCCACAAGAGCTCCAATCCAAGTTGGCCCAACTAAAGAAAAAGGAGGCCAAAAGGATCTTCTAGCATATAGGCATTACCAGGCACACAACGATTAATCCGATAGGGCCCTTCCCAATTAGGCGACCACTTCCCAAACTTATTATCTCTGGACCCGATCGGCAAAATCAATTTCCACATAAGCTCTCCCTCAGCAAACGATTTATTCACCACTTTTCTGTTATAATGCTTAGCTGCCCTAGCTTTGTTTTTCTTGATCCTCTCCAGTGCCCTTAACCGATTCTGAGCCAAATCTTCAAGTTCATCTATCATTAAGTTATAATAATCATCGGCTATCAATTGATTTTGTAAAGAAATTCTCCTGGAGCCGATGTTAGTTTCCCAAGGCAAAACTGCTTCATGTCCATATACCAGTTGGTAAGGTGGCACCCGGGTAGATCCATGACATGCCATCCGATAGGCCCACAATGAATCGGCTAATGTAGTATGCCATCATTGCGGCTGCTCATCAATCTTCCGCTTGATCAACTTGATTAGACTCTTATTCGAAGCTTCTGCCTGTCCATTAGCCTGAGCATAATAAGGTGACGAATTTAATAACTTGATTCCCATACTGGCAGCAAACTGTTGAAACTCATCAGACACGAAAATAGATCCCTGATTAGTAGTTATCGTCTGAGGAATCCCAAACCGATAAATTATGTGCTCTTTTACAAACTCGATCGCCTCTTTGGACGTAACTTTTTTCAGAGGAATCGCTTCTACCCATTTCGTAAAATAATCTGTCGCTGCCAATATGAACTTATGTCCTTTACTTGACGGAGGAAAAACCTAGCCGATCATGTCAATTCCCCATCCTCTGAATGGCCACGGTTTAATGATAGGATTCATAGCCGATGCTGGTGCTCGCTGTATATTTCCAAATTTCTGACAATCTTGACACCCTTTATAGTATCTGAAGCAATCTTCCAGCATTGTCAGCCAAAAGTATCCTACTCTTCTCAGCAACCACTTCATCTTATGAGCCGATTGATGAGTCCCACAAGCACCCTCATGCACTTCGCACATAACCACTTTGGCTTCTTCCAAATTCAGGCACCTCGGCAGAACTCCTTCAAAAGTCCGATAATATAATTCTCCATCAAGTAGCACATATTTAGTAGCTTTATATCGAAGCTTCCTAGAAACCGACTGCGACGGATTTTGCAGATAACTGATTATTTCCTGTCTCCAATCATCGGCTTTATCCTGAACATCATTATCGGCTATTTCAACCTCAACCTGTCTATTAAGCTGATAACCAGAGGCAATCTGTGCAAGATCATTGGCTTCTAAATTCTGCTCCCTAGGAATATGATCTATTGATACCATCTTGAAATCCTTCAACAAATCCGTACACTCCTCATAATATGATCTCAAAACGTCATCCCTGCACTCATATTCCCCAGACAACTGCTTGATCACCAACAAAGAATCACCAACAATCTCTATGATATTGGCCCCGATCTCCTTTAAAAGTTGAAGTCCCTTTAATACCGCCTCGTATTCCACTTGATTATTAGTCCGATACGGTTTAATTGTAAAAGCAAACTCAAAACTTGCCCCCCGAGGCGATACAATGACTAAGCCGATACCAGATCCATGCTTGCACACTGATCCATCAAAAAACAAAGTCCATGGGATCGGCTCCACATAATTCTCACAATCCCCTCTATGCTGCACAATGAAATCGGCCACCGCTTGTCCCTTGATTGCTTTAGCCGATTCATACCTCAAGTCGAACTCTGTCAATGCAAAAATCCACTTACCAACTCGCCCTTTCAAAACTGGAGCCGACAACATATACCTCACCACATCGGCTTTACAAATCACTGTGCACTCAGCCGACAGGATATAATGCCTCAATTTCGTGCATGAGAAATACAGACAAAGGCATAATTTCTCCACCGCAGGATACCTTGTTTCAGCATCCAAAAGCCTTCTACTTAGATAGAACACAACCCGCTCCTTGCCTTCAAACTCCTGAATTAAAACAGACCCGATGGATTTCTCATCAGCTGATAAGTATAATTTGAACAGCACCCCCTTTTGCGGTGGAATTAAAACAGGTGGGGAACTTAGATAACTCTTAATTCCATCGAATGCCTTCTACTGATCTGCCCCCCACACGAACTCTTGATCGGCTTTCAACTTCAATAACGGAGTAAAAGATTCAATTCTCCCTAACAAATTTGATATAAATCTCCTTACAAAATTAATCTTGCCGATCAATGATTGTAACTCTGTCTTGTTGTTTGGTGGCTCTGTGGTCTTGATGGCTCTGATGCTCCGTTGACTAACTTCAATTCCTCGCTCATGAACTATAAAACCCAAAAACTGCCCAGCCGATACACCAAAAGCGCATTTATTGGGATTCATCCTTAGTCCGTATTTCTTGGCCCTTTTCAGCACTTTCCGCAAATTGGCTATATGGCTTTCCTCATTTTTAGACTTAACCACCACATCGTCGATGTAAATTTCCACTAGCAAGCCGATGAGATCATGAAATATATAATTCATCGCCCTCTGATAAGTCGCACCGGCACTTTTCAACCCAAATGTCATTACTACCCACTCATACAAGCCGATAGCCCCAGGACACCGAAACGCAGTTTTATGTATATCTTCTTCAGCCATAAAAATCTGATTGTATCCTGCATTGCCGTCCATGAAGTTAATAATCTTGTGTCCTGATGCTGCATCCACCAACAAGTCTGCTATCGGCATTGGGTACTCATCCTTGGGGGTACCTTTGTTTAAGTCCCGGAAGTCAATACATATCCTCAATTTTCCATTCTTCTTTTCCACTGGGACGATATTAGAAACCCACTCAGCATATCGGCATGGTCTTATAAACTTGGCATCATATAACCTTGTGATTTTCGCTTTGATCGGCTCATATAATTCTGCCTTGAATCTCCTTGGAGCCTGTTTGAATGGCCGATATCCTGGTTTAATGGGCAGCCGATGTTCAACAATTGATCGGCTTAATCCTGGCATCTCATGATACTCCCAGGCAAAACAATCCCGATACTCCTTCAACAGTGTTATTAATTCTTCTCGAAGTTCAGGACATAACTTTTTGCTTATGTACGTCGGCCTTGGCTTATCTCCTGGTCCTATGTCAATCTCCTCCAAATCATCAGCCAACGTAAACCCTTGTCCTAGTTTCCCCTCAAAATCTTCAATGGAGCCCATCAGAGTAGCAATTCAGAGCCGACTTGCTGAATCGGCTGTATTCCTTGGCTGGTGACCTTAAGGTAGTCTCCTTCCCATGTTTTCCCGGACAAGCAATCAACACCATCGGCTTCCCAGACCGGCAAATCGGTCATTGCAATGTTGGTTGACCGATCTACTAGGACCACCTCGACTTGATCTCCCTGCCACTGTATCAAACATTGATGCATCGTCGAGGGCACGCAACAGTTCGCGTGAATCCAATCCCTGCCAAGAAGCAGACTATACGATCCTTTTCCATCAATAACAAAAAATGTGGTAGGTAATGTCTTGTTTCCCACTGTCAACTCCACGTTTAATACGCCTTTCGCCTCTGATGAATTTCCACCGAAGTCTTTTAGCACCATATTTGTCTTGATCAAATCTTCGGCAGTTTTCCCCAATTTCTGAAACGTAGCATGAGGCATGAGATTAACAACTGCTCCCCCATCAACCAGCATCTTTGTCATTGGCTTCCCATTCACATAGCCCTTGATATATAATGGCTTTAAATGCCGATGCTCTGACTCTTCAGGTTTATCAAATACGGCCTGATCGGGTTGCAACGTTAGCTGAGCGAAAACTTCTTCATTGCCTTCTTCGTCTGATGAAATTGCTTTATATTTCCGAGGTAAAAAGAAAACCATATTTACTGGAGCCGATGGATCCTCATCGTCCTTCCTCTTCACTCGCCATACTTGTTTAGTTCTCTTGTGACAATGATCGGCTTTCTCTTGATCTTGCCTCTATTCTTCCTGTTGCTCTCGGTGTCATAGCCGTTGTGCCCTTCTCTTCTGATTCTTTGTGAATATTCCACTAGGACACCATTGAGGATTCTGGATTTGTTTTTCATGCACCTCTTCCTCATTTTCTTCAAAGAATTCTTCGTGAACCGGCCCTAATCGGCTATGTACCAATGCTCGTCTCCTAGATGGCCGATTCTGCGACGAACCTTCTTGATGATCCTGCTGAAACCTTAGATTATCACACTCAGGGCAATCTTCAATTGATGGCAATCTCATCCCTTGATCCCAGCAGAATCGGAAGAACGGACAATCCCAGTGTGGATTAAATCTTTCCCTGTCCGGCTCAATCCATTGTTCCTCATACCTTGAATATTTTTCTATCATGCCTGATGAAGTAATCCTCGATTTTCTATGATCCACACGCCTTCCTTCATCGGCTTGATTCCTTGATGACGATCCCGCATAAACCATGTTCACGGGGAACGGGTGTCCATCGATTTTCATCGGCTTTTTATCTTCGAATTTGATCCTTCCTTGTTCAACAGCCGATTGAATCTGTTGCTGAAACACTTGCACTCGTTAGTGTGATGCGATATAGTATTGTGCCATTTGCAATATCTTTTCTTCTTTAGTTCTTCGGCTGATAGAATCACGTGGTTTGGCGGAAGTTGTCTCTGCTTCTCTTGTAGCAGTAGATCAAAGATTTTATCGGCTTTATTAATGTCGAAATCATACCGCTCCTCTTTGCCGATATCCTTGACCCATGGGCATGACACTGATTTCTTGTTCCTAGCCCACTCCGCCAATCCGACTTCAGCATCGGATTCCTCATCGTCTGAGTCCGATGAATAAACCTGTACCTGAGCAACCCTTCTCTGATATTTATCCTTTTTCGCCTCTTGAAATTGGCTTTCATGAGCCGATACCTTCTGTACCAAGTGCGCCAGGGACTCGAACTCTTGTGATGAAAATCTCTCTTTAATCGGCGCCAAGAGACCCTGGAAAGCCAGATCGGCTAGATGTCCATTGCTCAGGTTCAGACTGTAACATCGGTTTCTAACGTCCCGAAATCGCTAAATATATTCCGGTACTGTTTCATCTGGCCGCTGCCTAACCAATGTCAAATCGGTCAGTCTCATCTCATGAATTCCAGCAAAGAAGTATTTATGAAACTGTTTTTCTAGATCGGCCCATCCCCGAACTGAATTCGGTGGTAACAAGGAGAACCATGTAAAAGCCGATCCTGATAATGACAAGGGGAAAAACCTAACTCTCAGAGCCTCCTCAGCCGATGCCTCTCCGCACTGTGCCAGGAATCGGCTGACGTGTTCTACTATAGATGTGCTGTCTTGCCCTGAGAATTTGGAAAAATCTAGGACCCTGTATCGGTGTGGCAATGGCACTCTATCAAACCACTCGGGATATGGATGCCGATACATAAATGTTTGCTCCTTGGGCTTGATCCCAAATTGTTCCCTTACTATTTCTGCAACCCTTGTCGATAAATCTTCTTCCCTTGGGTTGTCCTGTTGATACTGTACTGGTGGAGTTTGTTGCTGATTCTGTCTAGGGTACTCTCTCTGGTAACTACCTGGATCGGCAATGCCACCTGGGTAATTCTGTTGATATCCCCCATAATAGGCAGATCAATGGTACCCAGCAGGAATATCCTGTTGCCCCCCAGCCTGGTTCTGTGCAAACAGGTTCTCCGGTACGTCTCTGTTTATCCCATAAACAACCTGATTTGGCTCTGTCTTTGGCGGGAGATAGATAGGACCTCGAGTAGGCTCTTGAATAACCTTCATCTCCCAGACAGACATATCAAGACCATTCAAAAGATGTCTAGCAATTTCGGACTATGTATAAGTAGTATCAAAAGAATCATCCACAGAACGAAGATTGCTGTGCAAAATAATCATCCAAAGCTTCACCAGGTTTCATCTCAAATTTCATATAGTCCTTTTCAAACACATCTTTGCGTATTTCCTTGATGTTAGAAGAACCTTGATGAAAATCACATAGGGCCTTCCACATCTCGTATGCAGTTTCAAAATGAGAAATCCGATCAAAATCTGAGCGAGAAGCACTACTTAAAATTATATTTCTAGCTTTACAATTATTTTCAAATTCAACTTTGTTTACTGCAGTTATAGCCTTAGGAATATCATAAGGATTAGAAACTTTTTGCCAAATATCATAACCCTAAGACATAATAAATTATTGCATCTTTTGTTTCCAAAATTGAAAATCAACTCCATCAAAAACATGCGGCTTGGTTGAAAATCGATCAACCATGGCTAAATCTCAAGATCAGTGAAGATCAAAAAGAGAAAACAAGGCTCTGATACCACTTGTAGGATCGAACACAAGAACCAAACCTACCAGAGGGAGGGTGAATGGTAGGAACACCAAAAATCAAAATCTTTTGCGGAATAAAAGAAACCCTCAAACCTGGATGGAGTGCACCAGTCAGACCGTGTCTATTGCGCTGGTCTGACCGCCGTATGTCTGCCGGTAGAACCGCCGCCTCGCTGTCGCGCTCTTGTTGGATGAATCGTCAGAATTCAGAAGGATACACACCAAAGATGCTCTTCAAAGTAGATTAACTTTATTGTATCAAGATGTGTTTACAAAGCGCATACAAAGCACTCCTCTCTCTCAAAACTAAACCCTAGATTTTCTCTCTTCCAAAAGTTATACTCTAGGGTCTCAACCCCTCATCTATTTATACCTAAAACCTTCTACACAAAGTAGGAGTAGGACTTCTAGTCTCACTAAGACTCAAACCCTCAATTACCAAATCTATTTACAATTTACCAAATCAAATTCTCCTTTCTATAGTCAACTTGGACTCAACTCATAGTCCAAGTAGGACTCGACTCCTAGTCCTACTAGGACTCCACTCCTAATTTGAGTAGGACTCGACTTCCTCTTTCCATACGCACATAATTCCTCTTGTATGACATATGGAATCTTCACTTCCACGTATATTGATCTCTAGTCTTTAGTATCCCGCGTGATCTCCCGATCATCTGGACATCAACTTCTCCCAAGTTAACTCCCGATCCATCACCAGCAATACTCTCGAGGCCTCAAGACTCACCTACACATACAAAAACAAAGAAACCATATCCGAGCACAAGTTCTTCCCAACTTGACTCACATTAGTCACACACACTCACACCAATATTCACAGTTATTTTCAAGAAAGAGAGTTGTCCTTGGACTCGTAGGTCTTGGATATCGCCAAAGCAGATTGTTGGATGTTGCTGCGGTGTTGAGTAAGCCGACTAGCACTGGGTCGGCCTGGTTCCTAGCCGATCAGGTCGAAATCGAGTCGGACAGGGTGAGATTGCCGAGATTGTCAGCGATGAAGTTGAGGCTCCCGAAGCTAATGGCTTGTCCGGGGATGAAGTTGATGCCGTCGACTCTGGTGATTAGATTTATCAGGCTTGTTGACGATGATCTTGACGATTCCCCTTCCTAGCATGCCAACTGTCGATGCTTTGTATCGGCAATAATTATATGGGGCTATTCGCAAGACCTAAACTTGATGGATGCAAAGGAACACGAAGAGTTTATCTGGTTCAGGCCCTCAAGGTGAGGTAATACCCTACTTCCAGCTATTGTGTATTGCCTTCGAGGTATTTCTGGTGTGTCTCTTGATCTGTGTGTCGATCTTCCTTTTCCCCTAGGGGCTCCTTGCCCCCTTATATACTGAAGAGGCAAGGTTACAAGGTAGGAATCCCAATCGGACTCAACCAAGAGATTTCCTTCTAGGACTATATCCTTTTCTTGTTATGCAAGGTAACATAAGTCGAGTTCTACTGTATCCCTAATTACATGATCAGGCCCACCCTCTATCCGAGTGGCCATATTGCTTTCCATGAAATACCCAGGGCCCATGGCCTCCACATGTTCACCATTTTAGGTTTATTCCAGTGGCCAGTTATAACACCCTGAATTTATCCCCATATAAAAATAATTGTGAAAAAGGAATTTTAGAAATTAAATTAAAAGCCTCAAGGAGTGAAAATAATAAAAACAGAGAAATCTATAGCAAAATGGGCTTGGAAATAATTTTATAAAATTCTTTGCTTAATTATCTATTTCCTAGAATTTTCTGGGATTTATTTGATTAGGGGAAGTATTTTTAATGAATTAAATAGAGCTCACAGCATTTAAATAAAAGAAAAACCCCTTTCCTATGCTTGGGCCAAATCCAGCCCAGCACTGTTCCCTTCTTTTTCTCCCCCCACGCGCGCATCTGGCCCACGGCCTGCGTCACCCACATCGCCCTTGCCTCGCCGACAGGTGGGTCCCACCTGTCGGATCCGTCTTCCCCGTGGAGACCGCGCTGCTCCTGAGCATCGCCGCCGAATCCACTCCAAATTCGCTCGCGTCAGTTGGGTTCGGATCAAATCGGTTGAGGGGTTTTGATCTTCTAGCTCTCCTCTATCTTTTCCCCAAGAATCGGAGTCCTATCCCTCTCCTAATCGAGCTCGGGCCCAAGTCTGCTCGGAGATGCTCAAGAACCCTATCTCTCCGCCGTGGTTCTAGCCGTCCCCGAGCCAGAATCTTCCTTCTCCCCCTTTATATAGCTTCTCCCATGGCCCTGTGACCATTTTCGTGAATCCACCAAGCGCATAGGCAACCCTAGCTACCTCCTCCGCGTTCGGGACTAGTACGCTGCCGCCGCAGAGACGACAGCCGCGTCTAGCCACCGCTTCCACCGTCACCCATGCTCGCCGCCACCACAGTGGGCACTGCCTGAGTTCAGGGAAGCTTGGCCACCGCCTCTGGGTCACCGGGGATCGACAGAGCATGGTCACCGTTAGGGACCCGAAGACCGCAGCCGCTTGGAGCTCGCCACCGGCGCCTCTCGTTGCCGTTCATGGCCCATCTACCCACGGTGAGAACCGCCACAATCTCCTCTACCTGTTCCTGTCCTTGCCACACACCGCCATGCCACCAATCGCCAGCGACCATTGGTCCCCGTGCCACTACCGTCGCCCATGTTGACTCGGCTGTTGACGTGGCTGCCGTGTAGGCGCCAGCTCAGATTCGCTCGGATCTAATCCGAGCCATCATTGCCCGATCTAATCCCAGCCATCGGATCTTCCCAGTTAGATCTCGGCTTTAGATCGTTAGATCAAACCTCAGCCGTCCGATTGTAGTTATATTAAATCTTGGCCCTCCAATCAATCTCAAAATCGTGGATCATTCCGACCGTCCGATCTGATCCCTTAAGATCCCAGCCATCGGATGGACCTATGGACCTTGGTGGACTCGGTCCACCGTGGACCAGCACCCCTCCCTCTCGCTGCCAGTGGGCCCCACTGGTCAATTGAGAGCCCTCTCTCTGATGATGTCATAAAAGCTTTTCCCAAAATAAATTAATTCAGTAATGACGCAATAAAATAGGTTTTATTCTTTGAAAAGCTTTTAAAAGGGTTTAAACTTCTAAAATTCATAACTAATTCATCCGAACTCCGTTTGGGGTGATTCAACTTGCAAAATTGTTTAAAAATCAAGATCTACCCATTAAAAATATAATATTGTACTGTTCATGTGTGTTAATGTACTGTTTTGCTCATTTTTCTTTATTGCCTTTAGCCGCCAACGCTCAGGAAGAGTCACAGTTTCTCGAGGAGAGTTCCGAGGCCTGTGAGGAGTAGCAAGGCAAGTCACACAGATTCCTCAGTACCGTTGAGCATATTGTTCCTATGTTTAAAGCTACATTTCCTTTCAACTCTGCATTTATTTTGGAATGCCATCGGGAATGGGAAACCCTAATCTTTGGTTAAGGCCTCTTTGACTTAATTACTTGACATTGTACCTATGGGACAAATGTGACTAGCTAGCTTTATTTACTGGTTAGCTAAAATAACTCTAGGACCCTGCTTAGCCATGCTTAGCAAACTGTAAAATAATTAATGGGATATCACTAAAGGCTTGACAATTACTATTGACACACATGAAATAATGGTTTGACGTACGACTGTGATCGTGCAAGGATGATCTAATATGGACGAAATGGTGGGTTGCGAGCACCAGGGTTGTGAATGTTGCTAGCAATGCTCGTGACAGTTAAGGACCGTTTCGCGGTCTACTTGTTGCAAAGCAACACTCATGCTAACCACAAGCTAGAATGGGATAGCAGGAGTTTGAAGTGTGCCAAGTTTAATAGGAGGCACCAGGGCGTGTTTGTGGCTGATATAAGTCCACACATGGCAGTGACAATAAGACCATGCTTTGAGCATCGGGCCATCTCGCGGGAAAGTACTTTATCACCCCTACCAGAGACAGGAGGATCGGCGGGAGGCTCTCCTATTGTGCGAGTTACATGGATAATCCTGTCACAATTCCTTTCCGAGGTACAGTGGTGGTATCAATGTGCACAGTGATGTGTTGTGGAGTTGTGTCTTGTGGGTAAATTGGTATATCTCTGGCCAGAGTAAAACTATTCGAATAGTCGTGCCCACGGTTAAGGGCTAGCTTAGCAATGTTTTCTGTGATTAGTACCACATTAACTAAATTTAATTATTGAAGGATGAATCATGGTTAGCTCTAGGTTGGAGTGGTTGGGCCTATACCATTTGGTGAATGGTACAGTGTTGGGTAATGTTGATTAATTTTGATGTTTTACTATTGTCTTAAATGCTTTCTTACATGTTGTTTATGCAAATTGAACCCTATTATGACATACTTTGTTATCCTGTGTACTTGCATATTTGTTGCGTGGCTTACGGAGTGTTTCATGTACTCACTTTGCAATCAACAATCATCATTCAGAGAAGTACTTCAGCGAGGAGGACTTCTTGGAGGATTAAGCGGGAGCTCGGTCAAGTTCGTGGAGTGGGTTTTGTCACGTTGTTTTAGCTTAATTTTCGCTGCTAGAACTTTATTATTTTGAGGGGCACTATTTACCTCTGTAATAACTACTTTCGATATATAAACAATTACTTTGATTATCAACTATGTCATGTATACCTCGGTTGATTTCTGGACGAGGATCTACACACAATAGAACTCCAGAATTTTGGATGGGAATTCTGGATGTGACAACAGTTTGTAGGATTGTCTAATATACTATGATTTCAAGAAGACCATGGTCTTTTGGAATCAAGATAAATGGAATGGCTTTTGCCCTATAACGTGGCACATTATAAAGGGCATTCCAAATAGACTCTTCAAACATATGATTCTTGAAAATAGTGACAACAAACCAGTTACTTTCAGCAGGTTTTCTCTGTGGTCCTTACACTGGGATATGAAAATGAAAGTTTTTTGCATTGTCATTGTCTCCTACAAGTTCTTCTGGTAAGGGGTGATTATCTGTGGAGTGCTTATATATAGTTTCTTCAGCTTTACCTTAGTGAAGTACCTGTCATCTCTGATGGCAGATAATTAGTGAAAGCACATTAATTTTTTTTCTATATATCCTTGATCAAAGTTCCTGCTACTTATTGAAATACATAATTGTTTAGCTATATATTTCCTGTGATCAGTAAAAGCCCAGGTTCTTTTCCCAAGTTCTGTTTCCTAATATGTGCTACAATATTTATAAACTTGAAGTTGCATGTTGTCCTGCTTTGCATTAGTAAATGACATCTTTTAGTGTCTGAGGAGTAAATTTTGATTCTATGGAATGGCTTTCTTTTTTACCCTGCCATTCATTTGTCTCTTACTCTTCTTGCTCTAACGAATGGGGCCGACGTGGCGCATATATTGGTCTGAACTTAAAAACGTTTTAACTTTGGTCACTCATTCCTTCTGAACTTGACCTTGCAACGTCAATATGGTCACTTGGACATGTATATTTTGCTTGTGAATTGGTGTTTTAGTATTGGAAAGCAATGTAAAATCCTCTTCAATATTCTAACATTGGACTGTGATCGAGTAAAATGCTTTTACAACTGTAAAAATTATTGATGCACAATACATGCATTTTAGTTGTAAATCTTGAGAGCCTTCAATGCAGATATGCATGCCTGTTTTTGTTCTCTTTTTGTGAGAGATCATACTGTAGTCATCAAAATTTTGATTCAGTTAACTCATCTTGGTAAAAACGTGCACACATTGATATATTTAGTCCGTGTTTGCTCCTGTTTAAGACATATGGAAAAGGACACAGAGAAAGGGATGGGGGTATTCTTTTTACAATTTGAAATAAATTTGATCAAAGAAGAAATATAGAAGTAAATAGAAAATTTGTCATTATAAGAAGCAATTTTACTATTACTCATCTTAGAACTTCAAATTGTACGCTCATCAATGTGCGGTGGTGATGCACAAGGAACGATATGGGACTTTCATATCAACATCTTTCGGGAATGACATATATTTTAGTAAAAATTACATTGGCAGAATATATATCGTTTTTGCTGTATGATTTGCATTACCAAATATTAACTATCGCCGTAGCGTTAGCACGAGTATGTTACTATTACACTCTAGTTTTTCCACCTCACTTGAATGAACAGTAATCACCAACTAAATCATCCCTTCTTGAATGAAACATCTATTTAACAAACTCTTTTTTTCCAATTATCAAACTTGATGTCAGTAGTAATCCTCAACTAAATCATCCTTTTTGGAAAGAAACATCTATTTAGCAAACTTCTAGTTTTTTTATTTATCAAGCTTGATGTTGCTACCGTAGGCAGTGAGAGAGATAGAGAGCAAGAGCCTGAATTCCCTATGCAAGAAATAAATATTCGTCTTTTGTAAGAAATCAAAATCTTCGTTGTAACCGAAATTCACTACTTATAGAAAATCGCTCGCTTCAATGCTAGAGCACGGAGAAAGGAAGTTTGTGGAGAAAAGATGTGAGTCGAGATATTAGTTATTAGTGGTGTGCTCACAAAAAATTACGGAGCATTTTGGGTGCTCGGTTTGTGCTTCTCTCTTCGAAGTGATATATTTAATAGGAAACCTATTTCTCACTATCAAACATTTAGATCAGGCACGTTTAATAGTTGAGACCATTTAAGTTTTCTTTGTATGAACTTTTGCGGAGGCGTGAGAAGCCGAGAAGAGAAAATGTGCCAATATAAATTTCTACCGTCATTAATATCGAGTTGTACTTATTTCTGGCAGAGTTTTTCATTTCTTGATAACAATGTTCGTCGGTAATGCAAATGATTTATTTTAGAAATCTATATAAAAAAAATTTAATCTTTTTTCAAAATATTATTTTTGTTTATTTTGAATAATGAAACAACAGGAGGGTGAATTTAAAAACAAAGGGGGAGATTTTCTCCGGGCGTGGAACGCATCACTCTGTACTCGTTTGAACCCTTTTCAGCCGTTTCCCCCCTCAGCCAAAGCAACGAACTTGAATGAAACATCTACTTAACAAACTTTTTTTGTTTTTTCCAATTATCAAACTTGACGTCGCTAGTAATCCTCAACTAAACCACCCTTTTTTGAAACAAACATCTATTTAGCAAACTTCTTATTTTTTATATATCAAGCTTGATGTCGCTACCGTAGGCAGCGAGAGAGAGCACGCGCATGTATTCCCTGTGCAACAAAATAATACTCTTGAATCAAAATCCTCGTTGCAACCAAAATTCACTACTTGTGGAATAAATAAAAAGAGTGCTTCCCTTTAACAAATGAAAATTTTTGCTGCAAGTAGGGACAGACACCATTACAACTAGGGCCACTTCCAATAAGAGTTTCATCCTCATTAAATAGAGTGACATGTTAATATTTTTAATGATGTGATAATAAATTAATGAAGAGAGATGAAATTATGTGTACACTATTTCTAATATAACTTGTTTGTTGCATGAATTGCAACTATTGCCTATGAAACAACAAAAACTAAACACTAAAGAATATATTACATAAACTATTTTAACCATCAACTAAATATATTTTTGCTTATCTGGTACTCTTGAAAACATAAAAATAGAGTAATAGCCTAAAATTCACAACCTATGCAACCCATATCCCAAGGCCTAGGGACGATCCCACCATAGTAGGCTTAGCTCAGGACAAGAAAAGTATAGGCCGGCATGAGTCTTAGCCCAAGGTTAGGTCTATCTCTAGTTCTAGCTGTGACAAAATATTTATTCTTGTGAAACATTTGAGAAATTAGATTGCAACAAACCTTACATTATCTCTTGCAAGCCCACACAAATTTGAGAGAATGTGTCGCCACTAATGCTCATCCTAGCTCGCTTCAGTCCAAACAACATCCGACACTCTAGACTTAACGTGAGCCTTCATTTCTATCAATTTGGAGCGGGTGACAGAGAGTTGATAAGTCAATTATGGAGGAATAGTAGTCTAGATGCAGCCTAATTTTTATATGATCATTTTCTTTGGCTAGATTGATGCCTGTCGGATTAGGAGGTCACTGAATTAGTTGGTCGAAGCCACCACCAATGTGCCAAGAGCGAATGGAGCTAAGGATTCACTTCATTGTAGTTTTTTTGGTGAGCCCACCACCAATAACTATTTACTTTTGGTGCTAGTGTCTCTTTTGAGATTGCTATATTTAGAAGGAAACATATTTCTTACCATCAAGCATCTAGATCAGGCACGTTTAATAGTTGAGACAATCTAAGTTTTCTTTGTATGAACTAGACAACTTATGTGGAGGTGTGAGAAGCCAAGAAGAAAAAAATATGCTACTGTAAATTTGTACCGTCATCAATGCCAAGTTGTAATTATTGCTGGTAGAGTTTTTTATTTTTTTGATAACAATGTATGTCAGTAATGCAAAAGATTTATTTCAGAAATCTATATAAAAACAAATTAATCGTTTTTTCAAAAAGTTGTTTTGGTTTATTTTGAATAAGGAAACAGGAGGAGGATGAATTCCAAAAGGGGAGAATTTTCCCTGGACATGGAACGTATCCCGGAGGGCTCGTTTAGATGGAACGTTCAAGAAACCCTGGAAAGAAATCCCATACCGGGATTTTCCCCTGCACCAACCGATCCTCCTCGACCTCCAAGGAAAACATCCCCTACAAAGCAGATTTCCATGCCACCATTTGGGGGATGGGAGTGGTGGGGAGAAAGTTCGTGAATCAGTACAGATCACTACTGCACTCTTAGTCGCTACATCAAAACAAAGAATCATGGCTTAACCTGGTTGGTTAGCTGCTTGCTCCAGGAAGCAACAACACAACTGAGCTCAGGGAATGCAGTCATTGCTCACACTAATGACATTGCTCATCAATATTGCACCACAAATACAGGCATGATGTAACAGATGCATAATTTTCTGTGCAAAATCAAGAATCATTGTATTGCAACAATCGAATTGAAGTAACATTAAAAAAATCAACCAAACTTAATCTGTAGGAAACATATATACGTCCACACATGCCGATCACATTCTCAGATGGGCACATAGGCAAATATTTAAATTTAGACCAGTTTAAGGACTAGAAATAGCATCTGTAGCATCAACCCAAATCCAATGGACAAGGTTTTTTATAGAATCTGGTAGATACCTTGCTACCTTTTTCTATATTATGAATTACTACCAAAACTTGGCCTTCATGTCTACAGGGTAAAAAGCATCAGGCCATTGCCCATCCCTCCTCCCAAGTATAAACTCATAATGCACTTTGCTCCATCCTCACCATAATTACCATGCATCCATCTATCCATGCATGCATTCATGCAAAAAAAAGGATCACATTTTTTGCCCATTGCAACACTCATCTATAGCAAAGATCAAATCTTTAGCTAAAGATAGAAAAAGATCATGTACAAAAACAAAATCAAATCCTCAGCTCAATGCAACACTCATATATACCTTCATAGGAAACCCATATATGTTTTTCAACAACAAAAATTAGCAGGGCAACCCATGTTATATTTATCGCAACAATATTTTTGACATTTCAATAAGTCTTACTGTAAATATATAAGACCCAATATTATATATAAATTTTTCATATGCTAGAAATTGAGACCAACAACTAAACAACAACAGATTGGCATGCTTAATTTGTATATGCAAAAATAATTTAACAAGCAGATATTGACTATTAGTAGCAGCAGGCAGCAGCAACACATTATGGCTGTAATCAAACAATTGCCAACCACATTAGCACAAATGGTTGTCAATTCTTGTAAAAAAAGCTGCATCGATATATCTTAATCTGAACAAAAATGATTAGACATCACTCAGCAGAACAGTATAGGTCATAAGCATCACAAACTCAGATATTTGGATAAAGTTGCATTTAGCTAGATCAAGAATGGAAAAATCAGGAATATGAGGCCACGCCGTCTACGTAGCCTCCTGCTATGCCCACGTCAGTGTAATTTGTTTCTACCGTTCGATTTGGAATATACGGTTTCGATGCAATTTGCCAGAGTATGCATGCATTAGGATGGATACTGCTGCCTATCCATGCAGCAGGCCGTCTATCCCTCTTACAAACTTACTGCATGTGTGGTCTATTGCTTGACATTGACCTATCACTGCATGCCGGATGCAGCAACAAGCCCAAGATGTAGCTCCAAAAAAAATGTGATGCCCTCAGCCACAGTGTCTCCACAGCATTTGTCTGATGTGCAATGCATCATCAGGAGGGGATGCTATTGGCTATCCATGCAGCAAGTTCACATCAACTGCGCGCATGATGCGGCAAGCCAACCAGGATTTGCCTATTTAAGGGGGCAGCATTGCCTTCTTGCATCTGTATACCCACACAAGTGTAAGCTAAGGCTTTTGAGCGTTCATAGATAGTTTTCCACTCGATAAAATAGTTCTCACCTAGACTATCTATAGCAGCTCGAAAGGGAAGGTACGTTGTTACAAGTGTCTTAGGTGTTCTATATCAAAACTATGGTCTCTTTTTAAAAACATTGTCTCTTAAAGAAATAGTATTAGAGTTAACAGACAAGATCTGTGTAACGAGGGCTACAGTGCAACACTTGCGTTGTAGCTTGGCTAACTATGACATTAATTGAAGGTGCTGATGTTTAACGAGGCTACGTTACTGATTTTTAACTTACGTTGTAACTTGGCTAACTATGACCAACTCGGTACTGGATGCTAACTCGTGTT
Source organism: Oryza meyeriana var. granulata (assembly GCA_003991445.1). Taxonomy (NCBI): domain Eukaryota; kingdom Viridiplantae; phylum Streptophyta; class Magnoliopsida; order Poales; family Poaceae; genus Oryza; species Oryza meyeriana. The sequence continues at coordinate 22,806 of RYFJ01001456.1, read as the reverse complement.
GTACTTTAACTGCTATGGAACTGTTATTGAAGCAACCTACTAATTGTTTGGCTAAAGGTGGTTGCTGATCCTAACAATTTTTGATCTGACCTTTGCTGACTAACATCGACTGAATTATTTTTACTTGCTCAGTTTTAACCTCATTGTATTGAAGATTTAATTATGCTTGTGCCTTGTTCAGTTTCGTTCTACTGGTACTTCTATGTACCGATCGAAACGCGTATCTACGCGCTGTGTTTTCTAATAGTCTGCCTGCTATTGCAAATCTAGTATTCTTCTTTTTAATTAAATTCATATATTTCATGGGTATATTGAAGATCGGTAAATTATTGTACATGGTCCATGGATATACATAGTACCACCTTCCAGAACTAAAAAGAAAGCACTCAAGTGAGAGCAAGCTATTCTTACACACAGGGCAAAGGAAAACAACAGTACCTTTAGTCTGCTTTTATTGGCTTGGTGTCGCATTTTTTAACTCCCTTTCTCGGTGCGGGATTTTTGGCGAAGCACCAGCACCAAAATAGCCATCCATCATGGTCATATGTCGTAGGATGAAAACCGGAGCTGGGGTGAGCGGATACGGATGGATAATGCTCATTTACCGTATTCGTTTTTCATATTTTTAGTCGGATACGGAAACGGATACGAATAACTCGGATACGGGAAACAAAATACGGAATTATTTCAAATACAAATTACGGTTCGAATAGGATCGCGACCACGAATACCGGAAACAAAATATTTCTCCGAACAAGAAACCCCACGGCCGATCAGTCGGGAGAGCCGGCGACGGCGGCCGAGTCCTGCCCAACCGAGTTAGGGAGGCCGGCCGAGTCGGGAGAGGCAGCGGGGTCAGGAGGTGAGTCGGGAGCGTGCGCGACGGCGGGCGGCCGAGGTCGGGACGGTGCGACGAGGCAGTCCGAGAGCGTGACCTGCCAAGCCCAAATCAGGAGGGTTGTGGCCCGCTTAGTCGGGATAGAGGGTGGCAACCGGGCAGTCGAGGGTCGGGAGGCAGGCGACGGGCGGCTGAAGTGCTTGCCCAGCGAGTCGTGAGAGGCGACCGAGTCGGGAGAGCGGAACGATGGTCGGGAGGGCGGCAACAGGCGGCTGTGGCCGGCGAATGATCCACGCTCCCTTCCTCCGGGGTATGTGGGCGACTTCTGCGGCCGCACCCATCGTAGCACACGGAATGACGAAAACAATAACAGCAAAAGATACCGGAATCGCAGGCCCGGCAACGAGTGCAGCGGCGGGCTGGCGCTTTGCGCCGATGGCGGATGCGAGAGTCGGGAGTCGAGAGGCGGCGGGGCTCGCCGACTGGTCTTCTCTTCTTCTGCTTTGCTGCCTCACTTTCCTTCCCAATAACTTAATGGGATACCAGTATTGGGCTGTTGAGTTTGGTCGCGGTTTTTAGGGGGTGGGGGGGGTACTTCTGGGCTGCTGCCTTACAGCTGCCCTGGAATTATATAGCGGATATTCCGCAAATAATAACGCCGCAATAATGGCCTGCCGGCTCTGTATTCATATCCGTTGGATAGCTGTGACTACCGTATTTGTATACATATCACCGTCATCCCAAAAAAATATCCGTATCCGGATTATCCGAAAATTATCGATCCGAACTATATCCATATTCGTTTTCTCCGGATCGGATGGAAACTATTCCGCTACATTTTCATTTCCTGGTCATATGCATGACTTAAATTTTAACCGCATTTACATGATCAAAATAGAAAAAATCCATGGTAAATTTGATATATGATCTGGCCCATATAATTTTGTTATATTAAATAATTAATAACATTTCTTAATTGGTAGGTGTGAGTTCACATTCTTTTGCTAGGGGGACAATACGTGAAAGGCAACAACGTCGGAGATTTCATAATAAAAAGCAAGGAAAGGTGGGCAGTTGACAAACATGCAGCTATTAAAAATATATTCTATATAAACTATACTTGATAACACTTGCGTCCATAATAAATCAAAAGAAAGGTGGGCAGTTGGACACATGCAGTAAAATAAATATATTCTATATTAGCTATTGCATGAATAAACACTTGCAGCTACCTAACCCCAATTTAGGTAATTGTTTGGCTGAATCGGGAAAAGCTAGCCCAGTCTCCAGTCAGAAGATTACAGGAGATTATCTAAGAAATGTATATAAGTCCTATACACAAGATGTGTTCTCTTGTGTTCTTGATATTCCTATTAGTTTTTTTATTTCTATTCACAAGTGATTAAATGATGAAACATTGTAATCTTGACCGTGCCCACACAGATATGAATACTAAATTTGCTTGAGCATGCAGGTAGTAAAATAAATTCAAACGCATGTTTCGCACATGAACAAATTATTATTTGCTCTTAATCACGGCATGAAATTATTTTACTTGCTCCATAATAATGTCCTTAAAATGAGCATACATAGGTTCTAGGATTGCCCCTTAAATATTCAGCCTTCCTAATTAACGTTTTTTGTTTACAGTAGCTGTTTTCGGACGAACATTTCTACTACGGGCCTCCTGCCCACGTGTGTCAATATTGTGGTGCCCAATTTTTGGTATCAAGAGCGTGGAAGAGGTCTTATTCGAGTAAAGGAGGCCATATTCACTTTCATCTTTGTATGCAGGGGTGGGAAGGTTTGTTTGCCATATTTGGAACACTCCTCCACCTTTTTTGGCTAAATTGCTAGATCCAAATGGTGATATTTTATCCAAATACTTCCTTAAATCTATTAGATCATACAATTCTATGTTTGCTTTCACGTCAATGGGTGCTAAAATTGACTATGGTATAAACAAAGGATCCAGGGCATACGTGTTTCAAAATTAATGGCCAGGTTCATCATCGAATTGGATCTTTACTTCCCGAAGAGGGTGAAGTCTGTCCAGGGTATGCACAACTTTACATTGTTGATACTGAGAATGAGGTTCCACAACCATATATCAATTATTTGATAGAGATAGGATTGCGATGGATGACAACAGAGTCGATAAAAGATTGTTGAAGGCTAATAAACATGTTTTGACAAAATCAAATGAATTAGTACAATCATTCAGGGCTGCTAGGGACTTTGTGCAGCAACGGCATAGCCAACCTTTGCGTCTTAGGCTATTGCACGATCGCTCTAGAGCTGTGCCACAGTATAGTGCACCGACTAGATAAGTTGATAGCTGCTCTAGTGGTGGGTATGATTTCTCAGGAAAAAAAAGGAAGGTCCTAATGTAATAATTCAAAGAGAGAGGTGGTGGGTTACAAGAATTAGTAACCTTCATGCCAATATATGGCTTTGCAATATCCTATTCTTTTCCCTTATTGGTGATCAAGGGTTTTAAACTAAAAATTAAATACAACCAATCCGGGGACTTGTCAGTCGGAGCGAGGGACGAAGTTACGATGCTCTGAATATTAACGCTTTCGGCTGCAAACAAACGCCAAATGTTGGGCAATAACATTGATATCTGGCGATTCGGCTGTTCCAGCAGTACATAGTTGACGCTTTGCATCGGTAGAGGGAAAACAAACTTAGGTTTGTCATAAAAAACAATAAGAATTTAAGGTCAGAGATTTTACAAGGGGATTCAAGATGCACTGCACAAGGGTGATGTTGACGGGAATAATGTTGGTAAGACCAGTTATTTTTACCTGCTAGCTTTACAGGAAGTAAAAGATACATGGTACAAAATTACCAAGATGCAATGGCCAATTTTGTAGGTTCTATGGGCCACCGGACCGGTTTCATTACTTTTACTTGCAATCCTAAGTGGCAGGAAATAGACCTGACGCTCTTGCTTTTATTCCAGGGCAAAAACACCAAGCTCGACCTGATATAGTAAGTAGAGTTTTCAAACTCAAGGTCGGGAGGAACTTGTTTCTGTGTGAAGAAGGGTACTTATTTTGGGGAAAGCACGAGTAGGATGATTATTATAGTGGTTTATGAAATATTGTTTTAGGTTGAAAAGATATATAATGTAAATCCACATTATTATGCAGCTTTATGAACATTTGCTACTGTTAATTCAATAAACTAATGTTTACCAAATTAATTAACTGTGCTAGAGATATATTTTGCACGAAAGATATATGGTATGGGTGATCGTGTGGGAGTAATTTTCTACTTTCAATTTATGAGAATCTGGTGGTTTGTAAATCTCGTGTTTTAGTCAGACAAGAGAAAATATCTGCCCTTTTCTTGCTGTTATACAATCCAACCATTTGCTGGCCACTCTGCATGTAGCAGGATCCATCTCCATTCGCCCTATCTCTTTATTCTATTTGTTTGTTCTATATGCAATTTTCTATACCCTACCTCACCTGTTAGTAGGCATGCATTTAGTTGTATGTCATCTATGCTTTTTGACCTATATTAATTACACAATAAGATTTAGTAAGTTTAACATGCCACTAATTACAATAATTTTAATTGACATTTAGGGCCTTTTGAAGTGATGTGTGTAACTAAAAATGTTTAGAACCATGTTATGTTATTCATCATCATCTTGTATGATTGATAGCTAATGTATTATATAAAAATTTTGTGGTTCCTTCAAACATCTACAGGATAGAGTTATATTTATTTTTTTATTACCTTACCAGTTTCCTCTATATTTCAGTGCTCTACACAGTGGAGTTCCAGAAGCGTGGTCTACCTCACATCCATATTTTGGTTTTGGCGACAAGGTAATACCAAAGACCCACAGACCCCTCCTATATTGATTCGATAATATGTGCAGAGATACCCAATAGGTCATGTGATCCTGAGGGTTATAAACCTTGTCGATGAGTTTTATGGTGCATGGTCCTTGTGGGATCAAAATAAAAAATGTTTGCATGCATGAAGGATGGTAAGTGTTCAAAATTTTTCCAAAAAGCTACCAGGATGACACAATCGTCGGGGTGAGGATGGTTTTTGTAGTATAGGCGTCGTGTGCAAGAGACAAAGTAATTTTGTTGAGCGATATGGGATTAAACTTGACAATAGTTGGGTTGTGCCATTACAATTTGAAATGTTAAATTGCTTTTAAGGCTTCATATAAATGTCGAGTGGTGTAATAAGACACACCTTATCAAAATACTTGTTTAAATATATCACAAAAGGCCCGGATCGTGTTAGAGTTGTAATGAGAGTTGTGATGCTCATGACTCTACTAGTAATTTACATACTGGAGTTAATAGTAGTGACATTTAGTTCAAAAATCAGAGTATGAAAGAATGGCCTAAAGATATTGATGAGGTTCGAGAGTATATTGGCTGCCGTTATTTATCTTCGCATGAGGCTGTTTGCGCGTTGTTTGAATTTAATATACACTATAGAAAACCATCAGTTGAGAGATTAGCTGTACATCTTCCCTTGATGAATAACATGTGTACCCAGCTAAGAGACCATTAGTTGATATTGTAGATGACCCCCCGTTCAAGAAAAACAACTTTGACCAAGTGGTTTTCAGCTAATGAGATATTATCCAGAAGATGCCCGAGAGCTAACATATATAGAGTTCCCAACAAAGTGGGTTTTGGAACAAAAGGAAGAAATCGTTGGCATTTCTCGTAAGACAGCCAAAAAAATTGCCGGGCTATCTACATTAATCCTACTTGTGACGTGAGCTCTATTACCTCGGTTATGCTTCTAAATGTTGTCAAAGGGGCCACCTCATATGAGGATCTGCAAACTATTCATGGTGTTTTGTACCCATCATTTAAGGATGCATGTCAAGCACTTGGTTTACTTGGTGATGACAATGAGTGGCGTGAGGCTCTTAGGGAAGCATCTATGTGGGGTTCAGCAGCTCAGATGCGTCAACTATTTGTTACTATGGTCCTTTTTTGCTCTGTTTGTGATGCACTGTCTTTGTTTACTGATTTCTATGTTTACTTCACTGATGATATCCACCGTAAAATTCAGAGAATAGTACAGTTGCCTTCATATATAGTTCCAGATCAACATTTAAAAAGTCATGTTTTGGTGGAGTTTGATAATCTGTTTATTAAAAGTGGTGCTTCCATGAGTGATTATGGCTTACCTAAACTTGCATCCTAATCTTTTAAGCAAAGTAAGAAACAGGCTGTTAGCTGAAGAAATGGCATATGATATGCAAAGCTTAAAAATGAGCATGACATTTATGATCAAGCAACTAAATGTGAGGGAACCGAGAAGCATATCTATGATACTGTCATTCGATCGGTCTATGGTGGAACAGGAGAATGCTTTTTCGTGTATGGGTATGGTGGCACTAGGAAAAACCTTTCTTGGGAATAACTATTATTCACGTCTATGGTCCGAAAAGCTTATTGTTCTTGCAGTGGCATCTTCTGGGTTGCTTCACTCTTGCTCTCGGGAGGTCGTACTGCACACTCCCGATTCAAAATCCCTATAGTCATTGACGAGGCATCAGTGTGTGATATCAAGAGAGGGACATTCCTTGACTGATTTAATAGTGCAGGTGCTCCTTGATAATATGGGATGAAGCCCCAATGACCCACCGGTATTTGCTTTGAATCGCTAGACCGCAGTATGCGTGACATTCTTGGTAAAATAGATCCTTCAAATTTTAATAAGGTATTTGGTGGAAAGACTATGTTGTTTGGTGGAGATTTTAGCAAGTATTACCGGTAGTCGAGGGTGGGGTAGATTGGATACAATAAATGCATCAATAACTAATTCATACCTATGGAGTTATTTAATGTCCTACGTCTAACAGTAAACATGCGATTGCTGGATGGTAGACAGGTGGTTTACAGAGCTAATCAAATAAAAGAATTTAATGACTGGGTGTTGAGTATTGGTGATGGCACTGCAAAAGGTAGTTCACATAGTGATGATGGAGACTCTGAATGGATTGAGATACCAGATGACATCTTAATTCCAAAAATTGGACTCTGCTATTGATGATTTATTGTTAAATCTAACTTATCCAAACCTCAATGTATCATATTCCAATCCTGGCTACCTAAGGGAAAGGGCTATGTATTGCTCCAAAGAATGATACTATTGATGAAATCAACAGCCATGTTCTTTCTTTGGTCCCTGGCCATGAAAAAATTTACCTTAGCTCAGATACTTTGGTTGAATCCTCTAGGGGACATGGTAATCTGGACCTACTCTACCCAGTTGAGTTTCTTAAATTCATTGCAATTTAAAGGCATTCCTCCTCATAGACTTGTCTTGAAGGTTTGGTTCACCTGTGATGTTGTTACGTAACTTAAATCAAAGTGCTGGACTTTGCAATGGCACCGGCTTATAATAACACAGCTAGGTGATCGAGTTTTAGAGGCTGAAATTCATTTACTGGCTCACATATTGGTCATAAAGTCCTCCTTCCTCGAATCGCATTGCACGTATCAAGCACTAAATGGCCTTTTGTTCTTAGTAGACGACAAGTTCCTGTTCGACTTTGTTATGCAATGACAATTAATAAGAGCCAGCTGTGAGGGCAAACCGCTTTGCAGAATGTTGGTTTGCTACTTGCCACGTCCAGTTTTTTACCCATGGACAACTATATGTGGCTATATCCGTGTCACTTCTAGAAATGGGGGCTTAGAGTTTTAATTGACAATGACATGGATTCCAGCTGTAGTGGTTACGCTCAAACATTGTTACAAAGAGTTCTATTAGTCTCTTTAGTATCTTCCTTTCCATGCATGTCCTTTCCAGCTTTTTTTGGCTCTTGGTTTCTCGTTAGTTTCCGAATTGAGCATCCTTGTTTTTCTTGAGCTTTCCTGTGTTCTCTTTCTACTCATTTGTTATCTTTTCTTGTGCATGTACAGCTTCACCATCATATTAATTAGTTGTAATATATCTAATGAGTTTGTTCGTTCCTCTGTCATTTCACTTAAAGCTTCCGATGGAGTACAGTATATGCTATCACCAAATTAATCCCACTAGCGATAATTGGCGCATAAAGGTCAGAGTATCTAGGTTGTGGCATCATCTGGAAGTTCCAAGGGAAAGGTTTAGTGCTATGGAGGCTTATTTTGTGGATGAAGAGGTACAAGAACTGATGACTACATTCATTAATATTAATTTATTTATTTTGCATATATGAATGTATGCCATCCATTTTATTTCCCATGTACGGTATGGGATGTCTTAGGGGGCAGGCATTAACAGCTTGTGTAGTGAGAGAATGAAATACACAAGTTTTCAGAGTCTATAATGGAAGGACATGCCTACTTCTTACGGAATTTCCCGTGTTAGTTAAACCAGACAAGAAAGTTCAATGTTTGTGGTCCCTAGCAAATACACTACTTCATTTTTTACCCACATGGACCATTGTTGAAGAAATACCTACAGAGGTATCTGGCAATCTTTCCCACTTTACATTTTTAATTTGTGGACTTTGAGGACCTAGAAGAAAGAGCAAAGCATCCAAAAGGTTTAATAGGTATACTTCCTTGAATTTTATAATGTTCTGTTTTTATTGGTTCATATTCTAGTACTATTTTTTTAGATGCAACACATAATACCATTTTCCCACATAAAAAATGCAGATTGTTATTGGACAACTTACGGTTGTGCACCCACTGGTACATGAGGCAACAGTTTGAATGGTCCATTCTATTAGGCTAAATGTGGAATTACGAGACCTGAGGTCTAGTTTTCCTCTCCAATTAATTTTCTTGGCACACTGTGATTTCAAAAAGAATAGTGCAGTGTTTCTTATCAATAATCTTTAACAGTGACCGGCTTTTGGTGATCACTTATGGGCTGAGCATGCAACTTCTTTGAAGATCAAGTTCCTTCTCTTGAAACTATTGGTAAGATGAACCGGTTGTAATTGTTTGTGCTGGCTTAATGCAAACTCTTCTTAGGTGAGCTTTTATTGTACTTTATGACCTATTTGCGTAGATGACACGTGCTATATATAGTCCAAGAATTCTCTAAGAAATATATGCCTATTTATTAGATATATTATAAATATGTAAGTGTTCCAAGCTGTCTGAGCAGGTGGGCACAAAATGGTACATTACATTGATATTCCAGAAGTTAATGCCCTTCCGTGCAAGGTACTACGCTACTTGCTATTTCAGTAGTACACTTCCTCTTGTCAGTAGTATATAGAATACAATGTTTTGCTCCCCAAATGTAATTTTTGCGTCGATTAATTGCCACAGCCTACAAGGAAGAGGTGTGTGAGTACTTCTCCTACCAAGTGATCGGTATTGCCGCACTAGGGAATAATGATGAGGCAAATGCTAATAGGAAGTCTATATTCAGAACTTTTATACACTGAATCCTCACAACAACAATGTAAGCATGATTGCTACTAGATAACTTTACTTAATTTTTGCCATATATTATTTTGAAATTGGTCCTTCGTTGTGTTTTAGGATGTACGCTTCACTTGCGATGCATGTATAAAGGAAATTGATGTCTCAAGTGGTTGGTGGTATAAAGGTTGTAGTATTTGTAGGAAGGGTGTAAAGCAACTCTTCAAGGATTTGAGTGTGTTAACTGTGACACCACAGAGCCAATAATCGTACCCAGGTATTGCTTTTCTTTAGTTACAGCACCATATACATGGTAACTTATGCTCCTTAAATTTAGCAAGTTTATTCACTGCACAGCTAGAAGTTAAACGTTGTAATCGAGGACAGCACTGCCGTGCGAAAATATTCCATGTTTGGTGGTGTGGCAGATCAAGTGTATCGACAACAGCTGCTGATAGTCGAGAAAAAGTTGTCCAACAGATTTTAACTGCCTTCGCCCCTTCGTGCTCTTATGGTGTCTAAGTATGTGTTCCAGGTGTCATAAGTGACAAACTTTTCGGACGGGACAATGTGCTTTCAAGCTAGGAGGGTGTTTATTCCACCCCCTATTTGAAATGGGCAACAAGATGTGCTCATGCTACTACTGGAAATCCTGGCAATGTTGTATCACTTTTGCTAGAACATCAGTGCTGGAAACAAAGAAACGACGATTCAGTCATGGCTGCTGTAACTGAAAGTCTACCGGTAGATCTAAGGAAGCACTACCCACTGATTGTTTCTTCCATGATTGTTTTGGAAATTCACGCACAGAAGGGAATGAGATTCCTGAAAGAACATGGGGTACGCACCTTTTTACTATGTCCCAAGTTCATGTAATGCTGTTTTAGCCTCACAACAGACTTATCCTATCCCAAAAATATCCTTCTATGCATTTATCATTCTTTAGATCATTTGATAATAATTATATATTTGTGCTGTTGAACTCCACTATTTGGCAAGTGGTTTAGGTCTGAACTCGCAGGAACATTCTCCACAAAGAAAGGGAAGGCAAGGGTAACTGTTAGTTTATAATGGATGAATATAGCTATGTTTAAATATATACAATGATTAAAAATAATAAAATATAATTAAGTGTTTCCAATTACAGTGATGATTGAGCTCATGTTTGCTGACCTGCAGTCGTCAGCCCACCTGCAAACTTCTTTGACCATCGGCTGGTTGTTGTCACTTGTATTATCAGTGTCTTCATATGCTTCTATGTACATATAGGAATAAATGGTGTGCTCTTAGTATTTGGACTTAACGAGCTTGTTTGCAGTCTATATGTTTAGGCCTATTTATATGTTGTTGGTGACATGATGTATTAGAAAGTTCACACTGATCGATCACTCTGTAGATAATAAAATGTATATCAGTGGTTCATGGGCTTTGGTCGAACAGAGGTGAAACTGGTTTCTGAATTTTAAGTTCTATCTCATGTAATAAAAGAACATCTTCAATTAATGGTTCCTGCACTTTGCCTCTTCACCAGGGTGTTGCTTAAATAGGCCCCTGATGTTGATTACGTTTTGTATATGGTTAAATTTATTCAACTGCCTAAAGAGAGTCTTCGAGTGCAGCTAGGAATGAAACAACGGACGCGGATAGTTTCCGTTCTGATCCGGAGAAATACGAATATGGATACAGTTTTGGCTCAAATAATTTTCGGTAATCTGGATACGGATATGGGTACGACAATTTTCCAATACGGATACAAATACGTATCACAGTTTCCGACGGATATGATATGGAGTCGGATATCCGAAGACTATTATATGCGGTATTCTTTCCCGTTTGTATGGCCATCGTGTTTAGTTCTCTCGCCTGGGGGTAAAGCGGAATTTGCGGAGCCTGGGCGAGGGCCCGGGTTAGCGTTGCCCCGGTTGCCGAGGCAGATGGCGGTCGTGGACCGCGCCCGGCACTGTCGATGCCGGTTGGTAGAGCCCCCCGTCAGGCTAGCCTAGATTTCCTGTGCGGGGCAGCGGTGCAGCGCTGGCAGCTCCACCGACAACCGCCGAAGCGCTGGTGCTTCGCTGTCTGGCGACCCCCGCACGGTCTTGTTGACGCCAAATTTGGTATGGCTCTGTATCAGATTCGGTTAAGAAGGGGATTACAGTTGAATTGATCCATGGAGACGAGTCCAGGAAGAAGCCCGTGAAGACCACAGTATGGAGTTAATTACTCTATCTATTAATTAGGCAAGTGCTTATCTTTAGGAAAACTGACTCGTTCCGTCGAGTCCTGTTAGTGTTTCTTGTTATATAGGAATCATGTACCGTGTCCAATAAGGATCATGTCAACTCCGGGGTATAAATACGTATGCCCGGTCGCTGTGTAATCTATCATCAAGTCGATCAATACACAATTGGGCGCATCGCCACCTTTTGACGGTTCTCCTTCTTGAGCCGGGCTACATCGGTAAGTTCGACCTCCTGCGAGAGGGTAGGGGTGGGGAGTTCGTCACCCCGGCTATATTGGCTAGGACTTCTCGGTTAGGTCCGATATTCTAGTCGGTTATGGTAGTGGCTTACACACGATATATCTATTTGCATGGTGATCAGTCAGTTTGATCTCATAGATGTTAGGTATACATCACGCGTGCGTAGATCATATCGGCTTACTGAGGACGGTTTATCAACAGTTTGTCTGCATCGGTTGGGTCTGACCTACTAAACTGCCAGTGATAATTGTTCTGCTAGGTGATATCTTGTGTGCAAGCGTCTTTGTCGGGGCGTATATGGCCGATAGTTATCATGTTTTAACATCACGATAGCATTAGATCTATCGGCCTATCGACGGGTCTTGTTATCATCATCATCTGTGCTGCATACAGTTGGGTCCGATCTACTAGACTGACGATAATAACTTACCTTAATAAGCGATGGGTTCTTTTATGTGGTGTTTTATCGGGTGCTTAGCCAGGTAGTTATCTTTATTAAATTAGCCGATTATTCTGCTTGCTTTGTTATATATTTTGCCTGATTACTATTACGATCGGCTAAAGACTAGCAGTTAGTTATTCTGTCAATCCAAGCACAAGCTCAGCAAGTTCCTGGCACGAGTACAAGCGAGGACCGGGCACGGGCACGAGCACAGTAAGGACCTGGCATGGGCAACGGACAGCAAATGAAATCCGGGCGCGGGCCGAGCAAGAGCCTGGGCACGGGTGCGGGCGGCATCTTTGCGGCGACACTAGTAATTTTAATCACAATCGCTGAAGTTCATTCAATCTCTTTATTTACATATTCTGCGTATTATTTCATCAGTCTACAGCCAATTTTTGAGCATATCCCTTCGATGATCGGTAGTTTAATATTTGTTTGTTATTATGCTATGCCTCATGCCATCATCGGTTCCAGTCATGTATAAGTGCTACAGTTCAAGTCGGCTATCGGCTGATGAGACGAGTCCAGATCGACTTCCCAGCCAATTGCTCATGAATCTAATATTTTCTCTCTTGTCAATTGCAGGGGTCAAATGACTAGCACGCCTACAAACCTAAGATTTTAGGACTGCACTGGAGTGAAGAATCTCCCAGGCCTTCGCGTGTCTCCAGGCGCCGAACGGCCTCGGCGGTTTTCGCGTCAACCAACATTTTTTGGCACGCCTGGTGGGACACGAAGTTTCAACACAAGTCTCGATGGAATCTACAACATGGCGGGAACGAGATAAGACAGACAACGTAATTCGGTCAGCATGGAAGATTTAACAGACGACTACAAAAACAGCAAGTTGAGCAAACTATGGCCAATTTCGAGAAGCATTTGCTTGGAATCCTCAGCATGACAAGACAAGGGCCGATTCAAAAATCCAGTTTCCGAAACCAGTACTGGTTGGAGAATCGAGCCGTACGCCACCCGTTGAAAGTCCACCGTAAAACCCTTGCAGGAGATGGTGAATGAAGGGTTCATCACGCGCTCTATCAATCAAGCCGGGAATCTGGTGACAACGCTTCATAACCTCATAAAAGAAGACAGTGGAGGATCAATTCTTCAAGAGCTACTCGAGGTCCTGTTTACCTCCCCAAAAGCTGAGCCAAACCAAGTTGCTTACAAATCAGTAGAGACCGTACCAGAAAAACCTGTTTGCACAGAACCAGTGGGGGCAACAGGATATTCCTGCTGGATTCCATCGATCTGCCTATTATGGGGTATCAATAGAATTACCCCGGTGGCATGCCGATCCAGGTAATTACCAGAGAGAGTATCATAGACAGAACGGCAACAGACTCCACTATGCAGATCAACAGGACAACCCGGGAAGAGGATTTATCAACAACGGTTGCAGAAATAGTGAGGGAACAGTTTGGGATCAAGCCCAAGGAGCAGACATTTATGTATCGGCATCCATATCCCGAGTGGTTTGATAGAGTGCCATTGCCACACCGATACAGGGTCCCAGATTTTTCCAAGTTCTTAGGGCAAGACAGCACATCTACAGTAGAACATGTCAGCCGATTCCTGGCACAGTGCGGAGACGCATCGGCTGAGGAGGCTCTGAAGTTAGGTTTTCCCCTTGTCGCTATCAGTTAGATCGCTTTTTACTTTGGTTCTCTTCATACCACCAAATTCCGGTTCGGGGGGATGGGTCGATCTTGAAAAGCAGTTTCATAAATACTTCTTTGTTGGAATCCATGAGATGAGACTGACAGATTTGCATCGGTAGGCAACGACCAGATGAAACAGTACCGGAATACTTCAGCGATTTCGGACCGTCAGAAACCGATGTTACAGCCTGAACCTGAGCGATGGGCATTTAGCTGATCTGGCTTTCCACGGTCTCTTGGCGCCGATTAAGGAGAGATTTTCATCACAAGAGTTCAAGTCCCTGGCGCACCTGGTACAGAAGGTATCGGCTCATGAAAGCTGATTTCAGGAGGCGAAAAAAGATAAATATCAGTGAAGGGTTGCTTAGGTACAGGTTTATTCATCGGACTCAGACGATGAGGGATCCGATGCTGAAGTCGGGTTGGCGGAGTGGATCCAGGAACAGAAATCAGTATCGGTGTCCGTGGGTTAAGGATATCGGAAGGAGGAGCGGTATGATTTGATATTAATAAAGCCGATAAAATCTTGACTTACTTGCTACAAGAGAAATAGATACAAATTCCGCCAAACCACGTATTCCATCAACCGAAGAATAAAGAAAAAGATATTGCAAGTGCACAATACTATACAAAAAAATCGCATCATACTAACGAGTGCAAAGTTTTCAGCAACAGATTCAATCGCTGTTGAGCAAACGAAGAATCAAATTCGAAGAACAAAAAGCCGATGAAATTGACCGGACACCGTTCCCTGTAAAACATGGTTTATGCCGGATCGTCGTCAAGGAGTCAAGCCGATCGAAGGAAGGCGGACGAATATAGAAAATCAGGATTATTCATCAGGGTATGATAGAGAAATATTCAAAATACGAAGAACAGTGGATTGAGCGAACAGGAAAGATTTATCCACATTGGGATTGTCCGTTTTCCGATTCTGCTGGGATCAAGGGATGAGATTGCCATCAAGTTGAAGATTGCCTGACGTGTGATAATCTAAGGTTCAGCAGGATCGTCAGGAAAGTTCGTCGCAGAATCGCCATCTAGGAGACGAGCATCGTACATAGCCGATTAGGGCCCGGTTCACGAAGAATTCTTTGAAGAAAATGAAAAGAGGTGCATGAAAAACAAGTCAGAATCTCAATGGTGTCCTAGTGGGATATTCACAAAGAATCAGAAGAGAAGGGCACAACGGCTACGACACCGAGAGCAACAGGAAGAACAGAGGCAAGATTAGGAAGAGGGCGATCATCGTCAAAGAGAACCAAACAAGTATGGCGAGTGAGAGAAAGACATGAAGATGCATCGCTCCAGTAAATATGGTGTTCCTTTTGCTCGGGAGTATAAGACTTTCATCGGATGACCAAGGGCAATGAGGAGTTTTCGCTAGCTAACGTTGCAACCCGATCAGGCCGTATTTGATAAACTGAAGAGTCAGAGCATCGCAACTAAAGCATTATATATCAAGGGCTATGTGAATGGGAAGCCGATGACGAAGATGCTGGTTGATGGGGGAGCAGCTGTTAATCTCATGCCTCATGCTACATTTCGGAAATTGGGGAAGACTGCCGAAGATTTGATCAAGACAAATATGGTGCTGAAAAGACTTCGGTGGGAATTTCATCAGAGACGAAAGGCGTGTTAAACTGGAATTGACAGTGGGAAATAAGACGTTACCTACCACGTTTCGTCATCGACGGAAAGGGGTCATATAGTTTGCTCTTGGAGCGATTGGATTCACGCAAACTGTTGTGTGCCCTCGACGATGCATCAATGTTTGATACAGTGGCAAGGAGATCAAGTCGAGGTGGTCCTAGTAGATCAGTCAACCAACATTGCAATGACTGATTTGCCAGTCTGGGAAGCCGATGGTGTTGATTGCTTGTCCAGGAAAATATGGGAAGGAGACTATCTTAAGGTCACTAGCCAAGGGATACAGCCGATTCAGCAAGTCGGCTCTGAATTGTTACTCTGATGGGCTCCATTGAAGATTTTGAGGGAAAACTAGGACAGGGGTTTACGTCGGCGATGATTGGAGGAGATTGACATAGGACCAGGAGATAAGCAAGGTTGACGTACATAAGCAAAAGGTTATGTCCTGAACTCGAGAGGAATTGATAACATATTGAGGAGTATCGGATTGTTTTGCCTGGGAGTATCATGAGATGGCCAGAGTTAAGCCGATCAATTGTTGAACATCGGCTACCTATTAAACCAGGATATCGGCCGTTCAAACAGGCTCCAAGGAGATTCAAGGCAGAGTTGTATGAGCGGATCAAAGCGGAAATCACAAGGTTATATGATGCTAAGTTTATAAGGCCGTGCCGATATGCTGAGTGGGTTTCTAATATTGTCCGTAGAAGAAGATGGAAAAATTGAGGATATTATCGATTTCCCGGGATTTAAATAAAGCTACCCAAGATGAGTACCTCAATGCCGATAGCAGATTTGTTGGTAGATGCAGCATCAGGACAGGCAAGATTATTAGCTTCATGGACGGCAATGCGAGGATATAATCAGATCTTTATGGCTGAAGAAGATACACCAAGACTGCGTTTCGATGTCCTGGGGCTATCGGCTTATATGAGTGGGTAGTAATGACGTTTGGGTTTGAAAAGTGCTGGTGCGACCCTATCAGACGGCGATGAATTATATATTTCATGATCTCATCGGCTTGTTGGGTAGAAATTTTATATTGATGATGTGGTGGTTTAAGTCTAAAAGTAGGAAAGCCATATAGCGATTTGCGAAAAAGTGCTGGAGAGGGCTAAGAATTACGGACTAAGGATGAATCCCAATAAATACGCTTTTGGTGTATCGGCTGGCAGATTTTTGGTTTTATGGTTCATGAGCGAGAGGATTGAAGTTAGTCATGGAGCATCAGGGGCCATTAAGACTACAGAGCACCAAGCAATGAAAGACAAAGTTGCAGTCATTGATCGGCCCAAGAATTAATTTGTGAGGAGTTTATATCAAATTGTCAGGGAGAATTGAATCTTTTACTCCATTATTGAAGTTGAAAGCCGATCAAGAGTTCGTTGTGGGGGGGGCAGATCAGCAGAAGACATTTGATGGGATTAAGAGTATTTAGTTCCCCACCTGTTCTAATTCCGCCGAGTAACAGGGGTGCCGTTAGGTTGTACTTATCAGCCGATGAGAAATCGATCGGTCTGTTTTATTCAAGAGTTTGAAGGCAAGGAGCGAGTCGTGTTCTATCTAAGCAGAAGGCTTTGGATGCTGAAACAAGATATTCTCGGTAGAGAAATTATGCCTTTGTCTTATTTCTCATGCATAAAGTTGAGGCATTTATCCTATCGGCTGAATGCACAGTGGTTTTTCAAGGCCGATGTGGTGAATACATGTGTCGGTCCTGTTTTTAAAGGACGAGTTGGTAAATGGTTTTTTGCCTTGACAGAGTTCGACTTAAGGTATGAATCGGCTAAAGCGATCAAAGGACAGGCGGTGGCCGATTTCATTGTACAACACAAACGGGGCTCACGAAGATTATGTGGAGCCGATCCCATGACTTTGTTTTTTGATGGATCGGTTTCAAGCATGGATCTGGTATCGGCTTGGTCCATTATATCGCCTCGGGGGGGCAAGTTTTGAGTTTGCTTTACATTAAACCTATCGGACTAATAATCAGGTAGAATACGCAGCGGTATTAAAAGGACTTCAACTTTTAAATGGAGATCGGAGCTGATATCATATAGATTTGTTGGTGATTCTTTGTTGGTGATCAAGCGTTATCTGGAGATATAGGTGCAGGGATGACGTTTTGAGATCAAATTATGAGGAATGTCATATTTGTTTAAAGGATTTCAAGATGGTATCAATAGATCATATTCCTAGGAGCAGAATTTAGAACCAATGATCTTGCTCAGATTGCTTCTGGTTATCGGCTGAATAGCAGGTTGAGGTTGAAATAGCCGATAATGACATTCAAGACAAGGCCGATGACTGGAGAACAGGAAATAATTGGTTATCTACAAATCCGTCGCAATCGGTTTCCAGGAAAATTCGGTATAAAGCTACTAAGTATGTGTTGCTTGATGGGGATTTATATTATCGGACTTTTGAGGGAGTTCTGTTGAGATGCCTGAATTTGGAAGAAGCCAAAGTGGTTATGTGCGAGGTACATGAAGGCGTTTGTGGGACTCATCAATCGGCTCATAAGATGAAATGGTTGCTGAGAAGGGTAGGGTATTTTTGGTCGACAATGCTGGACAGATTGTTTCAGGTACTATAAAGGCATCAAGATTGTTAGAATTTGGAAATGTACAGCGAGCACACAGCTAAATCGGCTCATGAATCCTATCATCAACCGTGGGCCGTTCAGAGGATGGGGAGTTGACATGATCGGCCAGGTTTTCTCTCATCGAGTAAGGGACATAAGTTGCATATTGGCGGGATAGATTATTTACCAAGTGGGTAGAAGCGATTCCTCCTGAAGAAAGTTACGTTCCAAGGAAGCGATCGAGTTTGTAAAGGAGCATATATTTAATCATTTGGAATTCCTCAGACAATAACTACTGATCAGGGATCTATCTTCGTGTCCGATGATTTGCAACAGTTTGAATGCCAGTATGGGAATCAAGTTATTAATTCGTAGTTATTATGCTCCAGGCTAATGGACAAGCAGAGCCTTAATAAGAGTTTGATCAAGTTGATTAAGCGGAAGATTGATGAGAAAACCGCGACGATGGCATACTACATTAGCCGATTCATTATGGGCCTATCGGATGGCATGTCAGGATCTACCTCGGGTGCCACTTACCAACTAGTATATGGACATGAGGCGGTTTCTCTTGGAAATAACATCCGGCTCTAGGAGGATTTCTTTGCAAAATCAATTGACAGCCGATGATTATTATAACTAATGACAGATGAACTTGAAGATTTGGCTCAGAATCGTTAAGGGCATTAGAGAGGATCAAGGAAACAAGCTAAGGCAACTCGTCATTACAACAAAAAGGTGTGAATAAATCGTTTGCCGAGGGAGATCTTATATGGAATTGATTTTGCCATCGGGTCCAGAGATAGTAGATTCGGAAGTGTCGCCCATGGGAAGGGCCTATCGGATTAATCATTGTGTGCCTGGTAATGCCTATGTATTAGAGGATCTTGACGGACGAATTTGCTAAGCACTTACAGGAAATATCTCAAAAAATACTATCCTAGTGTTTGGATCAACTCTTAAATAGGGTTAAGTGCAGCCGATTTCTAAAATAGTTCAGAAAGCCGATGTTTTTGCATCGCCTAAAGATAGCCAATATCAATCGATATCGGCCGTTTAGATCAAAACAACAGAAATATTATCAGGGTGAAGGAGACAGGCAACAGAGCCGATCAAGATATATTACAGCACAACAGCATGTTTCAGGAGGCCATCGGTCATTAATTTACATGAATTTTTGGATCGTTTCGATTGCACGCAGGCAGATTTGGTCAATCTCATTTGATATCACGGATTGTCGTCTTCATCGAGCCGGGATGGTCTTCAGATTTTTGCGCCGATGAACAACATGACGCACCGTTGTGCGACCTTGGCCTCTTGGTCTTTGTATAGCTTTGTGGTAGGCGATGAGCTGGGATTCTGTTGTTGCGAGGTCCTGCGAACTTGTTCAAGTTCTGCCAGCAGATCGGCCTCCTTTTTTCTTCAGTTGGGCCAACTTGGATTGGAGCTCTTGTGGGGGCGATTACCATATCATCAAGCTTTCTTCTCTATTTGGCTGACAGCCGATCGCTTGGATATCTTCGTTATCTTCTGTTGTCAGCACGATGGCTATCCGTGTCTAAGCTTGATGAGTTTAAATCTGTGAGACTCCAGATATGCCGCGGGAGTCAGTGCGTCGATGTTCTTTCGGCAAATGATGTCAATATCTGCAAGTCTTGCCCGTGATCGGCCCGCAATCTTCCACTAGTGCGTCGATCAGATTTTCTAGCCGACTGATGATGCTCGTTAAGTACTCGCGCACATCGGCTGGAAGGATGGCTTGGTTCTACGCTAGTGGCTGTTGCTTCTTCCGCCTCTAAGTACTTGCCGATGTCGAAGGGGAACTAAATAGCAAGAATGCAAATTGACATCGGTAAAAAAAAAACCTCCTAGTGAAGAGTTTAAACCCAGCAAGTATGGATATAAGAGATTACCTGAGTAGGCAGCCCTCGGTTGCTCGGATGGCAATCGGCTTCAAGGGGATGAGTAGGTTGTTCTTTCGGGATGGCCGATATCAGGCGATGGAATAGGAACAGAGTCTCATCGATCGTTGAGGACTTGGTGCTAAGATTGGGGCAGCTGGAGAAGCCATCGGCTCAGTGCTTGGAGGGATGTCAGTAGAAGGTTGAGGTTCTGGAGCCGATGACTCAAGCTGAAAATGAAACTGATAAGATGAATGGGAAAGCGGGTAATGATATCAAGACTTGGCACGTACCTGTGGAGATGAGGGGGCTGATGTTGTTTGGGGGGTAGATGGTGTCGTGACCATGGCATCGGCGTTGTTTTTCTGCTTCTTAAGGGAAGGGCGATGCGCCAACTTTTTACGCTTTTGTCCTGCCGACCGGGGCGCCTGAAGAAGAGCCGATGGAGAAGGAGCGTCGCGCCTAAGTTCAGAGTGGCCGATGGGGTTGATACATGATCGGCCGGCGCTATTGCTTGTCGTTGGGAGCTCGCGTCAGCAGCCTGCAAGGTTAGTGTGAGAGGTGATTCGAAGGTGGTGATTAAAGCTCATGAATGTTACCTCTTCATCTGATTCGATGTAGTCGGCATGGAGGCGGGAACAGTAGTGGGTGGTCGCTAAGCTGAATAGATGTTTCTTCCATTATGACCACCATCGAACGAAAAGCTTTGTATTGGCAGGCAACGTCACAACCTCGGGGCGGCGCCTGGAAGTAGTGATCGGTCAAGGTCCGCATCGCCGATCAATGACTCTAGGATTTGACGCTGCCCCGGCCTGAGTTTTTATGAAGAATACCGGGTCCGTATTTGGAAGTTGACAAGACCAAGCTGACGGAGCCGACCGGATGATGGTAAAACTATATGATGGTGTGATCGGGCCCAGAGAAGCCATGTCGGTAGAGACAAGGGTAATGGCCGATAAAATATGGCCTGACTCATGTTTCCAAGGCATCAGTGTGATCGAAGTTGAAGGCGTTCGATGAGATGCATCATTATATGGCAACCAGGGGCCTCCTTTGGTGAAATCCGATAATACCCTTGAACCATTGGCTAAGTCAGGCAGATGTTATCATTGCCACCAGGAAAGGTAGCCGATGCAGCCTTCACATGGAGATACATTCGGCGGTAGTGGGATCCTGTCTTCTGTATGATCGGGCTGAAAGGAATTGGTTGAGGAAGGAAGTCCCCCAAAGAAGGCCTTGGAGGTAATTAGACGTTGAGGCCAGAGTTGCACGAACCACAAGACCCCGATGTGGCCGATCTGGACTGGCCGACCGTGCTGGTCGCTACGTGTGAGTGAGCAGCTGATAAGTGGCGCCGAGGAGAATATTGGCCCCCAAGGGGATTTGTTTCCGTTCGGTCCAAGCAAATCTGTCTAGACAGTTGCAATATTGGTCGGTGGGCCGAGGGTTGCACCACCAAAAAATCGTTCCAACCAGCAAGTTCAAAAGGCGACATGTTTCCCGATCGTCGACTAGGTCCATTCCCGTTGTGGTGGATTGATATATACCTGGCCAGCCACCAATGTTCTTGCTTCTAGCCAATTAGTAGGTTGGACGCGGAGCTTGGAGGGGTTGATGTAACTCGGTCGTATCAAGCAGGTGGAGCATGGTCACATCCACAAGGTGGGTGGTCCATCGCCCCTAGCCAACATGAAGTGCGTTAAGGGCATCGGCAGAATATGGAAGCTGAGTGCAGGCAGAGGTTCATTTTCTTTCCATATCGGCTAGAGAGAGATTGATGCAGTGGCCTAGTATGTGTTCTCCAGAGGGTTCTCTTCGCGGCCGATATTCTGTATACTCCCTCCACCAGGAAGCTTGCTCGGCCATGGACCCTGAAGCTAATGGTCCAGTCCACTGACTAGCATGTGGAGTTCTTGAAAGAATGCGTTGGGTCTCGGCGCTAATGAAATCTATGGGATCTTTCGCTACCCATGGGCCATGGTAGAAAAAGTTTCGTGGTAATCCGTCGGCCGGAATCGAGATTCTGGTCTCTTAAGGTGCTGTTGAGCCTGGAAAACACGCCGGGGGCGCGGCCGGCGTCTGGGAGACACGCGGAGGCCTGGGAGATTTGCTTCACTCCAGGTGTAGATCTAGAATCTTGAGGTTTTCCGATATCGTGCCAGTCAATTTGACCCTGAGCCAATTACAGAGGAGAAAAGATGTCAATTCGTTGAGCCATCGGTCTGAAGCCGGCTTGGACTCATCTCATTCGGCCGAGTGGCCGTTTGTAAACTGTAGCGACTGTACAGCATCGAGGCTTGAAGCCGATGATGGCAGACATGCGAATTAGATAAACAAACATTAAACTACCGAGTCATGAAGGGATGCTCAAAAAATCGGTTGTAACTGATAAATGTACAGGTAGGGCGAGGATGCATAAAAATAGATATACAACTCCAGCCGATTATGATAAAAACTATTAACTTGCAATATGATACTGCCCGCTTACCCGCGCCTGGGCCCCCCCCCCCCCCCCCCCCGCTTGGCGCCCCCGGGTAGCCTGGGATTATCTCACGTCCGTGCCGTGCCCGGTTTTACTGTGCTCGGCCCGGTTCCTTAACCTGATAGTCGTGCTGTGCCCGTCCTCAACTTGGTACCGCTGTTGCCCGGGTGCCTGCGCACTGATCGTTTGGCCCGGAACTTGACTGAGCTCGTGCCCGGGAAACTGGCTTGTGCTTTCGCGCTTGAGCGGCAGAGTGACCAATCGCTAGCCCTTAGCCGATCGTAAACAGATTGATTAACGCAAAATTTGGTAAGGCCCTATTGTCAGCTCCCCCGGGTCCAGAGGTGGAAATTCTGAGTCACCTGGCGATAATTTGATCAGAGAGACCGATTTC